>CM054057.1:316945776-317481448 GCA_028641055.1 Alopecurus myosuroides | reverse complement strand
TCCTTGAGGGTCTTCTGTATTAGCATCTTAAGGAAATTCATCACTTGTACCGCATACATTAGTGCAGTCAAAGGATCTGCCATCTGTATTTACATGTGTGCAAGAGTTAGCATCCACCTAAATGTCTATGGCTAGTTTTCTGTTAGGACAACACGTACCTGGGTCATATTTGGTGCAAAAACCATAGCAACATTGCGATCGTTCATCTTATTTATCTGTTCTTCTTGGACAACATCGGCCATCAAATTAACGGCCCAGTCAAGTAAGGCTGCTTCAGTTGGTGGAAGGCATTTGGCAACCCTAGCACAGTCCTCTTCAGATTGGCATTGCATCACCTGTTCAGGTGGGATAGAGTCCAGCACCCCACTTGGCAATTCCCTAAACCAGGCCTGAAAACATCAAAAATATATGAAATGAGTATAATATTTTTTTGAACAGAAATGAGTATAATTTTTTACATTGAGTAGTGGGCTGACAAAAATATATCAGTTAATCACACCACATAAGTACACTGAAAAGCAGCATTAAATTCTGCAACAAAAATTTGTTGAACTGAAAAGCCACAACGTTGGTTTTCCTTTGAAAAACGAGATTGGTTTGTATCAGAAAGAAATCTGGATTCTCTGACAAGTGTTGACACAGAATCCGATTATTGAAGATAAGCGCACATCATTAATAAATCTGAGTGGTGCTCTCAGCGGAATGTCATAAGCTACATGACAGAAGGAAGCTTACTTTGATTAGACCTGCCAAAGAATGAACATCAATGCCATCTGGGACAGTTCCACTATTTAACTGATCTCTCACAAATTCTTCCTGGCTATTCTCTGCATTTATACGAAAAATACCTTCTGTCTGCAAAGTAAAGATAAAACAACAGCAATGTGGTCAGAACTCATTAAAAGCTACAAGACACTGATAAAACAAGCAAATAACCGACACTTAAAATGATAAAACATCATACCCGAAGACCCCCTTGTTCATAAAGACGTCTTTGCATCATCAAGAGAATCGTCGGAACACTGTTTCCCCTAGAATCATACGAACATTGCATTGATTGTGTTGAAACTCCGAAGACACTAGCACTGCATTTGAAGATTGAATCAGCTGAAGAACACCAACAGCACAAGGAAAAATGAACAGGAACCAACAATACACGATGCTCTAAAATACTCCACCTTACCATATAAAAATAAGAGCACATAGTCATTGAGGTCCAGGCATATTTCACTTTTTGTTTTTTAAAGACAAGTCAAGGTACCTTTTAACGAGCCAGATTCCAACAATTAATATGGTATGAAAGACTCTGAAATCGGTGCTGAAAATACTGGTCTACTAACTCAAGTGTGTAAAATATCCAGGAAACTACTTTTCATTATTTTCAGGACCTTTGCACATTCCTGAAGTTCCGCAACTATTGAATTAGCACAATTCATATGCTCCAGTTTTATTGATCATATACTAAAGTCCTCCAGTTCGAACTATGAAGATAGGTTCTGGGTGTTTGTGCCACTTTATCTTCTTTTGGAGGCAAAACGATTCCATCCTTCTATAGAGAATTCTTTAGCCTATTCTTTTTAGATAGCCTAGAAATAATAACCAGATCCGGAAATTCCCAATACAAAGCAATGTACAAATATATTACCTATGTATGTTACTTATTCTTTCAGCTCTTTTTTTAGTATAAGCCCGAGAGGACCGCGAACCAAAAAACATAGTTACTCAAGCCAATAAAGTCTACAAAACACAACAACCAGATGCAGACAAATGATATCGAGCAAGGTGAGGGAATCATCTAATCAAGACAAAATATGTCATTAGTACATCACGAAATTCCCAACAGTTCTTCTTTCGGTCTTTCCTGCATGGCAGAGCGTGCAATAATCTACTTCTTGGTAATAGGTCAATCAACTTCGTTAATAGGTGTCATTTTCTTCCTCTTTGCGTCTGATTTAAAAATTATGTGCCAGGCAATGTGTGTGCAACTGTCCATACAGAAGGAGCGTCGGATAAAACTAAAGAACAAGAATGCAACAATACAGCTACGGACCTACCGTACAATAAACTTTGCACTGAATGAAATACCTCAGTATTTTAATATTTGCATAGCAAGGATAAGCACTCCTACCAAACAAAGCAAGACGTGATGCTGCTGAACTGACCCAACAAGAAGGAAGACTTAACAAACGGCATGTTTGTGCCAGTTAAATACTTCCTTTTGATTTTGTGAACCGAATTAAAATAACAGTACTCTTTCTAACACATTGACATTGAACAAAAATATGTTTATTTGGTGAGTTTGCTTAAAAGTCAAAACAAGATTGGAGTTGATGGGAACACGAAAGTAACATGGCTGCCTGGAATACCACCACCGTGAAGAACAGGAAATGACTAAATTGAACAAAATGGCTGCTATTATCAAATTTAGTAGCTTTAGAATTTTCAAATATAACATTGTTTTTTCTCTACTTAAAACTCATGAAGATTCTGTTGCCAGTATTCTGTTCCATTTCCAGGCTCATTAAAGATGTAGGTACTAACTTCTCCTTTCTTGATTTCATGAAGTAACCAGCTACAGAAACATGATGCAACTCTATCAATGATTGGCCAGTTAATAATGAAACATGTGGAAAATTCAACACAAACTGTTTCTGGACAGAGTGGTGCCCATCATCATAAACAGTTTATCTACTCGTCATAAATCAATTCCAGCTCAGGCTGCCAAGCGCGTACCGGCAACTGGGAGTAATAAGTCCAAACGGATTATTACTAATATACAAATGATGAAAATGGAATATAAATTTCAGTAGAATTTATCTGTGTACCAAGTTTCAGACCAAAACAAACAGAGGATGCAATTGAAGTTCAAGTTGGAACTGACTGAATGCTGGATATTCAGAATAATTTCGAGTTTAGAACAGCAGGAACCACATTCAGCCTAATGCCAGTTGATGAACATGAGAAGAGAGAGAGAAAGAGAGTAACGGACCTGGCACTTGGAGCGCGGCGGGGCACCTCGGGCTCGAACTCGACGGGGAGGCCCAGGAAGCCATGGAACCTGTCGAATGTGACGTGGGCCACGTGCTGGACGTCCGTGGGCAGGCCTATCTCCATCCCGTCTTCGCCGGCGCCGCCGTCCACCCTGCACCCGAGCAAGGACTTCCTCAGCAGCTCGAGCAGGAGCGCCAAGAAGGACCACCGCTCTCCCTCCTCCTCCGATCCCCCGGCCTGTCGCTCCGCGGGTCCTGCAGGGCGCTCCGCGCTGGTGCCGCTGTTGCTTCTCCTCTGGAGCACGTCGCTATCGGCTAAATAGCGCGGGGAGGAGGAGGAGGAGGAGCCGCGGCTTGCGGAGGAAGCGAGGTTGGTCGGGCCCCGGAACAGCGCCACCTCCGTCATTGCTTGCTCCTTTTTCCCGGCCCGAGCTCCTCTTCCTCCTCCCAGGGAATGATTACGAGGCTGTAGTCTGGTGCGGCGTAGGGCCAATTTCGGTTCGGAGGTCTGATTTTGCTGGGAATTCCTGGCGGTGGTGGCGGTGGTGGTGGTGGTGGAGTGGGGCCAAATGGCTGCGGCGAGAGGAATGATTGGATTGGGGGATCCTCTGCTCGCCCTCGCCCCGTAGTGGAGTTCTTGGTGGCGGAGCGCTAATTTAGGATTGATGATTTCTCCCCTGCTCGCCGTCCGCCGGAGATTGGAGGAAGGGGATTTGGTTGCTGCATGCGCGTGGTCCAATCCAAATCCACATGCCGCAAAACAACGGGACAAGGGAAATATAATAAATCCAAGTGGAGGGACAACGAAGAGGAGAGAGAGATCTTTGATTAGCGGGGGGGATTTTTAAGACGAGAAATGTCGTGGTGCGTTGGGTGGGTAATGGTGGATAGGATCTGTGTGGAGTTGGATTGAAGGGTCAGTGCTTGCTGCTGGCCTCGCTCGACGACGACGAGGAGGATGATGATGTGATGATGATCATCTAGTGCTTCGGGCTCACGCGTGCGGTGCGGCTCTTCTCTATTTAAGCGTACGAGAGAGGTGATGCGATGTGCTCATGTGCAAATTAACTAACCGCGTCGTGTCAGGTAGGTAGTGTTCTCTTCTGGTTTTACCCTTTTCAGCCGTTTCGACGCTTTTTGTTGGCAGAGCTTTTACGACCATGGTAGATTTTCGTGCCGCCTCTTACCGGGTTTGGTGTTCACGCGTTGAATTGTTATGGGTACACTAAAGTAGTAGGAGTAGTCGCGCATAAAATGTTGAAAAAACTTGTCATGGTCCCACGTGGCAAGGCTCGTGGTCGTCCGAAGAGGCATCATCTTAAGGTACTCCGTATGATGCAAGATGTTTAAAGAGGTGTTTACAAAAATAAACAAGCTTTTTCATGGGCACCAATGCTTATTTTTATATAAGAGATAAGAGATGCCAAGTTAAACATTTGTATTTTATAAAAAAAGCACTAGGGCTTAATAGAAAAAAAAATCTAAGCACATATATAAATGTCTTGCATTGTACTACATGCCCTAAGAGGGCACAAGTCGCTAAAAGATGTAGGCGGCGGAGGAGGCGAATGCACAAAGGTAAGATCTACCAGAGTGATACCTTGGCTAGAGCATTTTCTAGAATCTTGATTCCGTGATATGATAGGCGATGGAAATGTGAGCCGGACATGTGAGGCATGTGTTGTCGCGGGACAGAATGGTGATTCTCGGTGGATGGCATTACAAGAAAAGATGCTTTGTTGAAATGGTTGTTTTTTAACCAATGTGTGAACTCTGAATCGATTTTCGGTTTGTCTCTTATGCACATTTGGTGCAATTCAATCACTATACTGTTATCGGTTTCTCTATATCATTTGTAATTCATGAACAATGGACAATATAGACCGAGCGCAATATCGGGCATTCCAAGCTCTCAAGACTACATTGACATCTACCCCAATGTTGGCATTACGAGTCTCTCCAAAACAATTAGGGCTCTTTTGATTCATAGGAATGCTAAAGGATTTGTGTAGGATATCAATCCTATAGGAAATTTTCCTTTGAAGCCGTTTGATTCATAGGATCATATCCTATAGGAAACATCCTCATCGGAATTTTGTAGTACAAACTTCATAGGAAAATAACATGAGGTTAGACCTCATGGAAAAATTCCTTCACTCAATTAAACATGCTTCTTATTCTCATAGGATTTAACAATACATGCCATCCCTTGTACAAAAAAAAATACATGCCATCCCAATCCTATGATTTTCCTATTCCTACACTTTTACTATCCTATGAATCAAACACAAAAATGCATGCCAATCCTTTGGCAACTCCGTCATTTTGACATCCATGGATGAGGTCAGGGAATCTTTCAATTCCTTGAGATCATCCATAGTGACATGTGTCGAGGCCTCGGGTGGGATCCTCTCCGTTGATCATACTAAAACTCTTAGGCGGTTAAGCCCAATAAAAGAGCTGAGCCTCTGATACCAATTGAATGGATAATATGGGCACCTAGAGGAGGGGGTGAATAGGTGCTACGACCAGTTTTATTTTTTCTTCAAATTAAGGCTTGGCACAAACGTAAATTCTCTAGATATGCAACTATGGTGAATTTACCTATATGACAAACACAACAATATACAAGGTACAAACACAAAGTAAAGGAGGGGGACCGAGGTAACCAATAACGAAAGCACGTGGAAACAAGGATGTAATCCCGAGTTCCTCTTTTTTAGGGGAGTACGTCTCGTTGGAGGTGTGTGAGTTTTTCCATGAAGGCATACTCAACGCCACAAAAGACTCATCCTATTCTCCGATGAACCTCGCCACAAAGGCCTAGTTCACCTTCCACTATTGATTCCCTTTGAGGCGAAAATCGAGTCATTTACAATGAGTTTGAGGCACACACCCACAACCAAATTGGGGCTCCCACGAATCACCAACAATCAACAAGAGTAGCAATGGGGTCTAGGTTTTCCACAAGGAAACCCTAGACTAGATCCCCTCAAGTAAATGAGGGGGAAATGAAAAACGGGTTGGTGAAGATCTAGATTCGGGCCATCTTCTTCAATCCTCCAAGTATCAATGAGTTTGGCTAGAGGGATTGGGAGAAATCTAGCTTTTGGTGAGCTCAATAAGTGCTTCCTTCAATGATGGACGAGCTAACCCTTTGGAGAAAAGGGGGATGAGGTATTTATACCCCCCCCCCCTCCTCAAAACTGGTCGTTTGTCCCTCACCGGTACTACCGTTACCTGGAAACCCTTGGTGGTATCAGGGAGTCCCGCAGGCTGGGGACACGCGGTACAACCGTGGTGGTACCGCAGAGTTCCAGCCGCGGTACTACCGATAGCTCCCCGGTGCTACCGCTAGCCACCCACTTGATTTAAAATCGAAGTGGCTGGCGGTAGTACTGGGTCACTACCGCCCTTGTACCATAAACGGTTCTATGAGCAAAATCCCTCTGGCGACATTTTGAACGGTACCTCCAGAAGTACTGCTGCACACTTGTACGTCTTGATGGTGTCTTGACGGGGAGACTTCTTGATGATGATGAATTTTAAGTCCCCGGCAACGGCGCCAGAAATTCTTGATGCTTGTGATGGCGTGTTGGGAACCCCAAGAGGAGCGTGTGATGAGTACAGCGGTAATAATTTCTCTCAGTTAAGAACTAAGGTTATCAATCCAGTAGGAGAAAGAGGATCTTCGGAAGGTTGATGCCACTGACGGTGGTGATGGTGCCTCACCGGTGTCAGTAACAACGCGGAACCTACACACAACACAACCAAAATTGATGGGGGGATAATAACCCGGTAGGCCAACTCCAAGGTATAACCCGGCCCAAAGGACGCTGCGCAGGATCCGGCTAAGGATAAAGAAACTTCTAGAAGGCCCAAGGTTTATAGGCCTCGTAACCCGGATTGTGGGTTGCAGTAAGGAAAACTAGGGTTTGTAAGCGGTGTTCGGGTAGGACTCAAGCTGCGCCTTGGAGGGCAAGCAAGGTAGGGGGACGGGTGCTTTATAAACCGGCCCTATGCTTAGCTTTGCAGAGATCCAAGTAGTAATCATATCACCGAATATCGAGTGTCCATTGTACACAAAGAGATCGAGTTAATAAAGCGAGATCGGAGACTCGGCGACTTCATCGCCGGCTACCAGATTAAATTCCATCATGTTTTCCTCTGAGCTAAATCCTCTCCCAAACGCCTGTGTCGACTTGCCCCAAGATCAGTTACCCCTGGTAACATCTGCCGTGATCATCCCACGACAGTTGGCGCCCACCGTGGGGCCTGCGTCCAAAGGTGTTTACATCACGGGAGAAGCTCAGAAAAGCATGAGGAACCTCGTCGTCGGAGAGATCTACGACGACCACAAAGGAGAGAAGGTGGTGGACGACTTCGGCTGGGGGCCAGAATCGGATCGCCTCGAATCCGGATCTGTCGTGACAATCGGCCGGATCAGCGTCTTCATCGGTATGGTATGTACCTCTGGCTCGGCTCCTGACGATGTTGGATCTGATTCTGTGTCAGGGGAGGCTACTTACGCCCAATCAGATAGAGAAGAATCAGTTGGAGCAACAGACCAGATAGAAGAATCCGTGGCGCAGTGGGAATAGCCGGAGGAGCCGGCATGGGCCCCGCGTGTCCCGGACGGTGGAAAGGATGATACTGAATCTATCAGGGACCTGCTGGAAGACCGGTACGGAGAAGATAACAGCGGAGAAGAACAGCATGAACTCACAACAAGCGTAATACGCCGAGCGGCGGTCTACACGGCTCCCGCAGCCAACCTTAATCAAGGAAACGTGACCACGGCTCCGGTCGGGGCGGCTCAGGCATTGGCGCAGCGGCAGGACGCAGCTAACGGAAACCCGATCCTGGCCCGGGTCGACGGAGAGTCGGCATCAGTGACTAGCCGGGCGGCGGATGAGGAGTTGCACGCGAATACGTTCGGATTCCTGGGAAACCGGACACCGGGGGCGGGTCCTTCAAACCCGCGCCACCCGGCCTTGTTCGACAATAATCTGATCCTAGACCCCACGGTCCTTGCTATGGTTATCACTCCAGAAAACGCAGCTGAACGTGTCAGGGACCTGGATGTGGCCCGCCGCGCGTTGGAACAGCAAAGAAGGCAAGTGGAAGCGGAGAAACAAGGGATGGCTACGCGTCAACGCGAGCTGGATGCATTGGAAACCCGGCTCCGGGAGGAAACATCTAGAGTACACCAGAGACATCAAACTAGACTACCGGCCACGGGTGGGGTCATTAACCCGGCCGCTTTGTTTATTACGCCTCAGGACCAACCGATCCCAGCGGTAAACCAGGGAACTACGCTTCAGCCGGCAACAGCGGAAGCCCACGCGGCAAACGTACAGGCCGGGTTACCCCCACCACGAACCAGAGTCACAACCGGCAACGAGTTGCCACCACAGCCACCGTCACGGTTTCGCACACCAGCAGGCCACTACAACAATCCCATGGACGTGTATGCAGCAACGCTTGCATTAAACCAGATCCCGGTAGGAGAATCGCCCCATGCAGAAAAGACCCGGCAAGCGATCGATCTACTGCACACTGCAGTGGCGCAGCAGGCCAATTACCCGGACCACAGAAGCGGGATGCATGGGACGCCATACGCCAGTCAACAACAAGGGAATATTCAAGCAAGCTCGGCGCGACGGAGGGAAGAGCAGCAGCAAATGCCACCTCCTCCCCGTGTTCCGGCAGCATCGGTGGCGCAGGCCGTTGTGGATAGCTCCAGGGCTCGGAGAGCTGGTGCCGGGTCTGCTGCACATGGGTTGCCTGCAGCACCGCGCCCCGCTGCGCCCCCGGCTGGATCGCACGCTTCCCGAGTAAGGCCAGCCTCAACCGTCCTCGCAGGGCCCAAGTGTCTCTCGGATGACATCAGAGCTGAACCTTACCCGGAAAAATTCAAAGAGCCGGGAAAAGTAGTGAATTATGAACCGACCATGGATCCGGAAACATGGTTGAGCAGTTATGAGATGGCAATGTCAATCCGCAATGCGTCCGAGAACCTTCAAGCCAAGTTCATGTACTTGATGATGTCAGAAGGAGCAGCAAAGTTATGGTTCACCAACCTGCCAGAAAGATCGATCAAGTCCTGGGAAGAACTGAAGACCGCGTTCGTCAAGCACTTTCATGGAACGTGCAGAAAGCTATTCACTATTGATGATTTAGAGCGATGCGTTCAGAAGAAGGGAGAATCAGCACGCAGTTGGGTACGCCGGGTTATGGAGATACTTCACTCATCCACAGATATTCAGCCCAAAGATGCGCTACAAGCTATGGCAAAAACATGCAAGTATATTCCTTTAGTACAAAAGTTAACTCGCATGAAGTCCAGTAGGAATGCATCGGAGGTTACGATGGGAGAATTAATGGATGCGTGCAACAAACACGCCGCAACAGACACTACAGAGGAGGAAGTTGATGACAAGAAAGCGAAGGTGAATACCAGTAATAGTGGAAGAACCGGCAATGGATCGGCACCGAGTAATAACGGAAATAGTCAGAACAAGCGCCCATTTGAAGGAGGTTCCGAGTTTGTAGCTAATACTGAAGCCGGGTCTTCGAGACCCAGGTCTGAAGGGAATTTTAATACCGGAAATCATAATGGAGGACACTATCAGGGACCTCCGAGGCCAGGCAACAGTTGGGATATATTCAGGATGGCGTGCCCGAAGCACAGCAGGAACGGCAAGCCGGCTAATCACTCCTTGGAGCAATGCGCCGACTTACAGAGATGGAAGAACGAGGAAGTAAACAGAGCCATGCGAGGTGCGGGTCGGGGAGGAGGCCCGGGTCCAGGTGGAAATTTGGGCAACGGTCCACCCCCAGCCGGTAACCCGGCAGCAGGAAATCCGGGCAACAATCAAGGGGGAGCGGGAGGTTTCCAGGCTAACCCTAAACAGTTGGGTCAGTATCATGTGCATACTACAGGAGGCTCTAACAAGGACAAAAAGATGCTAAAGCAGGCGGTTAACTCAGTTTCTTCTGCTGTTCCGAGGTATTTGAGATGGTCAGAACAGGAGGTAACATGGAGCAGGAGGGATCACCCGGATAGAGTGGATCACCCGGGAGTCTTAGAATTGGTAGTGGCACCACAGATCAATGGGTATGAGCTGAAAAAAGTCTTGATGGACGGAGGGAGCAGCATCAATATCCTGTACTGGGAAACTTTCCTGCGCATGGGTCTAAAGGAATCTCAGCTACAAAAAAGTACAACAGTTTTTCACGGGATAGTGCCGGGTCATTCAGCGTGTCCTGAAGGAAAAATTGCGTTGGAGGTAGCTTTTGGGGAATCAAAGGACAATTATTGAGTTGAGTGGCTTACTTTTGAGGTGGTTAAGTTGCGCAGTCCTTATCACGCATTGTTTGGAAGACCGGCTTATGCCAAATTCATGGCAAGGCCGTGCTGTGTGTATCTACAGCTGAAAATTCCGGGTCCTAAGAAGACCATTACCATACATGGAAATCGAGATATAGCGGCTGAGTGCGATGAAGGAGATGCAGCAATGGCTGAGCAAGCCTGTAGGAAAGAGGAACTCAGGCATTACCGATCTCAAGCGGACCTGGAGGAAAGGGCAACTTCAAAAAGGCCGAGCTCTGAGGAAGAAAAAGCAAAACCCAGGGCAGAGCAAGATGCTAAGATGGTGGCTTTCATCAGGAACGATCCCTCCAAATTATCTGGCATAGAAGGGGAAATCACATCGTCGTCTACGGCTAGCAGCGCTGCGGTAACGACACGCCCAGATTGGCTAGCAAACTCGGCACTCGTCATGAAAGGGTCTAACAAGTGGAGAATGTGCATCGGTCGCGCCAGCCCGGGACCGATTGTCGAAAAGAACTAGACAGTGTAACGGGCAGCAGGTTTCAGACGCGCTCTTTTCCTACCCAGGGTACCTAAGGGGACTGGAAGGTTTTTAATGAGGCGGCTTGCTGACCCAAACCTTATCGTATCAATAAAAAGAGATGGTTTTCAAGTATTGTCATGGTCTTTGCTTCGATTACAGGTAAGTGGTACTTGTTATTATCAATACATCAGTATCATCAAAATACATTGCACATACATAGGTCTTTGGGGGCTGAGCTGCTTAAATAGCAGTCACGAACCCAAATACCCGGCCTTGATGCCTATGAGTTATGAGGGCCGATTACTCGCAAGACGAGTACGGTTGCAATCTTATAACCGGACGAAGGAGCCAAATTTCTTGGTTATTCTTACTTAAGCTCGATGTGACTCGCACTAAAGTGGCATGATCTGTTCGCTTACGATTACAATCAACCACGCAGCCCAATGGGATTTGCTTGACCCTGTTTTTCGTATAGATGTAACAGCATGGTATCCACGCGAAAGCCGGCTTACAGTACAAGATAATCAAAAGGGTCATCTAAACCACAAGTCTATGCAGAGTACAAGGCTAATAGCCGGAAACTCAACGAGTATTAAGCATGACTTCAGTATTTACGCAAACGGCTATTGGTTTTCGGCTTGGTAAAGAGCAATTTGTCCTCTGAGAAAGGCCGCACCCCCTGGCTCGTACTTTGGGACATGGGGACTGGGGACTTCGAAACAGAAACAAACTGTTTAGCTATTGAAGCTCGAGAGACCCTAGCTTCCGAGTCTTGGGGACTTAAAGAAAAGTCCACTTATCAAAACCCGTGATGCTCGGAAAACCGAGTCTCGCAAAGGGAATCAATAAATAGTTGGGTATCGAGAATAAGTTTAAAGAATAAGACAAGTGTCAAGACTATCAAAAGCCGGGAGAGGCACAAATATATTCCGAACCAAAAAGTACGTTACAAGTGATGGTACCAATATCAAGGGTGCACAGACGCACCATCAAAATCATATTAGTTTTAAAACACAAAAGTACCAGGTAACGCTCTACTCGGTATCCTGAGAGCGGTCTTCCAGATCTTGGTCCTGGATCTGCTCCTTAGCCTTTCCAGCAGCATTACCCGGACTTTCCGCGTCAGGACGGATAGGTGGAGGGACAGCTGGCGTAGAGGTAGACGGCCGTAATCCTAGCTCGGCCTCTCTCTTAGCAGCTTCTTCTTTTCTCCTGGCCAGATCAGTCGCCCATTTTTCCAACATATCAAAGGGAGGGGGTGCCTCTGCCAATATGATTTTTCCTTCAGCATCGTATGAGCTCATGATTGTGTCCAGGTCCATCTTATCGGCCAAAGCGGTGGCCGAGGGGCGTACTGCGGATTGTATGGCCTTGAAGTCCTTGGGTGTAAACTTGGAGCCATCAGCCTTTAATTCTGGAAACCCGGATATTACCTTTGCTGGGTCAAGCTTAGGAAAGTAAGCCTTCGCCAGCGTCAAGGCCCGGGTCATACCGATCCGGCAGGACGAGCGCTTCCATATCTCAATCCATCCAGGCACCGTCGAGCAGGCTTGCATAAGATTCTCTTCACCCGGGTATACCTCGGAAGGCCACTTCACAGCGTCCAATATAAGCTTTGTGCCGGCAAAAAAGGTCCGGAGCACAGTCTTCAATGTTTTTACCTTGGCAATGGCATCGTCCTCTGGAGCAGCGAGGTTCGCACCTGCAGTTGAAACAAAAGGAAAGTATATCAGTTATCCCGATTGTCATAACGATAAAGTAGAGGCAATTAAGTTAGTCGAAGGCAAAAAGCTCACTTAGCAAGATGCGATAAGTATCCGCAATCTGGTTCGATAAGTTCTTCAGCGCGGATTGAGCAGTGTTGTACTTCTTTTTGTATTTGGAAACGTCTTTTTTCAAAGTTTCCATGTTGGCCTCAAGGGCTTCTCTTCGTTTTACCTCAGCAAGTAGGAGCTGTTCGGTCTTGAGTAACACCTCATCGGACCGGGTCACCTCCGCCTGTAAGGAACGAAAGTGTCAGTCGGATATCATGGAAAACCGGGTATTGCGTGAAGTACCGAGCACAACTTCGGTAAGTTATGCCCGGAACTTGGGGACTAGGTATGTACCAAGAGATATCCGGTGTCAGTTACCTGATGCGCTGCAGACATACGCTCTAGGAGGTTGTTCTCTGAAGCTTTCATGGTGAGGAGAGCGCTCATCAGCTGGTCAAAATTATCGTTACCCGAGTTAGAAGTCTCGGGGTCGCGGAAACTTGGAGAAAAAGTTTTCCTCTTAGCAGGAGATGGCACCCGGGTCATTCGAATGTCGGGGTCTGCTCCTCCTCTCGCGCCCAAAGTGGCAGTATCTTCTTTCTCGCTTGCGTGCGAGGCTATCGGATACCCGGCTTCTCGCCCAGCCGGGTCTGTCGGTGACGCTTGTCCATCACCAGCTGCGGCAAACACGTCATTAGTTGGCTTCTCTTTGCCCGGGTCCTCGGTTTCCATGTCTTCTTGGTCACTAATAACGACCGTGGCCCTGTGAAAAATATGAAGGCACAGTTAGCACGTATCCGTGAAAAAGACGGCGAGAGTATGGTATAACATTAGGAAAAGAACTTTACCCGGGATTCACCATAAGGTCTGCAGGGAATTCGCTGCTAGAACCGGATGAAACTGAAAAATACCAAACGAGGCGTGAGGTTACCTTGCGAGGAAGTATTTTAGAAGGATCTTTATGTTTAAATAAGGGTATGATCAGTACCAGTATGCCGAGTTGGAGGTGATGAAATACCCGGGTTAAGGGCATCATCGCCCGGGTGGTTCCGAGTTACCCTGCGCTTGGTCATAGGCGACTCCTTCAGGTATGGCAAAAGGGGGTAATGCCATGGTCAGCTCAGGAATATTATCACAGGAACGCGAATTAGATGTGAGAAATTGATGCAAAACCTTGAAGACGACCCCCTGGGGTTTTCTTTTAGATCCGGCCTTAATTGCCGGCTCTGGTTCATCTTCATCGCTGGCGGACTCCACTTTGCCGTCAGCTTCTTCTTCCTCGTCTTGGTCTTCTTGTTCTGAAAATTACCGTGGTTACAATAGGAAAATGAAAAGTGGGATGTGACGAACTCAAAGGAACTGAGCATGTACCTTCGTCCGAGTTAACGGCATCCTCCTTTTCCTCCGGGTTTCCGGAGTTAGGAGAAGCGTCCATCTTCTAGAAATCATCATCGGCCTGAAGTAGAAGCATAAGAGCAAGGGTTAATGGTTGTATCAAGTAAAGAAGATAAGGGTGGAATCGAGAAAACCAGGTCCTTACCGCGGGGGCCGGGTTCTCGAGAGTGAAGGGCTCTAATCCGGCTATGTTCCGGATTACCTCGAGCTTCTCTGTCAGAAAGCCCTTGATTGTCTTGTTGGTGTCACTAGGAGCGAAGCTGCTGGTGGAGTATCGAATTGGGTCCGTGGTTTGCCCCGAGTATTCGCACATCAATTTAGCGCGAATGGAGTTGGGTTGGATGCGGAAATCGACCCAAGTCTTCACCAGGTTAAGCCCGATGAGGCCTTGGGCAGAAAGGATGGAGATTTTAGCCAATAGAGGCAGAATTTCTTCCCTTTCCGAGTCAGGGGCAAACCCATTGAAGGTTTCAGAAATGTCAAGCTGACCCTCCGAGTAACCCGGCAATTTCTTTTTGCCGGGTGGGGAGGTGTCCCGGCAGTAAAAGTACGAGAGCTGCCAGTGCTTGACGTGGGAGTTGAGGGTGAGAGGAGGCATTAAAGAGTTCTTGCGGCGTTGGATAGAAACCCCGCCGCAAGTAAGAAGTGCACCGTCGCCGCTTTCGCGGCACGGTTTGCACTGGAAAAGTTCGACAAAGAGAGCCAAACTTGGCGGAGTGCACAAGTAAGACTCGGAGAGAACGATAAAATGGGAGATGTTTAGTACAGAGTTGGGTCCTATGTCGAAAATGCGAAGGCCATAATGGCTTAAAACGTCGCGGAAGAAAGGGTGACCCGGAGGCCGGAAGCCCCGGGTCACGTGTTCAACAAAACAAATTACCTCATTTTCTGCTGGGGTGGGCCGGGTTTCGTTACCCGGTACCCTCCAGTGGATAGTTTCTTGAGAGGGAAGAACCCCTAGCTCGACCAGTTCCTCCAGTTTGGCCTTGGTGACGGAGGACCGCGCCCAGTTGGCGGATATGGAGTTTGTGGTTTTGGCTTTAATCGGCAACTTTCCCTGCTTCTTGGGTGCCATGGGGTTAACCTGAAAAAGCGTCAGAAGAAAAGATGTGAGAAACGAAACTCGGAAATTATCAGTTGACCGAGTATTGACGAGTGGTGTCAAGTTAGCCTGGAAGTTAAATATGATCCGGGTATTACTTTGCTAAGCAAGGTATGAATTGTCCGGGTATCGTGCATTATTACAAAAGTTGTAGAATTTTATGCATGGATGAGCGTTTGGGGATGATAAGTGGGTGTCCGTACATCTGTTATGAGCAAATGAGCCGGAGAAGGAGGATTTTCCGGGTGATAGGAACAGGGGCGGAAGATTTGGGCGGCTCGAGCCCAGATTGGGAATTCCATTTCTAGGTTATTGGTGAAATTAATGATTACAGTTGGTAGGAGAATGAGTTGAAGGGTATATCCTACCTATTGGGTGGGCTAGAGTGAATACTAGTGACCTAATTCGGCGTGACCCGAGAAATCGTGGGCGGCCCAACCCAGATCCAATCTGAGGGAGAGTTAAGAAGTTGTGAGGGAAAATTAGAGAATGTGAGAGACTTACCGGAGGAGATTGAAGTGAAGCTTTGCGGAGGCAAATGGCGCAAGCTTGGTGCCCCTTCGCGATTCCTGGCGGACAGGTTGGGGGTCTGGCGGCGGATCTGGGCGGCGGGGCGGAGCGCGCTGTGGCGGAGCGCAACCGGCAACGGATGGGCTCCGGTGATGCGCGCGAGGCTTCCGTGGTGATGCTCTGTGAGCTCGAGCTTGAAAGAAGGAAGGAGGAGAAATGGGGGAAAGTGAGCCGTTGGGGTTAGGGTTACCTCTAAGGACTTATTTATAACGGTCGGGGTGGAAAAACTCATCCCAACGGGTGGGACCCGGAAATTACGGGGTAACGGCTATTTGTGTGAAATCTGCGAGATACGCCTTAAGTGTAGATCGAGGTCTCCGAACGAAAAAGAGAAGCAGATCCTCTCCGCGGTATCAAGACAAATTATCGAGAAAAGTATAAAGTTTTGCTATTCTTGTCAAGGCTTAGACCGGGAAGTTGAGCAAGGCATCTGGAAGGAAAGCCGGGTTATTATGAGGCCACCAGGGAGTTGGGCCTAGTCATTTCATGAAGTACTTCAACTCGGTCTCCACACGTTCGTATGATTGATATTTTTTGCAGGGAATAGCCAGCGCTTCAGGGAGGGATCTTTGAAGCCCAAGCTATTCTGGGGACTACTGATGGGGGGATAATAACCCGGTAGGCCAACTCCAAGGTATAACCCGGCCCAAAGGACGCTGCGCAGGATCCGGCTAAGGATAAAGAAACTTCTAGAAGGCCCAAGGTTTATAGGCCTCGTAACCCGGATTGTGGGTTGCAGTAAGGAAAGCTAGGGTTTGTAAGCGGTGTTCGGGTAGGACTCAAGCTGCGCCTTGGAGGGCAAGCCAGGTAGGGGGACGGGTGCTTTATAAACCGGCCCTATGCTTAGCTTTGCAGAGATCCAAGTAGTAATCATATCATCGAATATCGAGTATCCATTGTACACAAAGAGATCGAGTTAATAAAGCGAGATCGGAGACTCGGCGACTTCATCGCCGGCTACCAGATTAAATTCCATCATGTTTTCCTCTGAGCTAAATCCTCTCCCAAACGCCTGTGTCGACTTGCCCCAAGATCAGTTACCCCTGGTAACATCTGCCGTGATCATCCCACGACAAAAATACTTTGTCCCAACGGTACAATGAGGTTGTCAATCTCACCGGTCTTGCTGAAAACAAAGATTAGACGTATAGTGTGAAAAATAGTGTATGCTTGCGGTAAGTAAAGAAAGCAGGGAATTGTAGTGGTTTGTTTAACAGTGTAGGAAAAATGGACCGGGGTTCATAGGTTCACTAGTGGTGTCTCTCCATAAAAGATAGCATGTTGGATGAACAAATTACAGCTGGGCAATTAACAAATAGAGGTTGCACCGTAGTGCACATTCATGATATGACGACTACTATGATATTTAGTGCGGGCATTACAACAATATACATAGACCGCAATCCAACTACATCTATGACTAATAATCCACCCTCAGGTTGTCATCCGAACCCCCTTAGGTATTAAGTTGCAAGCAACAGATAATCGCATTAAGTAATGTGTGTAATGTAAGCAATGATTGTGCACGCGGGCACTCACACCGCTATTTTCTCCCTAGTGGCAACATCACATTCTCCCCCGTCACATTTCTGTCACTCGAGCACAGGCGAAAAGGAGGCATGAACCCAACTATCGAGCATAAATACTCCCCCTCGGAGTCACTAGAAACTACTTGGCCAGAGCAACCACTAGCAACGCAAAGCATGCAAGATCACAAATAACATATGCAATAAAGACTATAATCGACTTGGCATAAGTTCAATATTCATCGGATCCCAGCAAACACAGCACATAGAATTACATAAGAACAATCTCGATCATGTTAGGCAGCTCATGAGATCTAAACATTGAGTCATGGGAGGAGAAGACAACCATCTAGCTACTGCTATGGACCCGTAGTCCAAGGATGAACTACTCACGCATCACTCCGGAGGCAGGCATGGTGATGAAGAGGCCTCCGGTGATGATCTCCTCTTCGACAGGGTGAAGGGAGACAGCTTCAGAACCCCCCTGATCTAGGGTTGACGACGACGGTGGCTGCGGAACTTTTCGGGGATTTTTGATCAGGTACGTAGGGTTATCCTTCGGAGGGGAATAAATAGGCGAAAGAGCGACGTCGGTGGGCCACCAGGGTGGCCTCACCACCCCCAGGCGCAGCCAAGGGGGGCCGCGCCTGGCTATGGTGAGGGCCCCCTGGTGCCCGTCTTCGACTCCTCTCTGGACTTATGGATGCTTCCGGGGAAAATAGGAACTTCGGGATTCGTGGGGTCCAATTCTAAGAATATTCCGAGAACAACTTTTCTGAAATAAAAAATAGGAGAAAACAGGGAACTTACACTTGGCATCTTGTTAATAGGTTAGTCCCGAAAAACGTCTAAAAATGCTATAAAGAATGGAGAAAACATGTAGCAATTGGCATAATATCAACATAGAACATCAGAAATTATAGATACGTTGTAGACGTATCACACACCTGATAGCAGCGGTACTACCGCTGGGGGTAGCGGTACTACCGCCACGAGAGGCTTTGCTCCGAATTAAACTTATTATTAGCGGTACTACTGGTCTAGTACCACTGAGAATACAGAGAGCAATCTTGAGTTGACGGCACTTCTGGCAGTACTTCCGCTGGGGCGAACGGTACTACCGCTGGGCGACCGGTACTACCGCTGTAGCGAGTTTGATTTGTTGGCATGGGCTTTCAGCACTCTTCATATTTGCGTGATTTTGATGTTTCTTGAAATTACTTAGACGCGATGTTAGATCCTTAATCGTGTTGTTATCAACTCCAAAACACATAGAGAGATCGAATGCACTTTCATTCGCGTTCTTCATGACAAGCAAAGGTTTACCAAAAATGGATTTCGTAAGAGAAACTTGTTGCATTTTTCGGTGTTGGAGGTCTTACCAGCTGTTGTTTTTTGAGAGGTCAAACCTTTTCCCATTTGGTTTTATCTTCCATTTTTGTACAATGGTGTTTCTCTTCATATTCTTGTAGTGCTGGTTGTGGTGATTTCAACGAGCCCAAGATCATTAAAAAACAAAGTCCGTATGCAAAAGTTATTACAGTTTTTATATCTCCCTGTTAGGTTCCGGATTCATTCCGAGCATGTCGGATTCATTCCGGAATGAACGTGAAAACCTATGTTAGCATCCAGATTTATTTCGGCCAATTCCGGCGTGTCCGATTCATTCCTGAATGAAAGTGAATTTCTCAGTCAGACGTCGGATTCATTCCGGATTCGGCAAAAACTGCATAACGTCTCTATTTCGTGGGGACCTATAAAAGGCCCCCTTCTTCCCCAAAGACCCAAGTTTTTTGTATGTTTTTCTCTCTCTCTTCCACCATTGTTGGCCTTGAAAATCTTGCCACTCTCCCAATTCCTCCCATGATTCTTGCAAGTCTTCTTTCAAGCTTAGAGACCAGAGGAATAAGATCCTTTGCTCAGCATAAGTTGTTGGTGCACATAGTTGATTCTAGAATATTTAGGTTGCATGCTTGTTAATGTAAACACCTAGTTTATTTCCGCGTTTAGAAAGACTTAACCGGAAAAGTTTTAACCGTATATTCAACCCCCCTCTAGGCAACATCATTGTCCGTTCAGTGTTGCCGGCGCGTTCTTGATCTTCCTCGTGTGCGCACACGATGTGCTCGACAAAATGCCCAAGAGAGAAACAATCTTTGTTTCCGCTGAGGGTTGGGCCGTACATCTAGTTTAACGGCCATGCAAATGGTATGAAGACTTTGTTCCACATCACCCTTACAACGGGCCCCATCAGTTAGAACAGAGTTAATGAGGCCTAGACCGATGAATTAGTGTTTCATGGCATGTTGTGCCCTAGTTTCGGTGGTGATTTTCTAAGAGCATGTACAATGGTTGATAAGACATTTTATCTTAAAAATTTAGATATAGCTAAAAAGTATGATGTATAATGGGTTAATCTTTTTTTGAAAGATCCATCAAATGCTGACATTTCATTGATAAGCAGAGGGAAACTTGTACACGTGTCACACAGACGAAATTACATCCGGAAACTAACCGAAAAGAGAGAAAAGGGGAGAAACAAGAACATGGTGACGAACCAGCCACCCTTGTGACACTGATTTGACATCCCTGCGGTGAAGAACCACGACCCTTGCCCGTAGAGCCATTGTTGCCACCCTTCCGGAGGCCACCGCCTTGGCGCACGTCCACCGTTCGGGGCCTCTGCCCCGGCATCCACTGCCAGGTCTCAGAGCCACTCCACACGACTACCACGAACCACATCGAGAGATAAGACGCTCCAAAGCGGCGCCTCCAAGAAGGTAATGACGTGTACGCCGCCGCCGCCCACTCCGGAGGAGTTTAGGTTTTCACCGAGAGAGAGACTTAGGGCACTCGCGTCGGTGGAGGATCACAACTCCCGAGCGGCGCAATCAAGAAGGAGAACAACGCCCTAGGGCGCTGCCGCCGTCGGCACCTAAGTGAGAGGTTTTCACCTGGAGAGCGATCTCGACCACCAAGACCGGGGACTTGGGCTAAGGAGCAGCAAGCCAAGTGGTGTACCTATGACACCGACCACTGATCCCATCCGCATGTCGGAGAGTTGCGTCGCCTCACGACGCGACGACCACACCATGCCTACCCGAGGCCGCTGCCCCGACTTCCTTGCTGCCGGGATGACAGAGACGACAACCCGGCTGCGAATCGGTGCCATGCTACCTGACGCAGCCACCAATCCGGGGCCGCCGCCCTAGCTTTCTCGCTTGTAAATATGTGGTTAGACAATTGTCGCTAAGAGATCATCTCTTCATTAAGAGAAGGCAAACCTACGGATGGCAATGGGGCCCCGAAACCCACAAACCCGACGGGTACCCGCCTTAAATAGGGAGGGTTTGGTAAAATGTTCGACCCGCCAGGTCTAATGGGGCGGGTATGGGGTGACAAACCCGTACCCGCATACCCGCTCTAAGTACAAATCATATCCCTAATGATGCTATGCTTAACCACACGTCCACGAGTTATGGACCACAAACCTCATACATCACATGGACGCGTTGGAATCTAGAGTCCCGGGGATAACACATGAACACACGTGTCTATTCTCACCAATTTTATCCCAGTATTTCATTGTTTTATTACCACATGTGTCGGTATCGCTCCTTAAATGGGTACCCGTTGGGGCTCCGAACCCGGCCAGATCGTGGGTCTGGTAAGAAATGAGACCCGACAAGTTAAGTGGGACGGGTATGGGGGCGCCGACCCGGCCCCGAACCGGGTGAGTGCCATCCGGAGGCAAACCTCTTGTTTTCATTTCTCTTACAACTGAGTATCTAAGTGGCATCAGTGAGATAAAATCATTGTACGTGTCTAAAAAAATTGAATTGTGCTGGTTTTCTGCGATTATCTCGCTGGAGAGATACACTAAAAGCATATGAGTTTTTCAGGTGACAAAGAATTGAAGAGGATACAGTCCGTAGGGCTTAAAGGCTATCCGATCCATTTCGAGACAAGATCTGCCAGTTCATTAACATGAGACAACAGAACGAAGCATAGGATCCTTCTGCTCGTCACGTTCTCAGCATGTGCTCGCCTGGAAACTTGCACTGGCAGCTTCAACGCGCGCGCGCGTACGCATGAACACACGAGAGAGAGTTGTTGCCTTCATGGGGCTCTCTAGTTCTTGGATGGCTTCAAGATTCAGAAAGCTCCAATGGCGAAAGCTTTGCAGGACAAGGTCCAACTTGGGAGTTGGCTAATTATTATTCCTCTAATTAAGATGCATGCCAGCGAATTAGGGCGATGCCTACTTCATCCCTGCAAATGCATCATGATCGTGGCGTGACAATTAAGGTTGGAAGAAATCTGTGCTGTAATGTATGCCATCGATCGTAGCATTAGGCTGGTTGGTGAGAGAAGAAAAGAGTCGATCGAAAAGAAAAAGTTTGGGGTCAAGATGCACTCTGGTTGCAGCTTTGTGATATTGTTTCCATTGCTTGCACTGACCAGAATACCTGAATTCCCAACAGTTTGCACCCTAATAAGCTAACCTGAGGCTGCGCATTCTAGTCTACATACGACGTATCGGGAGATGTACTCGTCGTGGTCTTCATGTTGGTCCAGAACAGCTCCAAAATGCCTTTTCAAAATGACAACCCAATGTTTGTCCTTTTCTTTTTACATAAAGCTTGATTCTACTTGCACTATGTGATTGGCACGATGGAAAGTGAAGTTTTAAATTCGTGCAATTTCTTACTCATTCTTCTATTGATAAACAGATTATTTATAGAAATAACAGGATTTTCCCAGGAACACTTTTTTTTTTCATTGTAGGGTTTACAATTGCGGCCATGTTCCACTGTACTGTTACGAGTGTGCAGTCCAACGCACGGGTTAGCAGGCCGCGTCCATGGTAGCATCAGAATGCGTTCTAAAATTGGGCCAACAAAGGCATCACCAGAGATAGTGGCCCGGGTCTTCTAAGAAAAAGTGGCACGAATAGATATATGTGACCAAGTTTCAGTGACGTGTTTGCCATTTTTGGGTACAAACTCCTGCCTCGTCATGCCCCGTGTACTACAGACGAATACATACATTCGCAGCTTCAATCAAGCCCACCAAACTAGAATTAGCGCTAAACTCTTCTGAAAACTGCTGATCAGCTGTTCACTCATCAACTGCAGGTGGGACTCAGATATTCATTGAAATTTACTGAAATTTCCTGAAATGCAGATACAGTTTAAAGCCCAGTAAACTGTAATCAGCGCTAACTTTTTTCAGAACTGCAGATTAATTTAACTGCTGATCAAATGCGGGTCTAACTCAGAGCAGAAAAATGCCCACGCAGATTTTCTATTAAATGGCAGCAATTCTACAAGGGCCCTGCTGACCGTCCTCCGGGGAGGGAAATCTATTTCTCCCCCTCCCCTAGGTGACATGTGTCCCAAAAAAAGACCTCAAAATCCGTTTTTGCTGCACAATTTTCATTTTTACTGCACAACTCCCGTTTTTACTGCACAATTTTGCGTTTTTGCTGCAGTGAGCAAAAAGTGGACGAGACATAATAAAAAAAAGGTGGGCTCGTAACAAACATTTTATACTACAATAGCAAAAATGAAAAGTAACTGCAGCAAAAAAAAATTATGCTATTGTAGCAAAAAAATTGACTTCGTCGGAGACTTCGCTAGAGACATCGTAGCAAAAACTTTGTACTACAATAGCAAAATCGAAAAACAATTATACCAAAAAAAAGTCTTCTATTGAAGCAGTAAAGCTGAGTTCGTCGGAGACACTGCCGGATACTCTCGCCGAAAAAATATTTTTAGCAAACAATTTGTACCATCATAGCAAAAACCAAATAATTACTGCAGCAAAAAAGTTGTGCTATTTTAGCAAAAAAAAAATGACTTCGCCTGCAGCAATATGTTAGGGATCACTGGTTGATGCTATTTATTGGGACAAGTAGCAGTACGAGGTATGGAAAGGACAAATCGTGGTGGACCCCACCCACGATGGAGAGGACGCGCGCAGGCTATTTCCTTTCCGCGCGCTCCGGGACGCGTGGCACGCGCTCAACACGGGGGGCGCGCCGCGCGCCGTCCCCCGGTTTACACGAAACGTTTTCCATTCTAGGATCTTCAGATTCATATTTGACCTGCCTCGCATTAAGTTCGATAATAGATTGTGGTTTACAAAATGTACATGTCTGGTTTTACAAAACATATGCAATCATTTTCAGAGAACATAATTACTACTACTATAAAAGGAAAGTGTATTGCGCTCCCTCCGCATAGAAAAAAACTGAATCAGATCGATCACAACTTTCATTCACTGTCGAAGAAATAAAAGACAGAAGGCACAAGTATAATTCGAAGGCAGGGAATCCCAAAATTCACTGTATTGAGTGAACAACCAGTCGCTTACATGAAGAACTAATTAAACTGCATACATTGAATGCTTGCTGATATCTAATTACAAACCAGACATATATACTTTGGAACCGAATATACAAGAAGCCTGGCTATCTGACAAGCTAGGCAGAGAAATGCAACAAATGCAATGGAGTAAGCGAGCTAGGTTGCTGTCAGTGCGCCCGCAGCAAGAACGAAGGCATGGGGAGCATGCTCGGCTCCGGCGAGGTGTAGAAGTTGGTCCCAGCGAACGCGGCCTGCTGCATCCTGGCCATTTCCTTGTGCGCCGCTGTTGTTGGAAACTTCTCCGTTGTCGCTTCTTCGGTGTGTGGCAGATTGACCTTCTCCTCGGGGCGATGCTTCTTGTGCAGGTCCCAGCGCTCGGCCGAGGACGCGCGGCTAGGTGGGCGCTTGTTGCTGCCGTCCTGCAGGCGGCCACGATCTGTTCGAAGGGGTACGCCGACGGGCTTCCTGGTGTCCCAGCGTTCGACGGAGTCAGCGCTTCCGTAGCTCCCGCCGCTGTCCGACGACGACGATGACGACGCTGATCTGGCGCTGACACTGCCGGGAATCTTGTACTTCTTGTGCGCGTTCCACTTGTCCACGGTATCAGCGCGGCCAGGACTCACGCTGTTGTCGGAGGACGATGATGGCGACGACGCCGTGCTGCAGGCCATCTTATGCTTCTTAAACGTGTCCCACCTCTGGACGAAGTCCGCGCGGCCGGGCATGGTGGAGACCGCCAACAGCAGTGCGTGGCTGGATGGCGTCGGCAGCAGCGGAAGCATCATGCTCCTAGGTGGCGTCGGGAGGATCGGGGGCATCTGGATGTTTGATGATGCCGCCATCGCCGTGGATGCCTGCTTGCAGATCAGCAGTCTAGAGCGAAATCAAGGAGCGGCACAAAGCAACGCTATCTAGGGCAAGCGCGCACGGTCAGAGACGAGGGAAACCGAGGAATAGATGACTGATGGGACGCCGTCGGGGCATATTTATAGGTCTGGCACGAGGAGCTAGCTGTTCAATGCGTGTGATGGACTCGGAGTCGATCTTGAGTCGAAGTCGGAGTGACCAGAGCGAGGGATACGTAAATTGGAAATCAATCAAGTACCGCCTCGAGAGTCGAGACCCTGGATTCGGTTTCGGATTGAGGAGACGCGCTGAAGCAGCGAGGATACAGCCCAAAACGGAGTAAAGGCCCAACAATCATCCCCTTCCCCTGCTCCTTGTTGGCCCGGCGAAGACCATCGTTCTTCCCCATTTGGCCGTCCCTCAATATTTTTTAGGGCAACGCTGAGCGTCCCTGGGGATTGGAACCCCCGATCCCCCGCCTCCAGCGAGAGCCCGTGGGTAGCAACTCTTAGCGCCATCGTCGGCAGCATCCAGCGGCGCCATCGGTAGCAACTCCGGGCACCATAGGCAGCATCCCGGCGCGCCGTCAATAGCAAAGCCCCGTGCCATCCGTAGCAACGCGGCGCCGTGAGGCCGACACAACGACGGTGAAGGCGTAGCAGAGTCGGCTCTGGGGAGGACGAGGACGCGACGGAGCCGGGCGCGTTCCACGCTTGCATCGGCCTTCCGGTCGTCGAGGAGGGAGCATCGGCGGCCGCGGTTGACGAAGGGATGGATCCTGGACCTATCGGGTGAGCCTACCCGGTCCAAGGCCCAAGACCCAAGCTCCAAGGGAGATACCGTGGACAGTTCTAGAAGGCCCAATCAAGGCCCACCCGCAAAACCTTGCGGGTTAAGAAAGAAAACTTGTAACCGACTTTAGGTTAGGGTTTGTAACATCCCCCCCCCCCCCGGGACGGTTTGAGACCTGGCCACCTATATAAGGCCAGGAGAACCACCGGGAGGGGGACCAAGCAATATCGTACCACCTAAGCCTTGAGATTGAGATCTACTCTCGACTTGAGCACCCCCACTGTAACCGATCTATCGTGCTAATACAGATCGACAGAAGCAGGAGTAAGGGTTTTACCTCTACGAGGGCCCCGAACCTGGGTAAATCGTGCCCCCTGTTAGCCGACGATTGTCACCAGCGCCCACTCGTTCTCTTACTCGAAACCCTATCGGTTCACCCGAGGGACTTGTTGAGATGCATATTCGACAATTGGCGCCGTCTGTGGGAACGGAGAGCGCTGGATCTACGGCATCTTTGGCCTCATCGTCGCCGAAATTCAGCTGGAGCCCCAGAACTTCAACTCCAACCGATCCGATCCGAATCGGGTCGGTCATCGTCGCGCCCCACTCGCCGGAATCGTGCCCGGCGTTCAGCAACCTGGAGAAAAGCGTCACCCTGACGTTCGAGAGCTTCCAATTCTACGCCAACAAAGCGGGGATCCTGCACTTCCCCGAGAAAACCTATCTCGAAGGATCAGACTCTGAGTCGGTCTCGAAGCCTGAAGCTGTCGACTCGCTACCTAACTACGCGAGTTGCGACCTAGCAAAAAGCGGCGAATCCATCCGCCCGAACACTCGCAACTTCCACACCATCTCGGCAGAAGAACCCTCTCGGGTTGGGAAAGCTCTCCAATCCACGTCTAGGACTCACGGGCCATATCTGGTTCAGGTCTGCATGGCAGGATCAACTGACCCACCCGAAGAGACGGAAGAAAGCGCGAAGGAACGCGAGCACATCAAAGTATCACGAGTAGCCTGGCTCAAGGCGAAAGCGGCCGTACACTCAGCCAAACCGATTGAAGAAGGATCCCCTCAGGAAGATCTAATCGCATACCACTACCATCTAGTGAAAGAGGCAACATTGATCAAAGAAGCTCGCAAGGATCTGGCCGAGCGCAAAATCTAGCGGATGAGTCAAGCCAGCGCCGCGCGGCACTCTCCAAGACATATTCTGTAGGGAACCATCCCGAGAGGAAGAGATACGTATCGAAGACCGCAGCAATGGATGGTGAATCTCTGAGCGAGATCAGCAAAACACTCGAAACCTCCCTCATGCGCGTCGACGATGACGGAAACGTGCACCCGACGACTCCAGCCACCGCGGTTCTAGCCGCAGCCACTTACCTGCAGGCAAACCAGCCAGGGGAGAACGACCCCCGCGCGGAGCAATACAGGAAAATCCATAAGGGGTTGGGCATAGCAGCCGCAAGGCTCGCAGCTCAAA
Source organism: Alopecurus myosuroides (assembly GCA_028641055.1). NCBI lineage: Eukaryota > Viridiplantae > Streptophyta > Magnoliopsida > Poales > Poaceae > Alopecurus > Alopecurus myosuroides. Next base: position 317,454,760 of record CM054057.1, on the reverse strand, counting down.
ACCGCAGGAACGCGACTGAGAAGGAGGCCGAGAAAACACCTCGTAAAGACAAAGGAACGCACCGCAGACACGGGAGTACATCGCCTAGAAGAGAGAAGTCACCTCGGCGCGCCCGAGGAAAAGAAGCTCGGCGACGCGGCGATAGTCCGAGTAGCAGCGATGGCAGCCCGAGGGATCGAGATCGCAGCCCGCGGCACCATAGCAGCTGCTCGCGACACCGCAGCAGGGAGCCACGGAAGGAGGTCGACCGCGACCAGCCTGGATACAACGCGCGATCTGACATTGCGCAAAACAAAGTCGACAAGGCCCGAGCAGCCAGGAACCGTGCGCGCTCCCCATCCACCTCTTCTGACGAAGAGACCTGCGGCGCACTATGCTTCACTCGCGACATCCGTGAGGAAACAATGCCCAAGAGGTTTAAGCTTACTACGGAAGTGCCAAAATACGACGGTTCGCTGGAGCCCAAGTCCTGGCTGTCGGATTACCTCACGGCAGTAAAATGCCAACGTGGGAACAAGACCACAGCTATGCAGTACCTTAACCTACATCTTGTAGGCGCATCACTCGGTACTATCATGAACAATCCCATGGCATCCGGAAGAATTGCAAAGTGGAGTATCGAGCTCGGCGCCTGGGACATCATATATGCAGGGCGCAAATCTGTGAAATCACAAATACTCGTGGAATTCCTGAGCGAGTGGACAGAACTGCAAACACCAGGACCACCAGAATACATGAGCAACTGGATAATGTACTTCGACGGGTCGAAGAGGAACGAAGGAGCTGGAGCCGGGGTCATCCTCATATCCCCCAGGGGAGACAAACTGCAGTACGTCCTGCGGTTGGACTTCCCACCCGACGACCCGGCATCCAACAACGATGCAGAATACGAGGCCCTCCTTCACGGCATGAAAATGGCGATCGCCTACGGAGCCACCCGATTGATGATCTATGGAGATTCAAACCTCATCGTGCAGCAGACAATGAAGGAGTGCGACGCTATCGCGGATAATATGGTCGCTTACCGGGATATGTATAATCTGCTCAAGGGAAGTTTTAAAGGGTGCAAACTGAAGCACATTGCACGATCCAGCAACGAGGAAGCAGATAAACTGGCAAACATGGGGTCTACAAACACGCCCATACCGCCAGGAATATACTTCGAGCGGATGATCAAGCGTTCAGTCAAGGTCAAAAAGCCAGCGGGAGCACCCGCAACATTGGAGACGGACGGCAGCCCGCAAATCGCTGTTATCGAGCTCAGCCACAATATTTCAAGACAAGTTTTTATGGTCGAGCCAGTCTGGACGCAGAAATATCTCGACTACTTGTCCAACAAACAGCTCCCAGCAGACGTTTGCGAGGCCCGACAAATAGTACGACGCATCAAAACCTTTCGGGTGCTCAACGGAGAGCTATACAAACAGAGCATATCAGGAATATTGCAGAGATGCATAGCACCCGAGGATGGCAAGGAGCTGCTGCAAGACATACACCAAGGAGATTGCGGACACCACGCCAGCTGGAAGGCAATCGTGGGCAAATCTTTCCGGGCAGGATTCTACTGGCTCACAGCGGCCAGAGACGCAAAGGACCTAGTCGACAAATGCAATGGTTGCCAAAGATTCGCGCCCAAGCCACACGCCCCTGCCACGGAACTACACATTACCCCCATCGCCTGGCCCTTTGCACAATGGGGGCTAGACATGGTAGGGCCGCTACGCAAGTCGACACCCGGAGGATATACGCACCTTCTCGTAGGAGTTGACAAATTCACGAAGTGGATCGAGGCTATGCTAGTCACCTTCGCCAGCGCCCAGTGTGCAGTGAAATTCCTTGAATTCATTGTGTTTAGATTTGGCATACCACACAACATCATCACCGACAACGGCAGCAATGTCGTGGTGGTGTCACGGCAGATGCCATAGGATGGCTAAAGTTGATGCTGATGCCGTTGTCGATCAGTACCTTGCTGAACCTCACATTCTTCTCGGGACCCAAGAAGGTAGGATCCAGCACTAAGGCGTAGCTACCCGGGTTGGGAATCACCTTGGGATGATCTACTCGGGACCACGTGATCTCTTGGTTGCACCAATGCATATAGTGAGGAACAGCAGAGATCACAGCATTGACCTCCATGGCACGCCTGTGCTGGGATTTCTTGTCGACAGACTCAGAAGTGAAGATCATGTAGCTCTCGTGGTGCTCCTGGTACCGATTGCGGTCTCCGCCACCATTGTTGCCGTTGTTGTTGTTACCTTGGTTGTTGTTGTTGTTGTTGTTGCCTCTGTTGTTGTTGCGGGTGTAGTAGTAGTAGTTGTTGTTGTTGTTACGGTAGCCATCATTGTTGAAGTAGCGGTTGGCTCCTAAAGCCACCTGGTTCACATTCTCTCTTCTCGGTCCTAGCAGCTTGGGCCTTCGACAGAGCAGGTTTGCAAGCCGAGCTGAGGTCGGGGAAAATTTCTGAAAAAGCTATCAAGAAGATTAGAGACAGAGGCAGAGAAGAGAAGCGAATCAAGCAGCAGAGAAGCAAAAGGAGACAGCGAAGTGCAGAGAAGCGGGTACTTACTGTTCAGCTCGCAAAGTAGCGACTGCAGCCTCTTCTCCCATGACTCCTCATCAGCTACATGCCTTTCTTCCACCCTCCGGAACTGGGCCAGCTGGACCATGAGATCCGAGTTGCTCTTCCTCAGCGTATCGCACTCCAGCTCAAGAGCCCTTTTCTCGGCCTTGGCAGCTGCTTCAATCTTCTTCTTCTTCTCGGCTGCTATCTTGTTCTTCTCGGTAGTTATATCGAGGGCATTCTGAAGGGCAGTTCGCAGCTGGAGTTGGAGAGGTTCCATCTCGGTGGTGTGCTCTTTCTTCAGCTCTACAGCCTGGCTCGCCAATTGCTGCTGCACCTCGGCGGGTTTGAGGCAGTCAAGATGCTCCTCGACAAATTTCTTGTGATCTTCTGCGGAGGGAAGAACAAGGTTAGCAGAGTAGCGAAGAAAAAAGAAGAAAGATAAGCCGAGAAGACGTCAACTCACCTTCCATTTTCTTGATGGTGGTCTCGGCGTTCTCAACAAACACATGGCAGTGTTGGTGCTCGTCTTCCAGTTTCTTAAGCTTACCTGCAGGGTGAAATTGGTTAAAGCAGAAAGCATAAGCGGGCGTAAACACGAAACGCATGAACCGCGCAGCTACAAACTTACTTTCGATCTCAGAAATCTTGAGCGTACGGTCCACGGCCTCCTTCTCTGTCGCAGCATCGCTTTTGCGTTCTGCTTCTAGGGCCTCAAGGTGCCTTCGTGCAATGCTGTGATTCCAGAGCAGCGACCGGTACAGATTTGTTCTCTTCAAGAGGCTATTCTGAGAGGCAGAAAGAAAAGGAATCAGACAAAGTTTTTGAAGATTCAACCCGAGAAGACGGCAACTCGGTTGAGTATCCGCCTACTCGGCCCGAATCTCGGGGACTGGGTGGTGGATAAGAAGAAGGAGAAGAGTAGAAGAGAAGAAAAAAGCAACTCGGAACAGACAAGCAAAACTTACCGCGTAGGTTTGCTCGATGTCTTCTGCATTCTTGCGGTGGACAAACAGCTTCGCGGCGAGTGTACTGGTGGAGGACGAGATGGTCATGGGATTGTAGCCCATGTCCGCCTTGTTCCAATCAGTGCGCCAGTGGTCCAGCTTGCCCAAGGCAAGGCCGTGCCAGGGCTTGTTTCCAAGGACGTCGATGTTCCAGTCAGCTTCAATAAATCCTACCCGGTCGATCATCTTCTCAAGCCCTGTGGACGTCACCTCGGTCTCCTGGACCTCGCGCGAGTAAATTGAAACGACCCTGTCCTTGTTCTTGGCTGGCGGCTTGGAGTCCACAGCCTGGACCTGTTTGCCTCTGGTAATAGCAAGTTTCTTCTCGGCCGCGCTTAGCGGGATGCTGTATTGCTTGCTCGCCTGCAACAGGTAAGGCGGGTAGGCAGGCGGATCGCGGAGGCTTGATCCAGCAGGTATGCCTTCATCGCTGCCGGAAGCACCGATAGTGAGCTGCGCACTCTTCACGGCAGGCTTCGCCTTTGGTTTGGGTGGCGGCATCGCGGCAGAATCTTGCGCAGCGCCACGAGGAGGATTCCTGCGGATAGCGGCGTCTGGCTGAGCAGCTGGCTTCTCGGCGGTTTTCTTCTCGGTGGCTGGCTTCTCGGCAGCATTCTTCTCGTCCTTCTTCTCAGCAGCCTTCTTCTCGGCCGCACCTTTCTTGGCTGGAGGGTTGGCTGTGATCTTGGTCTTCTTCACCGGAGGGGAGCTCGGTGCGGTGGATGAGGTGCCCTGCTGGGTAGGCGGCACCAAGGGACCGCTACCCGGTGCAGCGTCCGGCTGCGCGTGGCTCTGCAGGTCCCGCTCCATATCAACTGTCTCAACCTGCTACTCGGCAGCAGGATCTGGTTGTGCCTCTTCTTGTCCTTCTACCCGCGGTTGGGCCGCGGGGTCGTCCTGGGCAGCAGCGTCAGTGTCTTGCCGCTCCTGGTTTTCTTCCTGCCGCTCAAGGGCGGCATGATCTTGTTGCTCGGGGCCTTGCTCTGCGTCCTCCCCGGCTGCGGCAGCTGGGGGAGAAAGTGGTCTATCGTCGTGAGCAGCATCCTGTGCTTCCTGCTCTGCGCGGGCCTGCTGCTCCTGGTCGGCATCGTGGGCGCCAGTATCCATGTCCTGGGCGTCGTCCTCGTCTTCTCCTTTCACAGGAGAGGGCGCGCGCACCCTGTCCCGTGCAGCGCCCTCATCCTCTTCAGAGAGATCGATGAGCACATCTACATCGATGGCGGATCTCTTCTTGGACTTGGACTTGATGGGTGCGGCAGCAGCATTAGCGTCCAAGGGGGCGCTGAAGAGAAGAAGGAAGTTCATAAGAAGAGTGTGGGAAACAGAAAAAATCGAGAAGCAGTAACAGAACAAGGAGTTCCGAGAAAGCAGCAACAGCAAATTGCAACTCAGAAGAAAGTTACTTACCCTGCACGAGAAGGGGGTAGCCGTCTACCCTGCTTGACTTTCTTCACGGCTTGTTTGGGCTTCTTGCTGGGGGGGGGGCTCTTGAGCACCGCTACCCGCCCTCTTGCGAGTAGCGGGAGCAGCAACCGCAAGCGGATCGGCGTCAAGGGCCTCCTCATCCTCGTCCTCGCCCTCCTCTTCAGCACCAGTATCAGCATCAGCATCGTCTGTAAAGTTGAGAAGAAGAAAACAGTTAGGAAACAAGAGGAAATTGGGTTGCGCTACTCGCGACCGTAAAGGTGAACGCAATTACCTTCGTCGTCGTCTTCGGACCAATCTCGAACGGACGCGTCGACATGATGCTTATCCGTCTGGGCGACATGAGGGATATTGAGTTTGTCCGCGGTGTCGTAGGAGACCTCGTCGTCCTCTATCCGGTCTGCGTGCCAATTGGCCTCGAAGCGCTCCTCGCTCTCAGCGAGCTGGCGAGAAAGGCGCTAGAGATATAAGCAGGAAACATGAATCAATGAGCAGCATAAGAGATCCTACCCGGAGCGGGATGCTAACAGAAAGCATAATACTGCTAAGCGTCCTACTCGGTGTGGCGTGCAAACATAAAGCACATAAAGCCTAAGCGATACTGCTAAGTGTCCTACTCGGCGTGGCGTGCAAACATAAAGCACATGAAACCTAAGCAATACGGCCAAGTGTCCTACTCGGCACAGAGTGCGGATACTAAGCACCCTAAGCTAAGAAGGCCATCTACTCGGAATCGATATGCAGAAAGCGGGAGAAGAGTACTAACCCGCTTGATTGGCTTCGTACGGCTGTACGGCACAAAGCCGTACTGCCAGTTGTCCCTGAGGCCAGTGCTCATGATGGAGCGCGCCCAGACGGCCACATCCGCGTTGCTGAGCTCGAATATGGTCGTCCGAGTGCAGTCTCGGTTGCCGCCCATGTAGCACATGAGGTGTACGTGGCGCTGGAGCGGGAGCACTCGCCTGGAGATCCAGCAAGCAATGGGGTCGTCGTCCTTGAGCCCGCTCTCCTTCAGCTTGGCGAGGCGCGCATTGATCTGCTTGATGTCGCCATCCAGCGGGGGCTTGAACCCCCAATTCTGCCCGGTAGGAGGCGAGTTGGTCCACCGGGGAAGGTTGATCCGGTCTACCACGGGCTCGTCCTTCTTGATGGGGATGTTCTTCACATAGAAGAACGTCCTCTGCCACTTGCGCACAGAATCAAGACCCTTGATGCGCGGGTGATTGGTCCCGCTGCGCTGCACCATCATGGCGCTGCCGGTCTCGGTCACGCCGCGGCTGCTCTCCGCGCTACCCGGCTTGGCCTTGCTCTGCTTCCGGAAGAAGAAGAAGTGCGCCCAGGTCATCGGCGTGGGGCGCACGCCCAGGAATGCCTCGCACACCACGGCGTGGTATGCGAGCATCACCACCGCATTTGGCGGCAGGTGGTGCGGCAGGATCCCGAAGTGGTCAAGGAAGCCGCGGAAGAAATCCGATGCCGGAAGCCCGAATCCCCGCGCGAAGTGCGCGAGGAAGACCACGTGCTCGTCCGCCTCTGGAGCGGGGACGAGCTCGCCAGCGGGAGGACGGCAGGGGACGCCGGCGGGAACTCGCCGCGTGTTCACCAGCCACTGGCACTCCTCCGCAGTGATGGTGGATCCAGACCACCCGGCGCGGGCGCCGTCGTCACGAGCCATCGAGCAGGGGAGGAGATTTGATGGTGGTTTGGTGGAACTTGGTGGAAAAGATGAGCCTTTCGGCTCTACGAGGGGCACGGCGGCGAAGAGCTCGACGGCGGCGGAGAAACGAAGAGGCAAGGGGAAAGTGAGGGCAGGAAGAGGAGAAGGGAGTTACCGAGGGGGTATTTATACCTCCCCGCGGGTTGCCGTTACGATTGGAATTAGTGGGATCAGTTATGCCCGGAGATCGTGCGGCGTGGGGTGTGTGGGCCGGTTAGAAACGCACACAGCGCGGAACGCGCGCGTAACGGCCACATTTGATCCCACGACGCGATCGTGGGTAATAATTGCGCTTGATGGGACATAACGGGCTAGTGGGCCCGGGCCGTGAAAACTGGGCGCGTGGCCTGTCAGATCCCGGGCACCGAGGCGTCGGGGGTACGGGAACTTGACACGTGCCCAGTTGCGCTGCCGAAAGCCGGATTTCGCTCTGCCACGCAGAGATTCTGTTTGGAAAATTCGCCAAGTCATTTTACTCGGTGACAGGGAAGAGAAGTGGCCCTATTCGGAAAAGAAGAAACTTGAGACAGAATAAAGAGCTACTCGGAGGTTCTACTCAGCAACCTAGGGATCAAAGGCAAGATTGGTTTTTAAGCTGGCAGAGCCCAGTGAACAAGTTCGCAAGACTCTACCAGCTTCGGGGACTAATGTCGGGGGAATACCCCCGAGTAGGGTAAAGGCAAGTGCTAAAGGGCAAGATCAGAAGAGACACTTGGCAGAGTAGCCGCTACCCGGTACTCGCTACCTGGTCGTCCGCTATTCGGCCGTACACACTGAAGGCCAGGAGGAAGAGTCAGGGAAGTTATTCTCCTCCAGGTAGAGGAAGTGGTCCGAGTAGAAATGGCGGTCTCCTACTCGGACCAGAAGTCAAATGAGCCGTTCTGACACAGGATCCCGCGTATCCCGGGTCCGTACTTTGGCACTGTTCACGGCACTGTTCATCTGCGGAGCGCGTGCCTGACCGTGACAGTGTGTCAGCAGGGCGTCGCAGGATAGGGGGGACCTACTCTGTGTTCGTGGCAGTGATAACAGATCAGCTCCTCGGTTCTGCGGAACGACTTTGCACATGAAGACAATCCAGGAAGCCAAAAGGTGTAAAGGTGTCAGCGGGAACCCGGAAGTACACAGTGTGCACATAATGTCGACACCTTGGCTGTATCCGGCTGGGCATCAGTATATAAGGTGCCCTGCCCCCTCCTGCGCGAGGGATCCCAGAACCGGTTCACATTCTTAACCTAGTTCTTCACGTAGAGAGAAGAGTGGCTACTCGGTAGTGAGAAACACTTGTACTGTGGCTACTCGGTGAGACCCGAATATAAAGAGAGAAAGGCAGGAGTAGGGGTTTTACCTCCTCACGAGGGCGCTGAACCTGGGTAGATCTTGTTGTTTGCAGTGCTAGCTTCATATTCACGTGGCTACTCGCTGCGTGATCCCTCCCCGAGCGCCTCCAGCGTCCATCGTCCCCACAACTTTAGCCATCCTATGGCATCTGCCGTGACACCACCACAACAAGCAACTTCACAGAAAAGGAAACACACGAATTCTGCGAGAAAAAGGGAATCACCCTCAGCTTCGCCTCAGTGTCTCACCCGCAAACTAACGGTCAAGTCGAGCGATCCAACGGATTAGTCTCAGCTGGCTTTAAAAAGCGGCTACTCGATCGCCTGAACCCAGCAGCAGGGCACTGGCCCGAGGAGTTACCATCAGTACTGTGGAGGCTTCGCACAACGCCAAATCGGTCGACAAACTATACGCCATTCTTCGTGGTCTACGGAGCCGAGGCCGTCCTACCCGAAGACGTCAAATTCAGCGCTTCCCGAGTCGTCGCGTACAGCGAAGAAACCTCGAACAGGGCACTCGCAGAAGACATGGACGCACTCGATGAAATCCGCGACATCGCACTCACAAGATCGGCGGTATACCAGCAATCACTGCGCAATTACCACAGTCGTCGTATACGCCACATATATTTCGTGGTAGGAGACATGGTGCAGCGGCTCAAGCAAAAGGAAGGACACAAGCTCGAGCCACCATGGGAAGGACCCTTCATAATACACGAAGTTATCCCAGACGGCGCTTATCGACTGAAGAACCCAGAAACCGGTGGCATCTACTCCAATCCATGGAACGTCGCGTATCTCCGCAAGTTCTATCCTTAGGATTATTCTATCCGCGAAAATAAGGCTATACTAGCCATTTTGTAGCTCGAGGAAATACATGGCTTCTCAGCCGTATCAATAAAAACACATGGTTCTTCAACCATAGCTATTCGCGCCTCTCATTTTCAATGCTAAAACAACAGGTATACACCCCAAACGCACGGGGGCTACGCCTAACTAAGCATTAGATGACAATTTTCAAATACAAGGTACAACAAGGTTCACACCTTATAAAAACACCTTACAAAATCTCGAGTGAGCTATAGAAGGTTATAGGATCTCTAAATCCTACGATTACATCTGGCGGTGAGCAGTCCTCTCCGCCAGCATCTGATTTATCTCCCCCGAAGTCAGTCGAATAATCCGCTCCGCTGCGGGCTGGACACCTGCGTAGTGAGGAGAAAAGTCAATCGGAGCGTTGAGAAGCCGCGCCACCGAGTTAAAGTTGATCTCAGGGTGCCACACCCGAACAAAGGCGTGTGCTACCTGAGCTCCACAAATGAGTTGCAGGCGAACGCACTCCCGAACCTCTCCTACTCGACTAAAAACCCTTAGCAAACCACTCCATCCTTCTGGAACGGTACCCAATGGATAAAACGTCCGATGCACAGAAGAAAGAGCTTCGCGACATGACTCCAGAAGAACCTTCGCCTGGCTTGACCGATACTTCAAAGTGGCCAAGACGAATCCTCGACTGCGGTCTGACCAAAAATTGGCTGCATGTGGTTTGGAGCTACCCGCCTCATAAGAAATATGGGTATCCACCCAGTGAGTCTTGCAAGGACCGTCGGGTTCAACAACTGCAAAATTCACAAACACGTCAATACAAAAGAAGGAAGTAAGCAGTCAAACACTCGGGGGCTTGCGGGCTTACAAAGCATATCCTTCGCAACGGTCGCCAGCTCCTCCATCACAAACTTTTCACGACCAGCCGCAAGTCTCTCCTTTGACTTGGCGACATCGGCCACGCCCCACATCGCTTTCAGCTTGCGCTCGACATCCGCAACGCGATCATGGAGTGAGGCAAATGTACTAGCAGCAGCAACAAGGGGATCCACTCGCGCAGCAGATCCACTCGAAGACTCTGCGCTAGAACCCACTACCTGGAAAGAAATGGAGCAAGTTAAGAAACACTACAAGACCCCACTCGAGAAACATACCACCTAGTTGTCAGGTGCTCGGGGGCTACTCCCATCGGGAGCTCATAACAGTTAATCGCAACAATCAGGCATTCAAGATATCAAGAAACACTTAGATTAAGAAAATACGGGAATACATCCCAAGATTCATTACATCGACGGGCAAAAGGAAATATAAACTAGCCTACGGGGCTGCAGAAGTACTTCCACTCGCAGCAGGCTGCCCCTTGCGACTAGCACGGGCAAGCACTTCGGAGAGCTTCTTGGCAAGGACCTCAGCAGGAGCGCCAAAGGGACGGAGCGCTACCTTTCTGCCTGTGACAACGTCGTAGGGAAGGCTCGAGTACAAATTCTCCAGGTCCGAGACTCCGTGCGCCAGCGCAAACTGGATAGTTGTCCTAGCTCTGCATTCGGACTGGGCGACTGAATAATTCTGGAGGAGATTTTCATCCTCCAAGAAAACTTTCAGAAGGCCGCCCAGCGTAGGCGGAACCACTGCATCCGCCAGTAGGCGCTCGTGGAACTGCGTCAGCACTCGGGTGGCTTCACCAACGAGGGAGTAGATTCCATTCGCATGCCCCTGGAGTTGGATGCAGGAATCCATCAGAGCATCCACTCGTTGGCTCCCAGGCAGTTCCAACGTTACCCCAAGGACATCTACAAAAAAGAGGGGGATATCGTCAGTTCCTGAAAGACCAAATTAAGGTACATTGCAGCAGAGAGATAGTCAAGAATGACTTACCCGCGAACTTCTGCGCCAAGGGGAGGATGATGCCAACAAGATCACTATCATGTTTGGCACCTGCCTCCTCTAGCTGCTTCAGCGCCTCTTGAGCCTCGACAAGCTTACCCTCGGAGTCGGTTGAATGCTTGCGAGTGGAATCCAGCTCCTTTCGGGAGGACTCCAACTCAGCCTCAAGGGTTTTCACCCGAGCGATAGCTTCAGCTTTCTCGGTCTTCAAGCGGGTAACTTGGGCTACAAAGCAACAGATACAACTTAAGCAATTTTCGCGATCAGCAGAAAGAACAAAAGGAGTGGGTTAACCTACCTTGAAGAGATTGGCCATCCTGGATGAGTCGATCACGATCCACCCGAACGGAAGCGCAATCCGCTTCAGCCAAGAGCACCCGACGACTGATGGCAGCAAGGGAGTCAAGAAGAGACTACAAAAGCACAAGACAAAGTTCGAGTTAGGGGGGAAAATCTCTTGAGCCTATTCACGACTGTACACAGTCGAAGTATAGCCTCGGGGGCTACTCCCATCGGGAGCACTGCCGTGCACCCGATAAAATCAACAAAAGCAAGAAAGGAAAAAGCCTAGACTTGAGTCCATGGTCAATCGCAAGCGATTAACCACGGCCTCGGGGGCTAATCCCATCGGGAGCACTGTCGTGCACCCGATACAAATCATAATCAAGCAAAACAGAAAGTACGAAGGACGCCGTGAAAGTTACCTAGCCTTGGGCGATGGACAGAGGGTCCGCCGAGCTATCCGAAATCTCTTTGCTCGCCGAGGCTCCACCCGCGAAGCTAGGCAACCCGTAATCTGGAGCTGCGGCTGCTTGTGCGGGACTTGGAGACTTTTGGATGGCCTCCGCAGCTAGAGTTTCAATCGCGACTGCCTTTTTCCTCTTCACAGAGGGAATGGAAGAAGCATACTGACCCGAGCTGATGGCTTGGAGGCTGTTACGGAAGAAATGGAATCATCAAACAAAGATACAAAGAAAAAGGGGAAAGATTCTCGACTAAAGAACAACAAACTCACTCGTCCTCGTCCTCGTCATCCAGAATAGCCACATTCCAGGCGGTAGTGACCTTCGACTTGGGGGTCGGAGGAGGAAGCACATTCAGAGGCGCCACCTGGAGAGGCTCGGTCACCTCCGCTACCCAAAGAACTATCTTTGGAGGTAGCTTCATCGTCTCCCTGCCTGCAGCGCTTGCGGTGATGGAGCTGATCGCTACCCGACTCTTCCATGTCGTTTGAAGAGCCGTGCTCGGAGCTCAAGTCAGCCTCAGCAACACTGGTGTCGAGAGCGTCCTCAACGCTGCTCGCTAAGAGGTCCGAGGCATCCTCAGCCGACACTGGCGGGTAGCACGTTGCTATTTTCAAACTCTACAAAAGAAGAAGAAGAACAAGAGAGAAAACTCAGTCGATAGATTCTCGAGTGACAAAAAGAATAAAGAAGAGACAAGAAGCAAACTTACCTCGGATGGAGGGGGCTTTGAAGCCTCGAATGGCTCAAGAGAGCAGGTGGCGAAGGGCTCGCCTACCTTCATCTTGGTGATAGCTGCAATCTTCTTCTCGAATTCGGCATTCGAGAGGATATCTTGGAAGACGCGGCTAGGGTCTTCAACGCCCTGGTACTCCCACATAGTCGACGGCCTCTCTTGTAGAGTCTGAATCCTACGCCGAAGGAAGACGCTCGCCAAGTGCAGGCCATTCAACGCAACCCCCATTGTCTGATCGCGAAGGTTCGCCACTTTCGCGAGTAGCGGGGAGACGATCTGGCTATCTTCGACAGTGAGCCTGTGCGCCCAGGACTTCCTTCGCTTCAAAATGGCGAACGGGTGGAATTCGTGAGCTCCACCCGCGCTGTTGTCGGCAACGTAGAACCACTTCCTCCGCCATCCTTGTGCGGAGTCGACGAAGTGCATCTCTAGATAGGAGTTATCCGTCTTCGCCCGGATCCCGAAGCCACCGGTGCGGAGTGGCTCTCCCAGCTGGTCGCCTACCCGCGACTTCTCATGGAAGACCCGCACTTTGAACAGGGCCTTCCAGAGGCCCCAGTGCGGGCGAATGCCTAAGAAGCACTCGCAAAGTACGATAAAGCATGAGATGTGCTGAATCGCATTTGGAGGCAGATCATGGAGTTGTATGCCATAGACATACATCAATCCAAGGAGGAAAGGATGGAGAGGGAGAGAGAGGCCGCGCGAGACGTGATCCGCGGAAATCACGCGCTCGTTCTCGCGGGGATTCGGTACCGCCTCTTTCTTGCTCAGGCGAACGCGCTTGTCGCCTTCGGGGGGCAGCAGCCCCTCCCTCTGCATCTCCTTGATGCTCTTGTTGGTGGTGCTAGCGGAGCACCAGTCGCCCGTCCTCACGGCGGATGGCGCGGGGACATCTTATGCAACCTCCGATGACGACGCGGTAGCGCCGCACTTCTTCCCTCCAGCCATGGGAGCTTGTGGGTGCTTGCAGAGAAAGGAAGTGTGCGCGAGGTGGAAGAAGGAGAGAAAATGGCCAGGAAGATTTACTTTCCACCTAAGGGCAATTACTTATACGCGAGCCAAATCGATCTGAGCCGTAGATCTGGTGACGTGGCAGCCATCGCGGCTGCCACGCGTGGAGTGGAAACGAGGCGGCGCCACACAGTTACCTCTGCCACGATCTTTACAGCAGATCGTGCGCATTTACGGCGTGTGGCTCGCGGGAAAAACCGAAACGACCTCTCGTTTCCGGTCAAAGGTTGACAAGGTGGGCCATCACGCTCTGCTCCGCTCTGTCACGTCCCATCGGGAGGAGCCAGAGCAAACAAGTGCACAATGACATCATTGCATACCTCATCAAATTCGAAAATCACCTCGGGTAGGATCCCTGACACAATTTTTTTTCATATGGACATATCAAGACGCGAAAACTCTTTCGCATAAACTCCATAACACGAAATTTCTTTCGTATGGACATGTCAAGACGCGAAAACTCTTTCGCATAAACTCCATAACACGAAATTTCTTTCGTATGGACATATCAAGACACGAAAACCCTTTCACATAAACTCCATAACACGAAATTTCTTTCGTATGGACATATCAAGACGCGAAAACTCTTTCGCATAAGCTCCATAACACGAAATTTATTTCGTATGGACGTATCAAGACGCGAAAACTCTTTCGCATAAGAGCCCTTGACACGAAATTTCTTCCGTATAGGCACAACAAGGCTCCCAGACACGAAAACTCTCTCGTATGGACAGGAAAACACAAATGCAAAAATCCTTATGTGTAAAAACAACAAGGAAAATTTCTTTACTCGAAAAATCTCGAGACAATATTCGCGAGTGAGCAGTCCCTACCACTCTAACACACGATGTATACACATCTTTACCCTGGATCGTTGATGGCTAGGTTGAGACTCCAAGTGCAGAGTGTGTAGCTAGTGGCAAGCCTTCTTCCCCACGAGGGTGACTCGAGGGTTTATATCGAACTCTTGGGGAGCCAGTATTTCGGCAGTTGTCTTCCAAGCTTCCTCCAGGATTCTGCAAACAAGTAGAGAATTTTGTGCCCTCAACCTCACCAAGTGGTTGTCAAACACAAGGTGTGAGACTTCTAAATTGCAATGCAAAACTGAAAGTAAATGTGCAATAATTAAATCTAATACTAAATGCAAATGAGAAAATAAATATGCAATGGATTGTTTTTGTATTTTTGTGATGCAAGTGGTGATGGAGATAATGTAAATTCGAATTGGAGATGCAAGTAAAGTAAAGTGCAAGTAAAGTAAATTGCAGCAAAGTAACTAGAGTGTTTTCTTATATTTAAAATAGGACCGGGGTTCATGGTTTCACACTTGCATTCTCTCAAATAAAGTAGTAGACGGTGGACGTAAACAATTACATGTGAGATTACAATAACATGTTTAACATTGAGTACTTTCATATGGGCATCACGTCCTAGCATAGAGATCTCTACGGTCATATTGATCCCTCTTATACTCCACCAAGATGCGAAATAAATCATAACACCTCGATAATTAAGGAAAAACCAGAGTATAGCTTTAAGCAACGTGACATGAAGTTGAAGTAAGAACTTGCTAGATCTAGTCATGGAGATTGATTAGTGTCACTTCAAATCCCCGGTAACAAGGTACTCCTTTTTATCCCTAGTGAGGTAACTAAGAAAGGTTTAACAAAACCTAAGTGGATCGCTGAACTTCTGTCACTTTCACAGCACTAGCCACCCCCTGTTACTCCAACTAATGCACCCATCACCCCACACACGCTCTCAAGAACTAGATTGATCAAAGCTAGCAAATAAGAACGGGGTACATAAGATACATCTACTCAAATAACTCAAGAGAAACAATTGCAATCTCAGATTCAATAACTCATAGAAAAGATCCACCACATAGGAATTACAACGGTGCCCGTAATCATGTGAGGCAGCTCATACAGATCTAATTAGTGAAGCATATAGAGAGAGGGATACAAGTGCTACTTCCACAAACCCATAGCCCTGGGGTGGACTACTCCCTCTTCATGGAGATGTCGATAGAGATGACATTGGAGGGGTAGGAGATCACACCGGCGGCCCCCCGTCGGAGTTTTCCCCCTCCAATCATGAACTTCTGGTCTCTGTTTCAGTGTTTCGGTGTTTCGGCGGCGCTCCCCTCCGTAAGGGTACGGGGGACCCTTTTTATAGTCGGTTTTAGGTCAAGACGGAGTCGGTAAGTCGAAGATGGAAGGAATTGGGGCCACAGGGGCCAAAAGGGGGCCTCTCACGCGGCCAAGGAATCTGGCCGCGTGGAGGGTCCTCTTTTGGGCCTCCTTGCCCAATTCTCGTGGATCCTTCGCCCGCAAGTCTTCTCGTTCCAAGAAAATGACCCCCGCAGATTTTCAGGTGATTTCGCGGAAGTTTGCCCTCTGAAACGTCAAAAATATAGAAAACGGGGTTTCTGACAGGCAGGGTTAATTCCATAAAAGTTGGGGGACTTTGTAATTTAACCCCAAAATACTATAAAACATTGAATTTTACCCTTATATGATGCAATATGTAATAGAAAACCATGTGAAAATATGCAAAATTCATCTATGCATTTTACATGCATCAATCGTTCAGCCGACTAGGCACATCCGGGTGCCGTATTTTCTTAGATACGAAGGTAAGACCCAAAAGATCTCTCTTGAGGGCATGGAATCACACTCAAGCGGCGTCCTCCGGTAAATTTCCGTGTCAACAACACGAAGAAAAATCCTAGCGGACGCGCCGGGTACCCTTATAGGTTAAATTCGACTCGGTAGGACCTCCACGGCCCAGTCGCAATGATCACCTCGCCGGATTCGAGTCGGAGGTCTCGAGTCTGCGTAGGCCAGAACTGTTTTTGCCCTAGATGCAATTAATTGGCCCTGAGCTTTCGGGAGAGCCAAGCAACTGAGCCACATCCTTCTACGAAAACAGCCAACACACAGGCACCTTTATTTGTCGATACTCGAGTACAGGAAATGCATCGCACACAGGGTACACGCCCTCTTCAAGCGATTGAAGCCATCAATCGAAAAGCGAGCAAGACGAACTTTGAGCGTCTACCCGACGGATTCTCAGCCAAGTAAACGCTCGGGGGCTACTGACAAAAGGATGGATCCTGGACCTATCGGGTGAGCCTACCCGGTCGAAGGCCCAAGACCCAAGCTCCAAGGGAGATACCGTGGAGAGTTCTAGAAGGCCCAATCAAGGCCCACCTGCAAAGCCTTGCGGGTTAAGAAAGGAAACTTGTAACCGACTTTAGGTTAGGGTTTGTAACCCCCCCCCCCGGGACGGTTTGAGACCTGGTGATGTAGCCCACCCAACTCCACCAAGTGCACCAATCACAAGATCACGAGCAAAGGCCATTCATGATAAGGTGAACTCGCTCCTCTCGCTCCATACTTTCGGTAACTTGGCGGATGGTGCGCTACCTCATGGTTCAACCCTTTGTGTGCTCAGGTTCGAACTCATCACGGAGGCTCCGGAAAGCACCCAAGACGATGCGCGAGAAGATACCAAGGAGGGAGGAGAAGACAACATTGAGTTCGGAGTCCCGACGGAGAAGATAGGGGGAAAACAGCCCCTCCCGGCCTCAAGACCCGGCCAGGCCGGCCACCCACCAGAGGCGCCCGGCCTCCACCCCGGCCCCAGGCCGGTCGCCTCCCTCCTCAGGCCGGGCACCCCCCGAGAGGGCCGGCCTCCACCCCGGCCCCGGGCCGACCCCTCCCAGGCCGGCGCCCCCTCTCCCACCTCGGCCCTAGGCCGGCGCGCCCTGGGCCGCCCCCTGCTCCCACCCCTGCCCCAGAGGCCGGCCAGGCCGGGCTCCCAGGCCGGCGTGGCCTAAAACGCACGGATTTGCCGCCCCCGTTTTCACCTACTTCGACCCCCGGCTATATAAAGACTTCCCCGAGCTAGATCTAGGGTTGAGAGTTGAATTTAGAACATTGAGCTTGGCTCTCTTGTATCCCTCTTTGAGGAACTACTCCTACGGTGTGTACCTAGGAACGTATCAAGGCTACTCCTACGACTTCGTCTAGGATCGTATCAAGGCACATCCCAACTACTTGTCCTCTCCCTTTAGGGTTTCAGTCAAGAGTTGTCCAATATTCCTCTCGTGAATCCTTGAGGTTCTATTGGCGTAGTGGAACCGGCTACGGGTGTGAGACGGTTTGTATCAAGGTGAGTTCAGTTAGATCGATTGTTCCGTAGGCGACCCTCGGGGTTTAGTTGACGGGAGGTTGGATCCTTCGGTTCTTGCGATTTATCCCTCTTTGTGTGTTTCCCCGCGATTACCCACGTTTCCCCCTCGATTCCCCATCTCGTGTTCTTCATGTTCTTCGTTCGTTCTTGTCGATTCGTGAAGATCGGGCCAATCTAGGAGTACAACTCCATATCATCTGGTATCCAGAGCTAGATTGACACGAATCCGACACCCACACCCCTCCCCATCCACCAATTTTTCTTCTTCCACCATAAATTTCGAAAATTATCACCAAAAATAGCCAAAAGGGATTTCGACCGATCTGTTGATTCGTTGAGTTTTTCGTGATTTTGATTCATAGATTTGTTGCCAAACACCATTCCCCACCTTTCTATTCATCCACTTTTCCCAAATTCGCCCAAAAAATTTCTTGATTTTGAACCAAAATCTCAGAAAATCTCAGCTCTTCGATTTCCGGACAGATTTTGTAACTTGTTTTTCTTTGTCGTTTTTGGTCCGAATTGAGTGCAACAAGTTGCCACGCGACTCCCACGACACCATCTACGCTTCCACATCAACGGATCGCCACGGCATTGACTCCCACCGGCCGCAAGTCCGTGATCATCAATAAGAGAGGTATAACTTGCTTCCGTTTGACCCAACCCACCCATTGTGTACCTTACCTATTCGGACTAGTTCTTTTACACCACTTGGCATCGCATTTGTGGCATCGAGAGTGCGAGTTTGGCGCTTGTGAGAGATTAGCTACGAGTAGGCATTAGCATTTTGGAATCCGTCAAAAGAGAAAATCAAAAAAAAAGAGAAAAAGAGAAAATAGAAAAAGAAGCAAAGGATCGATGCCAATTGCTTTCCATTGTAGGAACGTGTAGCATTGCGTCGCAAAAGAGAAAGAGTGACCAATTGCCACGGTGCGAATCTTGTTGCCTTTTCAAATTTGCGGTTTGAGCTAGCGTCCTCCTTGTGTTAGTGTGGCATTGAGCATTAGTCTCCGTTAGGTCCATTTCGTCTTCGCTCGTCCATTGGTCGCACTAACCCCATTATCCTTTGTGTGTGTGTTCCACCATATTTCCATCCTCTAGGTTTGGTTTTTGTGCTAACTTTTCTTTGGTTCTTCTCCATGTTTGACAACAAACTTTTCTTCGGGTTTGTCGATTTTTTCTCGCCACTTTCCTAACCCATTTGCCTTCCATATAAAGTGTGTGTGTTGTCGTTTGCGGTTTCTTTCGATCTTTTTGGATTCGCTCTTGACATACCGCCCTACACCTAGGCTCGTCCACTAGCCTCAATACGACCAAAAAAGGTAACGTTGGGTAAGTGAGGCATCCATTTCCTCAATATCACCCTTGTGTGTTTTTGAGATGGCTAGGGAAGGAGTATTCACAAGTCCGAGCTCGGAAGATGAAGGAAATCCATTCTACAACAACAATGCTTACGCCAACTTCGTCACCCACAATGACCACTTCCAACTCCGTGAACTCGTCAAGGACGGGTTGCAACGCTATGAGCGTCGACTCCAAGAGCAAGAGGCTAGATTGAATGATCAAATGACGTGCATCAACATCAACTTGGCAAACCTTGCCAACCGCCGCCATTCATCATCATCCTCAAGGTCTCGTCGCTCAAGCCACCACAACCAAGATCTTCACCAAGCTCGTCGCCATGACCGCCATGATCGCAACAACAACATGGAGGAGGGTGGACAACCGCAACAACCACAACCACCTCCTCCACAACCACAACAACCCCCGCGACAACATTGGTATGAATATAGCTCTCCATCACCACCTCCGCGACATCGCCAAGGTCGTGGTGACCCTCTTCAACAACCGCAACGCCCGGACCTTCGACAACATAATCATACACCTCCACAAGGCCACACTCAAGACTATGGCCACAATGATTTCGTGGAAGATGCTCCTCAACATCGAAGGCCACCAAGGCGCAATGCGCGTCCCAACAATAATGACCGCCAAGAACATGATCGTCCTCAACACCCTCGAGATGAACAAGTGCTTCCGCAACACCCTCGCCAAGAACAAAACGTCATCAACATCAACACAATGACAATGATGATAGTGAACGCCGTGAAGCAAGACTCCGTCACCGCCAACAACCACCTCCTAATGACCACCGGCGTCATCCTCCCCATCATGATCGCCACCGCCAAGACAATGAGGATGACCCCTATGATGATTCACCGCCCGTCTATGATGAAGATCCCCATGAGCGACACCATGACCGACCCCATCGTCAACAAGAAGATAACAACATGAGTGCCCTTCGTTTCAATGTCCCAAAGTTCAATGGTGAGAATGACCCCGAAGAATATCTTGCTTGGTCTCTCAAGGTAGACAAGATCTTCGACATTCACAACTTCACCGACAAGAAAATGGTTGCCTTGGCATCTTTGGAATTCGAAGGCTATGCACTCTTATGGTGGGATCGTCTACAAGCCGAAAGAGTCCGCAACCACATTGCTCCTATTGCCACTTGGAATGAGATGAAGCAATTCATGCATGCTCGATTCGTTCCTCCACACTACAAGCGTGACCTCTTCAAGAAGCTTCAAGAACTTCGTCAAGGTTTTAAGTCCGTTGATGAGTATTACAAGGAAATGGAGACATCTTTGATTCGAGCTCATGTGATGGAATCTCAAGAGCAAACAATGGCCTGCTTTCTCAATGGCCTCAACTATCCTATAAGGAAGATCGTTGAGTATCAACCGTATGACAACATTGTGGCCCTTGTCCACCAAGCTCTCAAGGCCGAACGTCAAATTGCGGAAGATCTCAAGTACAACAAGCAAAAGGCCTTCTTCAACTCAAGGCCTTCCTCTTCGTAACCAATAACTCAAGCTCATATTCCTACCAACAACAAGAGCGCCCCTCGAGCCTCTAATGCTACCAACAAGTCTCCACAACCATTCAAGAAACAAGCGCCTACCACCTCTTCTTCAAATGCTCCTCAAGTCAAGTCGAGTACTATCACTTGCTTCAAGTGTGGTGGTAGCGGACACAGATCCTTTGAGTGTTCCAACAAGATGATCATGATTGTCAACCAAGACGGTGAACGTAATTCCATGAGTGAAGGCGAATACTATGCCTTGCATCAAATTGCTCTCAACTCCTTGGACGTGCCCAACGATGATGAAGAAAGTGTATATTGCGATAAGGACAAGAATCCATCGCTAGTGGTGACAAGAGTCCTTACTACTTCTCCTCAAGATGAGCATGATCAACGGTGCAATCTCTTTCAAACTAGAGCCGGTATCGATGGAAAATCAACCAAGGTCATCATCGATAGTGGAAGTTGCCACAACTTATCTAGCAAAGAGCTTTGAGACAAACTCAAATTGACTTACAAGCAACATCCTCATCCATATCATGTCCAATGGCTTAGTGACTCCGGCACCTTCAAGATTCAACACATGGTCTCCGTGCATTTCAAGATTGGTCCCTATGAAGACACGGTAGAGTGTGACGTTGTTCCTATGACCGTGTGTCATATTCTTCTTGGTCGACCTTGGCAATACGACAAGAGTGCTATTTATGATGGTCGTACCAATCACTATAGCTTCAAGTGGAATAACAAGACATTTGTGCTTCGTCCCATGTCTCCTAGCCAAGTGATCTCCGACAACGCCAAGACTCTTGCACGTAAACAAGAAGAGCTCAAGTCTCGTGAGATGAGTGGTGAGAAAGTGATCCACCCAAAAGAGAGTGAGAGCCACAAGCCAAATATGAGTGGAAAAACTTCGAGTGTTCCCAAAGGCCTTGCCTTACTTTCCACCAAAATAGAAATGCGAGAGTTACGAGATAAACCCACCATTCTCCACTTTGTCCTAGTGTGCAAAGAGGAAGCACTTGAAACTAACGACATGACAAATTTTTCTCCATCTTTGTTGCCTTTGTTGCAGGAATTTGAAGACGTCTTTCCCGATGAACTCTCTCCGGGCCTTCCTCCTCTACGAGGAATCGAGCACCGCATTGACCTCATCCCGGGCGCGCCCCTCCCCAACCGCGCTCCTTACCGCACCAACCCCGAAGAGACTAAGGATATTGAGCGCCAAATTCAAGAACTACTCGACAAAGGTTTTATTCGCGAATCTCTTAGCCCCGAAGAGACTAAGGATATTGAGCGCCCACTCGTTCTCTTACTCGAAACCCTATCAGTTCACCCGAGGGACTTGTTGAGATGCATATTTGACAACGGTCGGTGCAGGTGGCCTCCGGTCGGAGGAGGACGAGACGGAGCTCGACGGAGCGGCAAGTGAGGGCACGGCGCTGGGACGGACGAGGTCTCGGAGGAGCTTGGCGAGGAGACGCCGGCCGCAGGCGCGACAGAGGAGCGCCGCGCGAGGGCCAGAGGCGCGACAGGTGACGGCGCGAGGGCGAGGGCAAGGGCGTGGCGCTGTGATGGAGACATACGAGCGACGAGAAGGGGATTGAGGTTTTCTGATTCTCTCTAGAACGAGCAAGACTAGAGGATAAGGATGGAAGAAAACTGCTTCGTGGGTGTTCCACAGGACACGAGTCGCGCGCGGTAGCATGAGGCACGCGATGTTTCAGTCCCCCGGCAGCGTTTTCCTTTCTTTTAATGTGGATATTTATTTTTTAACTGTTGAAAGCTATCAATATAAAGCTAAGCCTAAACGTGAGTCTTCCCTCTGAAAAAACAAAGGCTAAACTAAAGTCCAGCATTTTTTGAAAAAAATAATGCTAAATAAAGGTTCAGAAATTTTTGTACTCCCACCGACCAATTAATATTGTAGCGAGAAAACAACCGTGAGTTGTATAAACTGCAGGTATAGGTTGCGACAGTCTTTTCAGATAAGAGAAAGTAATTATTTTTTCTACAGATATGAACTGATGTGCATGGTAGTTGGCTGGCAAATTAAAACTGATCTGCGTTGTAGGTATATTTAGATTAAATGCTGAGGTGGTAAAGCATTGAGTGAAATAAAACTGATACTCGCAACAAGCAACAAATCCATTGTCGTCTAGCTCGGTTAGGATATCTGGCTTTCACCCAGACGACCCGGGTTCAAATCCCGGCAATGGAACATTTTTTTCAACCATGTCGACGCGCCGGCGAACGTCTCCAGGCCGGCCAGGCGCACCACCGCCGCGCTGCAGCTGCTACGGCTTGCGCGGGCAGCTACTATCTACGGAGTAGTAAGTGTATATATATATATTTTTTAGTTTTGAGTGGTCTTGAGACTGACAACCCTGACCAGATCTGTGCTGTTTCAACCCGTACTTTTGCTTCTCATTTTCGCATGCACAACCAGTAGTTCACTCATATTGAGGTACATGTAGTCATGTGAAGGTAGACACGAACAAAAGGTTAAGGCGTATGATGTAGGAGTAGAATATATGTACAGAATAATAAAATCGGAACTGTTGTTGATGTTTCAAAGGTTACATCGGTGCTCTTGTTTCACAGGTCAGAGACTTTATATAGACAGATTTATGAGATAGTTCCCGTCATTATTGACAAGCAAAGCCACCTTACTCAGGTCAGAATGCTACAGCTACAGCTCAACTTTTGTAAATGTTGGAAAGCTAAAACATCTGTTGCATCAACGTATGATTTTAGTTGCTTTTGTTTGGAACATGTTAATTTTATTTAGCTTTTCTGCTTGACTATTTGTTTGTGACATTACTTCTAAGGTAAGTCTATGGCCTGCCATGGCCTTAAGGCTGGTGCCAATGCATCACTCGTTATAGCCTCGCCACGTCAGGTTTTATCCTCACTCTCACCCCACGGTGCCAGTGCACTCTCGTCCCGCTCTCGCCCGCCTATCGCCTCCCTCTCGCCTGCAGTGCGGGCGGCAGCGGGGCGGTGGATCCGTCGCTCGCCGCTGCCGTCTCGCCCCACTATCGCCCGCATGTCGCCTCGCGGCGGGCGATACCGCTCGGCCTCTCGCCTGGGTTGGCACCAGCCTAATGCCAGATGACCG
This sequence comes from Alopecurus myosuroides, assembly GCA_028641055.1. Lineage (NCBI taxonomy): Eukaryota > Viridiplantae > Streptophyta > Magnoliopsida > Poales > Poaceae > Alopecurus > Alopecurus myosuroides. The sequence continues at coordinate 317,431,322 of CM054057.1, read as the reverse complement.
TAGTTCGGGTGTTTTTTTTTTCGTTTTTCCCCCACTCCCCTACCACTACCAGCTAGCAAGCTGGGCATCTAAAAAAAAGCTTGCAAGCTGGGTGCAAATTCCCCCTCTGTTCTCTATTCTTTTTTTTCTTTTTGACACACCCTATGGGCATCCTGCAAGCATAACGTAGAGCTATCTCTACCTTCTATCAATAATAATAAAAACTCCAGTTTTGATTTCATCCGTTGGGGCCCAGTGCAAAATGAGTTGGAAACTATAGAATTCTCCATATGATGGCAAATGCAAGCCACAAAAACCCTGACATCCGTGTCTACCTGTTAACTGATCCTAGCATAATTCGTGTTTGCTAGCCACCTTTGAAACAAGAATTTTCGTATCTTTCTGAAACTTGTGATAAATCATGCAGTAGCCATTCAATAATAACAGCACGGTTCATGCAGCAAACCTTGGCAAAGAAGTAGCAGTAGCTGGGTCAAGTTCCCAGAGTTATGTACTTCAGCATGCCAAGCAAATGCAAATCACCCACCATTCATCAGACCAAATTTGGTTTGAAATGTCAGGTGTGCATTGACACAAATCGTCAACTTTGTGGAGGAAAGAGAAAACTAAGTTATCTGCTCTAGAAAGAAAAGCCGAATCTTTCTGGCGCTGTTAGTTCCAGCAAACAATCTAGCGACTTGATTTCATCAACGCCATGCACGCAGCCTACACGATTCAGTTCTTCAGCACGCGCGAAAGATTTGCTGCGGCGGCATGGTTATTGGTCCTCGTTGAACAGCATTACCTGCAACAAGGCAGTGCAATAGTCAAGATGTTAGACATTGGTTTTGCCAGATTCAAGCAAATACCAGCTCTGCTAATGCTTCCCTTTCTCAGGTGAAAGAATTTCAGGTCAAAACGCTAAATACCTTGGCGCATAGAGGGCAAGATTGACTTCTTTCCATCCACTCGTAAATGCAACCAAGATGGAAACTATGGTTGCACTGCAACTCTATCATCGGATTCTCGTAGTTATACTCTGCAAGAAAGAAACAATCAGAAGACGAGAAGCACCAACACAATTATGAAAACAAATTCAGACTGGTGGACATTTGTCTTTCTTTCGAATAGCAGAATATAGAGAAATGGCAGCATATTTGGTAGAAATGTAGCAAAGTAGCTATCCATCAGAACTGACCACTTAGGAAATGTTCATAATGGTTAAAATGAATAAATGTGTGTCCTCTTCTGCAACACATGGTGAAAAACTGTACATTATAAAGCTCATTCGTACGAAAGACAAGATGTCAGATTTGTGAATAGGACGGAGTGGTACTTGTGTTCACTGACCTTCTAGGCAAATTGGACAGTCATCCTGACAATCAGAAGGAACATCGACTTGTGTTCCCCGAAACTTTTGACCTTCTGATTGAGCTTTAAGGGATGACCCGTCACCCTTCTCAGCGGGGCGAGCTGAGCTGATATCAGCATTGTTGCTTTTTTCAAGTTGATTAGATTTCTGGAACTGTGTGGAAGCTTTGTCATGTACTGCCACTAGAGGGTGCTGCTCCATCTGATGGATGAATTGAGGATCATCATAAGGCAAAGGCCTTGGAGGGCAGCGGAAAGTATTCATTGAATCCTCCTGCCCTGAACGAGTGGAACTAGGAGTAACTCTTCCCTGAACAGGTGCAACCCGTGTATCCGCTCTTTGACGAGCAGCTGCGCCCTGTGGAGAAAGCCGTGATAAAATTGAGTGGCAGCTGATTGAAACATAAGGCCGAGAGAAAACATGCAAGTGTGAACAAATGTAACAAGAAGAAGTATACTTCTGAATAACAGTTGTTCGATAATATTCAGCTTAAAACATGCCTGACCATTAGTATCTTGCTTTTTCAATACCAAGTTGTCCAGTTCCAGCTTATAAAAATAGCAGCTCTGAACTGATTTTTTTTGGAAAGATCCAGTGCGAAGTTGGCTTTTCGTATTAAGCAGATAGGAGTTTACAAATTAAGGTTTAGGTGATTGATACAAAATAAAAGAAAAGGCCGTGTTAAACAGTTGACCAGTTAACTGACTCCTGGCAAAGGTTCCCCGATGGAAGCAGGGAGTATCTTAGGCTGGGGCTAGCCGAAGGTTTAGGTGATTGATACAAAATAAAAGAAAAGGCCAAGTATGATGGAAGCAGGGTGTATGTTACTAGTATACTCTCCTACGTGGCATCGATATTACTAGTGAAGTTACTCCCACTGGGGCTAGCCTTAGGCTGGTCACAGTGGGAGTAACATATGTAGTAACTTCAGTGCCACGTAAGCAAAAAAGATGACGTGGAGGCTAATTAATGAAGAGAGAGGCAAATGGAGTAACATAGCTAGTTACTGTAACATCACACATATCAAGGTAATATGAGTCTATAATGCAATAAATGAACCCTTGCATGACACCACATATAAGTTACTACAAATTGTGGAGGTAGTAACATAGTCTAGGGAAACGTGATGTTACTAGCGCATGTTACTCCCTATTGTGACTAGCTTACTGCCCATTGTGACCAGCCTAAATCAGAGATGCTTTGATGTGGTTCCAAGAGGAGGCAGGGTTTAGGGTCCTACAACCTTCCCAGCGAGAAGCCCTGAGCCAAACCTAACGAGAGACAGGGCAACTGCTGTACAGGTGAATCGAGGATTCCAGCTCTCACATACACATCGGACAAAAGTAGTTGTTTGGTCACGCTCTGCCCATGAGCTGATCGGTAATGTAACAAGTCGCATAATTAAAATGAAGAGAATAATGAACCACCATCAGTCCCTAGAACACAAAGTTACAGCAATGCGATCCTGGAACACGACTAACGTATGTGTAGATCAGAAACATAGAAAATTCAACCACCACCAGCCCTGACTGAATTGATCACATGCCTACATCTTCATCACCGCAACACAACTAATGTCATTGGAATATCGCCAAACCCGAACGGGACAGGTAAAGGAAAACAGATGGGTAGAATCATACATACCGAGTCATGATTGTTGTTCAAGAAAGGCCATGGGAGACACGAGCAACAGCCGTCGTCGGGGCCGCGCAAGCAGCACAGGATGGCCCCCATCTAAACTCGTCGTCTCCCCTGCAAACCAAACCAGTTGCGGTGCCAGCCTTCTAGTTCGTCCTCCTAACCTCGGACTCTTCTCCCCCGCCGCCACACCAGCGCTTGCAAGAAAGATAGGAGCCGATCGATCGGTGGCAATTTATTATCCAACAAGGGTGGAATCCGATTCGGCCGCTTCGAGTCCGGGCAGGTTTCTTTCCTTCCTTCCTTCCTCTCCGCCGTCGTATCTGCGAAACAGCCCGAGTTACGCCACAAAATCAGGCTCTCCGCCGCGGGCCAAGCAACATCGGCCGGCGTGCGGCGCCAGTGAAACACTGCTACTGCCCCCCGCTAAGCAAGATGGAACGGGAAAAGGGCGGACCTTGGGAAGGAGCGGAGCTGATAAACCACGCGCAGATTGACGATGGTGGGTACAAGTAGCATAGGCGGTAGTAACTGAACTCGGAATAATCGGGGCAGATTATATTATCGCGGGGTGGGATTGCTGTTGGCGATGGAGCCGGATTGGAGAGGAGGGAGGAGCGGCTAGGAGATTGGAGCTGGCACGCAAGGCACTGCGATCGATTGCCGTTGCACCGAGAGAGAATAAAAATAAAAATAAAAACATAAACAAAGTAGAATCTTACGGTGGATGGATGTGTTACGAGATTAGCCCTGCCGGCTGCTAAAGGAAGGTGGAAGCTGACGATGATTTGCCTGGCCACCTTTCCTACCTTTTTGCAAACAAAAAAAAGACATGAAAAAAAAGCTGCTTTTTATATTCTCGTACTCCCTCCGTCTCAAATTAAGTGTCGCAAAGTTTGACAAAAGTGGATGTATCTAACATTAAATATGTCTAGATACATCCAATTTTGTTAAACTTTGTGACAGTTAATTTGAGACGGAGGGAGTACAATGTTAAGTGTTTGGATAGACCCTTATCTTTACTCTTACCTGAAAACTTAATCGTGCAGCTGCGCAAGTCTTTCTCCCGAGCGCACCCTATCGCCAAGAAAAAAACCTCCCACCAAGGAGAATTCAGAATTGTATGTCCTCCCGGAGAGCCTGGATTGTATTCAGTCGAATCCCTCTCAACTGGTGGATCACGATTGTTTCGCATCAATGAGGAGACCAACGGCGACGCCCCGGCGCTCCGCCGTGCTGCTGCTCCTGAGCGCGGCACAGGGCACGCGGGACAGTGACGGCGGCACCTGAGTAAGATGATGCCCAGGCCAGGGAGGCATGGAGGACCACGGCGGCGACGGCGGCAGCGGAAGAACTACGCGGGAATGCGCGCCCACTCGGGGCTACTTCTACAGCTTCAGCCAGACGACGTGGAGCTCCGGCAGCCCTCGACTCCCGGCCGTCAGCCCCGGAGCGGAGCCGGCCTCCAGCGTGTCGACCATCCCCACGGTGCCTCTTCATGACGACCGCGAGAGCGGCTCAAGTAGTGGCAGCGGCGAGCCAACGGCGGCACGCGAGCGGCCTCAATCCTCCCGACGGCGACGATTTGGAGAAAAATTAAAGCGTACGAAACCGTTCGGAGGCACCGAGAGATAGCCTTATCTCTTCGACTGTTTTGAAGTTTAGCCATCGCAATTCATGAAAGTCTATTTTAAACCCTGAAGTGGTAGATCTCTGGCGGAAGGAACCCTGATGTCCAAATCCCTCTCGATTGCACTCTAATCTTCTCATTCCCAGTCTAAATCGAACCTTGACGGGTTTTTGAGGCAAACAGATGCCGACGTGGCGAAATCATAGGGATTCTGACTTGTGGGTCCGTTGCGCAGACCGTTATCTTCTTATAACCCACGCAACTGGGGAACAAAGCTAGGGTTCATCCGTGGGTGAGAAGAGCAGAGTGGCGGCGGGCGGAGGAAACAGAGTGGCAGCAGGAGGAAACAGAGCGTGGCGGCGGTGACTGGTACCGGAGGCGGAGAGGGAGATGTCGTGGTCATAGAGTGCTTCTGGCGCCCCCGGATTCCGTCGAGCTACAGGAAGGAGCGGGGGGAATGCGCGGTCGCCGATCTACTACCGAGAGGACGCCGTGGCGTACGAGCCTGCAGTTTATTGCAGGTGCAAACCTCCCAGGAAGGCGCCGCGTTGGATCTTGTGGAGCCGCCAGAATCCAGGCAGGCGATACTACGCATGTGTGGATGCGATGGTGAGATTCCCTCTGTTCTCTATTTTTTGTGTCGATTTGTTCTCTGATTCCCTCTCTTCTCTGATTGCTCTCCTCTGTGATGAAATCAACAACATGGTGGTTGCGGCTATGTTGATTGGCATGATGATGAGCTGCCGAAATTCTTCAGTGAGCTCATCGGTGATCTGCGTGATGAGGTGTGGAGGCTGAAAGGGCAAGGCATTGTGGGTGAAGATCATCCGCAAAATCCTGAGCTGGGTCCAAATGAAGATGCAACAGCACTGATGCTTGTTTCTGTGAAAGATGATTTGAGGAAGAAAAATGCAGAGATAACTGCAGTGAAGGCCAAGTACGATAGAATTCTGTTTGTGTGCATTGTGTTTGTGCTGGGCTTAGTTGCAGGCAAGATGTTCATGTAGTGATCTGAGTGTGTTTGAAAGTAATATCTTTGTGCCGGGATTAGTTGCAGTGCAGTTTCAGTGTGTGTTGGACTAGATGTATCTGTTAATGCAGTGATCTGTTAATGCAGTGTGTGTTTCAGCGTGTGTTGATCCCAGTGTGTTGGACAAGATGTTATGTTATGATGTATCCATGATGTTAATGCAGTGATTTGCGGTTCCAGTTCCATTTTGTGAATTATGAAATCATTGCAAGTTTGAAAATTGTTTGAAATATGAATTTTGTCCATAGCATTTTGTGAATGTTGTGTCCACTGAAATTGCAACTGCAATTGTCATGGTTATGTCAAATTTTTTTGTCCATTTTGGTGAGTTGTTGTTGGATCACAATTGACAGTCAAAAACTCTAGTATACTCATTCTTCATGCCACTCATCAGCCTATCCATCACAATCGACTTTGCATGTTTACACTTTGAGGTTGAAACATCAGCAAACATGTCTTGCAATACAGTAGCTTTCATGCTCTCTATCTTCCACGTGGGATTAGCTAGTATGAAATGTTCATACCTCTGTGCAATCAACTTAGCAGTCACAAGCGTGTTTACTCTGTTCTGTGCACATTCATGATGATCATTGAATGTGATCACCTGAAATCTTGATGTTCTTGACCTCTTTGCAGCATATACGAGCCAGGGGAAACCATCCTAGCCACACTTGGCCCTAACTCTATCACACTCTGATTTCACAAATCTGATACTCCTCTTTGTAACCAGACCATACCTTCTTAAAGCTTTGCAAAGTTGGTTCTTGCTTCTGAAAACCATGCTCAATGCAAAGTGTGGTACCTCAATGGCATTGGTGTACCTTACAAACCTGCTCTTTCTCTTAACTAACTCCCCATCTGAATCATCAGAATAGCTGTAGTCCTCATCAGAAGAATCATACTTCCTGTCATCCTCTCTTTCTACTATTTGTTGCTCCATATTAGCAATAAGGTCAATGGGCACTGGACCTGTTGCATCTCTTTCAATCTAGCTCTTGCTATCTCTCATTCTTTTCTTGAACTTCCTAGCATGCCTCCTCAGCTCCACCACTTATGAATCTTCTCCACTGTCATCACTGTGTGGAGTATACACAAAGTCACTTTCTGAACCAGAATCTTCCTCTGCATCCACTCCATTCCCTTCAGCAAAATCTTCAACACCTGCTGCAACAACTGTGTGTTGAGTTGGATCACACACTTGGGAAAATGGAAATTAAGTGACATTTTGTTGTTCATCTGCAATATCATGCCCTGCTGCAACTGTATGATCATTTTGCCTAGCATTGCTTCTTCCATGCTTAAGTGGGCTTCTCATAACTTGTCTGATCACACCTGTTTCATCAGTGATAAGAACATATGTATCAGATTCAGTAGGCTCTGCAGCAGTGATGACAACATCAGGTTCAAATTCTGTCAGACTAACAATCTCATCCTCAAAGTCACTTCCACTGCTACTGTGAGCACTATCTTCTTCTCCATGGTACTCAACATACACATCTGCAACTGCACGAACATATATATATAATTTGACATCTCAACACACTTGCTGTCATCATTCAGAAATATGAGGCTATTCACCAGCTCTTGTCCTGGAATCAAAAAATAAAATTTCATTGACTCCTTCACTGCCATGTGATCCTTCAAATATCCCTTCACTTCCTGCAGAGATAATTTGTCCCTTTCTATATATGACATTGCTTCCTCTCCTCCAACATATTGCAGATTAGGGCCAATTCGGATGAATTCCCCACCCAAATGGAAACAGACATGCAAAATATCGCTCGGATCCATGATTTCACTGAAAGATAGAAATAATGCGCACATAAATAACTTGTACTACCGCAAAAATAATCGACATATACGGCTAAATTGCAAAAAATCTCATCTTTTGGCTTCCCCCAAAAAACCACCCCTAAAATCTCTCCAAAACCCTAACCGTACAGGCGCAAGCAGAGCCTAATCTTTGAACATCAAAGGAGGGCATCAAGATGCTTACGTTCACTGGTTTTGCGCGGCCACGTCGTCACGATCGTTGCCGTCAAGTCCCTTCACCCGTCGGGCGCCATTGCCGCGAGAGAACAGAGGGGTAGAATACAGGGAGGCAAGGAGTGGTCGAGGTGGTGTTCTGCCCTCCTGGACCTTGTCGAAACGGTAAATATAGGCCTCGTGTGCCTCGTGGGCCGGTCCGAACGCGCGCCAGCCGGGAAAGATTGGGCCGGCCCAGTCCATTTGCACCTCCTCCAGTCCGCATCGACGACATTCCCAGCGTCCATTGCCACGTCACCAATCCCCGTTCGGCAATACCTGTCAAGGTTCGATTTAGACCGGGAATGAGAAGATTAGGGTGCAATCGACAGGGATTTGGACATCAGGGTTCCTTCCGCGAGAGATCTACCACTTGAGGGTTTAAAATAGACTTTTTCCAATTTCACAAGTAGGCGGCTCAGAGCATCTCCACGAGCACCCATAAAATATGTGTCCGGCACCCCCAATTGGTCCTCTTTGGGGCGCCGGACCGGTGTCCGTGGATTTGGTGGGCGTGCTCCGCAGCGGCGCCCCTAACCAGTTACCCTAAACGGCAGCCTTGTTTTCTTTTGATCAAACTATTTTGTATTTGATGAAAACACTCGATAAACTAGATAAATAATAATTGTACAAACACACAAATAGTTACACATTTATTCCAGTAATTTAAATATTTCGAATTCTTCAAATTCGTACAAGCAAATCTTCCTAATCGAACTACTCGTTAGCTCTCATAGCCCACAAGCGTGCCACAAGATTAGCCTGAAGTTGATGGTGAACTCCCTCGTCACGAATTTCCTGATAAACAGCAAGAAAATCATCAAACTCAGTAGACACGCCCGGTTGTGTATCCACAAGAGGGCCCTGAAAGTCGAATGGCTCATCGAACACCATTCCGATGTCTCGCTCTCTCTCGATGATCATGTTATGCATGATAATACAAGAGTTCATGACATCACACATTTGATCTATCGACCAAGATAGACAAGGATACCTTACCACAACAAACCGTGCCTGGGATACACCAAATGCCCTTTCCATATCTTTCCGGACGGCCTCTTGTTTCTTTGCAAAAATATTATTTGTCTCACCCACAGGGTCACATATTGTCTTCACAAATGTAGACAATTGGGTTGTAACATCCCAGGTTTTTAAAAAATTTGAAACCTTCATGCATTCATGAGCATCATAGCATCCCTGCATTTTGAGTGTATAAAAAATTGCTTTTAATTTGCTAAACACAAATTTTTTTGGTATTATTACTAATTTATCTTCCTTTGAGAATTAAATCTTTTTCTAAAATAAAGTATTTTACTTTTGGGAAAGAATAGTACCAAAATGTTCCTTATGTCCTAAGATTTTCAAAACATATTTTCATGTATTTTTCTGAATTGTTTTGGTGAGGTTTTGAATTGATTTTGAACCAATTTATTTAAAAACAGAAAAGAAAAGAAAAAGATAGAAAACCCAGCGCAAGCCCCCTCTCTCTCTCGGCCTGGCCAGCCCATCTTCCCTCACCCCTCTCTTTTCTCGCGCGCGTGCGCATCCACTGAGAGCAGGCCCAGCCCAGGAGCAGAGCCCAGAGCAGACGCGGCCCGCGTCTCTTCCCTCTACTGTTGACAGCCGGGCCTCGCCCTTGACGCGTCTGTGATCTCATGATGACGTCACCGCCTTGACGTCCACAACGATTTCGTTAAGGATTATGTCGGCGTGGCCGACACGGCCTCTCTGCCGCCACCCGAACCCTATAACTTCCCCAAGGCGCCCCTCCCCTTAAGTACCGAGTTCCCCCTCGATGTCCGTGCCCTAGCACCCCGAAAACCTAGATCGAAAACGTGCCACCGCCGCCGCCATTGGAGCTGTGCTCGGGAGCACTCAACGCCGCCGTTCCAAGCCTCGAGAAGGTGAACCGTGCCAACGAGGAGGATCGCAGCGAGGAGGGTAAGCTGCCGTCGTCTTCGCCTTCGCCGGAGGAGCCCGCAAACGACCATGCCGTCCATACCCGAGCTCGCCGTCGACGTTCGCCTCCTCGACTCCGGTGAGTTCCGCCGCCGCCCTTGAGAGCCGTCCGATCTAATCTACGGCCGAGATTAGATCCTCTGGCGAACCGGTACGAGAAATCCTGGCCACCCGATCCCCTTTAGATCTAGCGGCCCGCATCGTCGATCCGCGCAGAAAAACCCCGCAACCAATCAGAGCGCCCCATTGACCTCGCCCCAGATCGGTCACCTTTTTAATTAAAATAGAAAATAACAGAATTGAACCAAAACTTCAAAAATTTATATCTCGAGTTCTGTAAGTCCTTTTCACGTGATCTTGGGATTTTTGAAATCATCACAATGTGTAGATTAATCTAGGCTATTGAAATGTCAATTTTGAAACGTGCACTCATATGTTATTTGTAGATCTCCATTAATCACCATTTTGGGCATTAGTTTAATTCTATAAATCCTTTTTAGGTTATCCAAATTGGTATGATTTTGTTTTGATGTCCTCTATCCAGTAGAAGCAATAGAATAATTATATGTGCAACTTTATAACAGAAACCCTATTCATCTTCATATTAGCCTATATTAAAACTCTAGTAATACTAATAATTATATTTCGATAATTAATTTGTTTTGCATGCATCATAACCATGTTATCAACATCAGAGAACATAATTGTTAATAATTATTACTAGTTGTGAATTTTGTGCATTAATTTGATCATTGCATAACATGCATACATGTTTTTGTATTGTTATTTTGTTTCTATATGTTATGTTTGGTTTATATGTTTATGGGTGGCTTGTTTTGCTTGTATTAGATTGTGAAGAGGAGAAAGTATACTCTTGTTGCTGTTATTCTTGTTGTGATTGTTCATCCTGTTGCCAAGGCAAGTGACAGACCATCAAATCTCCCATAATTTTTGCTATGCATTACTAGTGTTTTTTAGTAGTATGCGTGATAGGGATTTTTTACTAAGTTATTATTTTTCTATGAAAAAATCCCATGTAGTGTGTAGCCATCCTTTAGACTTGTTATTTTGGAGGTTTGATACTTAGTAGGTGCTTATCCTTGCTACAATTTTTTTTACTCAATGTTGTAGAAAAATTCTAAGTATAAACTTCAATGAATCGCCTGGGTGGATTTGGTTGTTTGGTTGATGAGAGTTGAGTGTCCCCCTGAGGGGAGTTCACTTGATGAATGCCACCTAGGAAACAAAGATATTATCAAGTCCTCTAAGTTTAGTAGCTTTCCGTGTAGCCCTTTGACATATGGGCTCTGTCTTGATCAACTAAGTTGTGAGAGTTCAGTGCATGCTTGACATGAAGATGTAGCATAATTGTAGGTGGAACGGGTCTTACTATCTGCTCTGAATTTTTGCTTCTAAAATATCTTGTATCAATTCTATCCTTTCCATGATTCACTCCGTGTGTATAGGATGTTTGGGCTAATTGAAGATAAAGGGTGAAAGTGCACAACCTCTGCAGAGTTAAAAACTATGATCATAGCCGTTTCCCCGGTAATGGACGACTTTGAGCAGCTGGACAAGGATGGACAGAAGAATCTCAACACCGTTTTGAATAAGTAAAATTTTGCTAAGGAAATATTAGTTGTGGTAAACATGGGTTTGTCCTGTGGTGCCAATCATTGAAAAGAAAACTCTTTTTCAAAAGTGTTAGGGAAAAACTTGTTTTTTGCAAATAGCCTAAACTCCACCATGCCAGATATGCATGTAGTTTAGACTTGCCATTTTATATCCATCATAGTGTCATTTGCCAGTACATCAAATTGTACTGACCTCCTTCGGGGGCTGCATATTCCAACGTGCAGGAAATTCTGATGATGAAGTTTGATCAAGTGCTTGGACTCGAGTCTACACCCAACATGTAATGCCTGTGGCGCATGATTAAAGATGGAGGCTCATTGCTACTTTTATTTCTTTTGTTTAGAGCTCTGAGTTTCGCTAGTCTTTCAAGACTATGAACTTTGTAATAAAGCTATACTTGGCTATTCTTGATCTTTTGTAATAATTTTGATACTTCTGCAATGATACTTTACATTTTGTTTTGTGGTGCTAGCATTGATTCAGGGACTAAGACTTAACACAGTAGTTCTTACATTATTAAATGTGAGGGAGATACAAAATGGTATCAGAGCAAAGTGTTGCATCTAGGTTCGAGCCCTTAGGTTTGGAAACCCTTTTGATCAAGTTATTATCTCCTCAGGAAAGAAGACTTAATATTTTCTAAGTACCTTTACTCGTCTCGTATCTAGTACCCCCTTACCGTATGCTTCTATGACTTATGTTTTCTCCTACACTTCAAAACTCAATGACGATGGAGCTTCAACTTCGGAACCTCCAAGGACTTCCAAATTAAAGATGAAGAGCTACAACACCACCACCAAGGACTTCAAGGACCCTAGGATTTAATGTCTACTCTACTCTAAGAGCATCCCTAGTGGCTTGGGTATACGGGTGTGGAAACACAACTTAGACAACCAAGGGGTAAAAATCTTCTCTAATGGCATGTGGAAATGGGCGTGTATCGTTTCCACAACCCTCAAACCATGGCTCGGACATGAATGTATTCACATTCCAGACACACCAAAAAAATGGAGAGGAGGAGCAACTGGTCGGCCCCACAGTCAAAATTCGAAATCTTGCCACATTTGTTATTTTTAAATAGCGTAGAATAATATGAACTTTGACTTGAAAATTTACACGGTTGTAGATCTCGACATTATCTATGTCTAGGATTCTTTTTCCGATTTTTTTAAGATAAAATGCATATTCAGTTTTTTTGGAAACCGAACTTATATGAATTCTGTTGATTATTTAGTGATGTTTGTGCCAATTATATGTAGATGGATATCAACCAATTTATTTAAATTGGTCAGTTATAATATATTATAAAATATAGGAGCGAGAATATACACGCCTGCCATTTTAGACACTCCACTGAAAAACTGAGAGCGTCTAAAAGGGAATCTTTTTACACAAGTGTGTATATAGTCATATACACACCCAAATTTCCACACTCCACTAGAGATGCTTTAACATAGCTAGAATAACTTCTCTTCTATCACTTCTACCTACTATTCAATCTTCTAATGCCTTATCTAATTTATAGATGACCGACCTATTTGAATCACTCAAGAAGGGCCCATTGATGACCATGACTCTGGATTGTGAGACTGAATTTCCGAAGGCATTGAAGAACCTAATGATAATATTAGGATTTGGAGGAGCAGCACTCTACAAAGGTTTTCCTTTCATTGAAGATGGCCAAGTGTATTGGTGGGTGCAACTTGACCTATACAGAAGCAAGGAGTATGACCACAAGACAGTAGGGGGCTACATCTTCACTAACCCACAACAATACACATGATTCTTCGAGTCAGCTAGATGCTCTGCATGGGAGGCTATCGCATAACTTCAAGAAATACTTACGTGGAGACTTTATCACACTCAGAAGGATCTCCAAGAAGCTGAAGAAGAGATTAACGCCCTTGAAAAGAAGTTGAAGATGTACAAGAATATAGAGATCATCATGAAGAATTATGATCCATGCCAGTAGTTGACCACCATGGAAGAATGCGTTAGTTAGAGTTTTTGGTTTGAGTATTGACCTGTAAACTTGTGATATGGCAATACTAGAGTGTTTTGGCTTGCGACTAAGTTGTTTTGCTTAAGTCTGTCAAAAACTAAGTCCAAAATTAGAAATTTGGTTAAAAGATAAAATATTTTAAGTTGTTGTTTTCCCTTGTTGTTTTTCTTGTTGTATTGTGCATGGGTAGGAAAATTTTCTCCTCATAGCTCTATCTATCTTTTACTCATCTATGCTGAAAACCCACAAATGCCTCCTCGTCGTGACCCCAACAACAATGTGGACAACAACAACAACGATGCTATGATCAGATGCTCACTTCCCAAGCCCAACTTCTACAAATGATGACTCAGTTTGTAGCAGCAATGAACAACAACAACAAAAACAACAATCCGCCACCACCACCCCTAGTGGACAGACTTACTAGATTTCTGAGACTTAGGCCTAACAAGTTCTCATATGCTACTGATCCTATTGAGGCAGATGACTGGCTTCGCTCAATCAACAAGGACTTAGTAACTTGTGAGTGCACTGATGCGGAGAAGGTGAGATTCACCGCACATCTGTTAGAAGGACCTGCTGCAATGTGGTGGGAAACTTATCAAGTGACTCATCCGCTAGAAGGCATGAGACGGGATGATTTCAAGGAGGGATTCCGCAATGCACATATCTCATCTGGGATGATGAACCTCAAGAAGGAGGAGTTTCGTAGTCTGAAGCAGGGAGGTAGAACCCTAAAGGAGTATATGGATGATTTCAATTCCTTATCAAGGTATGCACCAGAGGACATTGACACTGATGCCAAGAGGAAGGAAAAATTTCTCAATGGACTTAAAGGAGAACTGAAGATACCTCTGTCTGTAGCATATTCCCCAAATTATCAAGCTTTGTTGGATCAAGCCATTACTTTGGATAACAACATGACGAAGGAGGAAAACATAAAGAGGAAGTACAGTAATGTTGGAAAGTACCACTCTGGACCCTCATATAAGAGGCACACATCAATGGAGGACACAATGCTCACAAACATGAGAACCATTCCAATGGTGGGAATGGACACGCTCATAATGGTCATGATCACGTTGAAGGACTAAAGGAAAACAATGGTAACAACAAGGGTCACTCAAATGGCAATAGACACCACAACCACAATCATGAGAAGAAGAGGGATCTTAGTCAAGTGATGTGTTTCAAGTGCAGAAACAAGGAACATTATGCAACTCATTGCCCAGATCAGAAGACTATAAAAGCTGCCAAGCCCAATCCATTCAAGAAAGGGCATGTGAATCATATCAACATGGATTTTGTGAATGGTAACCCCTAACTCCTTTTCTTCCATCACATGTTCCATTACCCCAGTTGCATGATGGAAGTATAGTCTCAAGGATATTATTTTAAGGGTGATAGCCCACCTCATAAACTTTTCCAATGTAATTGCTAGCCTTCTCGAATCTCGGGACGAGATTCCTTTGAAGGGGGTAGTCTGTAACATCCCAGAATTTTGAAAAATTTGAAACCTTCGTGCATTCATGAGCATCATAGCATCCCTACATTTTGACTGCATAAAAAATTGCTTTTAATTTGCTAAACACAAAATTTTTGGTATTATTACTAATTTATCTTTCTTTGAGAATTAAATATTTTTCTAAAATAAAGTATTTTATTTTTAGGAAAGAATAGTACCAAAATGTTCCTTATGTCCTAAGCTTTTCAAAACATATTTTTATGTATTTTCTAAATTGTTTTGGTGGGGTTTTGAATTGATTTTGAACCAATTTATTTAAAAATAGAAAAGAAAAAAAGAGAAAAGAAAGAAAACCCAGAGCAAGCCCTCTCTCTCTCGGCCTGGCACGGCCCATCTTCCCTCACCCTTCTCTTTTCTCGCACGCGTGCGCATCCACACAAAGTAGGCCCAGCCCAGGAGCAGAGCCCAGAGCAGCCGTGGCCCGCGTCTCTTCCCTCTACCGCTGATAGTCGGGCCCCTCCCTTGACGCGTGCGCGATGTCATGATGATGTCACCGCCTCGACATCCACACCGATTACATGAAGGATTCTGTCTTCGCGGCCGACACGGCCTCTCCACCGCCACCCGAACCCTATCCCCTTCCCCAAGGCGCCCCTCCCCTTAAGTACCGAGTTCCCCCTCGGTGTCCGTGCCCTAGCACCCCAAAAACCTAGATAAAAAACACGCCACCTCCGCCGCAATTGGAGCTATGCTCGGGAGCACTCGCTGCCGCCGTTCCAAGCCTCGGGAAGGTGAACCGCGCCCACGAGGAGGATCGCAGCGAGGAGGAGAAGTTGACGCCGTATTCGCCTTCGCCGGAGGAACCCGCAAACAACCACGCGTCCACACCCGAGCTCGCCGTCGACGTTCGCCTCCTCGACTCCGGTGAGTTCCGCCGCTGCCCTCGAGAGCCGTCCAATCTAATCTACGGCCGAGATTAGATCCTCTGGCGAACCGGTACGAGAAATCCTGGCCACCCGATCCCCTTTAGATCTAACGGCCCGCATCGTCGATCCGCACGGAAAACCCCGCAACCAATCAGAGCGCTCCATTGACCTCGCCCCGGATCGGTCACCTTTTTAATTAAAATAGAAAATAACTGAACTGAAGCAAAACTTCAAAAATTTATATCTCGAATTCTGTAAACCCTTTTTAGGTGATCTTGGGCATTTTGAAATCAGAACGATGTGTAGATCAATCTAGGATATTGAAATTTCAATTTTGGGATGTGCACTCACATGTTATTTGTAGATCTCCATTAATCACTATTTTGGGCATAACTTTAATTCTATAAATCATTTTTAGGTGATCCAAATTGCTATGGTTTTGTTTTGATGCCCTCTATCCAGTAGAAGCAATAGAAAAATTATTTGTTTAACTTTATAACAGAAACCTTATTAATCTTCATATTAGCCTATATTAAAATCCTAGTAATACTAATTATTATATTTTGATAATTAATTTGTTTTGCATGCATAAAACCATGTTATTAACATAAAAGAACATCATTTTTAATAATTATTACTAGTTGTGAATCTTTTTGCATTAGTTTGATCATATCATAACATGCATACATGTTTTTGTATTGTTATTTTGTTTTTCTATGTTATGTTTGTTTTGTATGTTTATGTGTGGCTTGTTTTGCTTGTATTAGATTGTGAAGAGGAGAAAGTCTACTCTTGTTGCTGTTATTCTTGTTGTGATTGTTCATCCTATTGCCAAGGCAAGTGAAACACCATCAAATCTCCCATAATTTTTGCTATGCATTACTAGTGTTTTTGAGTAGTATGCATGATAGGGATTTTTTTACTAAGTTATTATTATGCTATGCAAAAATCTCATGTAGTGTGTAGCCATCCTTTAGATTTGTTATTTTGGATATTCGGTACTTAGTATGTGCTTAGCCTTGCTACAAATTTGTTTTACTCAATGTTGTGGAAAAATTCTAAGTATAAACTTTAATGAATCACGTGGGTGGATTTGGTTGTTTGGTTGATGAGAGTTGAGTGTCTCCCTGAGGGGAGTTCACTTGAGGAATGCCACCTAGGAAACAAAGAGATTACCAAGTCCCCTAAGTTTAGTAGCTTCTCGTGCAGCCCTTTGACATATGGCCTCTGTCTTGATCAACTAAGTTGTGGGAGTTTAGCCCATGCTTGACATGAAGATGTAGCATAATTGTAGATGGAACAAGTGTTGCTATCTGGGTTGAATTCTTGCTTCTGAAAGATCTCGTCTCAATTCTCTCCTTTTCATGATGCACTCCGTGTATATAAGTTGTTTGGGCTAATTGAAGACACATTGTGAAAGTGCACAACCTCTGTAGAGTTAGAAACTATGATCATAGCCATGTCCCCGGTAATGGACGACTTCGAGCAGATGGACAAGGATGGACAAAAGAATCTAAACACCGTTTTTAAGAAGTAAAATAGCTAAGGAAATATTAGTTGTGGTGCACATGGGTTTGTCCCATGGTGCCAATCTTTGAAAAGAAAACTCTTTTTTCAAAAGTGTTAGGGAAAAACTTGCTTTTTGCAAATAGCCTAAACTCCACCAAGACATATATGCATGTAGTTTAGACTTGCCATTTTATATCCACCATACTATCATTTACCAGTACATCAAATTGTACTGACCTCCTTCGGGGGCTGCATATTCCAACGTGCATGAAATTCTGATGATGAAGTTTGATCAAGTGCTTGGACTCGAGTCTACACCGAACATGTAATGCCTGTGGCGCATGATTGGAGACGGAGGCTCATTGCTACTTTTGTTTCTGTTGTTTAGAACTCTGAGTTTTGCTAGTCTTTCAAGACTATGCACTTTGTAATAAAGCTATACTTGGCCGTTCTTAATTTTTGTAATAATTTTTATACTTCTTCAATGATACTTTACATTTTGTTCTGTGGTGCTAACATTGATCCAGAGACTAGCACTTAACACAGTAGTTATTACATTATTAAATGTGAGGACGCTACATGGGGTATATGCCATCCGCTAGGTAGTACCCTCTGTCATACTCACGTCCATTGATTGAATAGTTGCAGCCCAGAGCATGTCCTTCACCTAGTCTCTGGAATATGGGAGAGCGTTGCAACACGTTGATGTCATTGTGAGAAACGGTCATTCCAAAAAATGAATGCCAAATCCAAAGATTGTAATCAGCCACAACCTCAAGCACAATAGTGCACTTTCCGTGATGACCACATTTGTACATCCCTTGCCGAGCAAATGGACAATTTTTCCAACTCTAATGCATGCAATCGATGCTTCCAGGCATCCCAGGAAATCCTCTTGCTTGTCCTTGTGCCAACAAACGAGCCGTATCTTCTTCATTTGGTGATCTCTGATACACGGGACTAAACACTACAACTACTACCTTGCAAAATCGAAATGTGGCTTGAACGGCGGTGGTCTTAGACATACGAAGATAGTCATCAAATGAATCTGCAGGGGTTCCATATGCAAGACATCGTATTGCAGCCGCGCAATTCTGAAGAGATGAAAATCCTACAAGCCGAGTACAGTCTGTTTTTAGTGCAAATTAGTAATCATACTCCCGAACACAATGCACAATTAGCCTGAAGACATCTTTGTTCATCCGAAAACGCCGGCGAAATTCATGGGGTAGTTTTGCCTGTGTGTCCGAGAAATAGTCGTCCCACAGGAGTCTGTGGCCAGTTGCCCTTTGCCGGTTCTTGTTTGCCTGGCGCCCTTTCCTTGATCCTCCATACTCTGGCTTGGCTGCCTCCACGGCCATCGCCTCTAACAGAGCCACCATGACCATCTCATTCTTCTCGTCGTCTGCAGGGCGGCCTCCTCTTCCATCCATTGGCAAAACATGATTTCATCGTCACTATCCATACTATATTGGACAAAACCCAACCATTAGCTGTGAGATAAACAAGTTTAATGGCGGTTCATCGACCGGGCAAAAGGATGAACACCTTACCTGCGGGGTGGAAGCAGCGAGGACGACGACGACGGTTGAATGACCCACGGCGCACGAAAACAATGGGCAACGGCGACGAGCGGCGGCGAATCGGCCAACATCGTACGTACCCGACTCCCACGTATAGTTGGCGACGACAAGGGTACCGGCGATGGTGTGAATCGGCGGTGAGGGGAGAAGGATAGGGGAAATGACTATCGGCCGGGGGCGGGTTGTCTCTATGACGGGCAGGGGCCGCCTGTCGGGTAGGGTGACCGGACAATGTCCGGCGCTCCCAGGAAGGCCCTCAAGTTTAGCGGGTCTGCTGGGGGGGCCTGAACATAAATATGGCGGGTGGACACCTTTGGGGGGTGCCGCTGCGGCGCAATATTTTGGTCCGGACCCCCATTGGGCCTTTGGGGGGCCGTTTGGGGTGTGCCGGTGGAGATGCTCTAAGAGCATCTTCACCGGTATTCGTGTCCGGTATCCACAATAGAGTCCTATTTGGGGGTGTCATATGTGTGTCCGCGGATTTGATGATGTCTCCTACACCGTCACTCTCCAAACAAATCCACAAAAGTTTCGATCAAAACAACACACACATTCGATGCATCTCAAAACGAGTGGAGAGCTTCAACTAGATCCGATACTTATCTAGAGAAATCGACCAACATCGCCGAAATTTGAACGATTTAGTGCACAACCAGGTTAGCATACATTGAAATTTAAACAAGTTCAACTAAAGAAATTTAAGATATCTAGTTGTGCCCGATGCCAAGGATTTCTGATCCCACAATCTTCTGCACAGCCCAAGCAAGCTCGTACTCGTTCCCTGCGGCCTGGAGCTGGTCCGCCGTACCCGGAGCACCGACGTCGAAGGCGATGTAGAGCTCATCCTCCGTATCCTCGTTCCGCTAAATGCCGACAGGACATGGTCGAAGAGGTTGTTCTAGCGGCAGGCACCGGGGACAATGCCCCCAAGGTGACTCTGACATTCCCTAGCCCCACCGGTTGTTGCGGCGGCAAATCGTTACTTTAGTACTCCTCTGCCGACGGAACCCTAGATCTGCGCCGGAGACGGTGCTCACGGTTGGCCGCGGCCTTCATGCCTAACCTGTGCAGGTATTCCTCCGTCATCCCCGGCATCGTTGCGAGTGGTTGGGGCGGTATTGTCAACGGACCACTCTGACGAAGAGGCCTGCGGCGCATTATGCTTTACTCGCGATATCCGTGAAGCACCAATGCCCAGGAGGTTTAAGCTTACTACGGAAGTGCCAAAATACGACGGTTCGCTGGAGCCACAATCCTGGCTGTCGGATTACCTCACGGCAGTAAAATGCCAACGAGGGAACAAGACCACAGCTATCCAGTACCTTAACCTACATCTTGTAGGCGCCGCACGCAGCTGGCTCGAAGGAAGACCGAAGGCGTGCTACGGATCATGGGACTATCTAACCTTCGACTTTCGCAAGAACTTCCAGGCGACATACAAAAGACCCGCGACCATCAAGGAGCTGCGAGCTTGCAAGCAGAAGAGTGGCGAGTCTACTCGCGAATACATCCAGCGATGGACCACACTTAGGAATACATCGGGAAATATATCGGAAGAGGTCGCAATCGAAGATTTCACCAAAGGAGCTCGGCGAACCGCCTTGAGAGAAGAACTGGGGCGAGCCCCACCCAAAACCATCGGAGAACTGATGGCTATAGCCGACAGATGGACCAACGGAGAGGACTCGGTGCGCAATGAAAAGGCATCCTCGCCAGCGCCCGAAGACGACCGTCATGGTCGAAAGAAAAGAAGAAAGTATTACGATCACGACGAGCGGGAAGAATTGGTAGCGGCAGAGTTCACAAGAAATCGCGACAACGGACATCGTGGAAATCGTGAATGGAAGCCAAAGACAGAGGATAAAACTCCCGAGGAGGACCTCGATGGTTACTGCACGCTACATCTATTTACTGATAAGCGCACGGGCAAGACCAAGGAAACACACCTCCTCAAGGATTGCCGAAAGTTCCTTGACATACACGAAGCCTTCTCGAAGAAAAACAGAGCGGCAGTCAATCGGGGCTACCCACAGCTCCCAGGAGGAGGAAACCAGGGATTCCACCTGCCACAAGCCCTACCTCCACCAGGAAACCAAAACACGGTGCTGGCCGCGCTACCAGCGCCACCCGCCGCAAACCAGGTGGTCAATGGGTACCCGAACCCAGAAGGACTCCTAGGAATGATACAGAAAGTCTGCCCGTCCCGCAGGGCCCAGAAAACAAACACACGACAAGTATTCATGGCTGTCCAAGCTCCACCGTCCAAACCCGAGTATTTGAAGATGGATGACCAACTGATAACTTTCTCCAAAGAGGACCATCCTCCACGAGTTTATCGGCCAGGACACGCCGCGCTCGTCATCCAGGCGCAGATTGGAAACTACGAATTTGCCCGAGTGTTCATGGACGGAGGTAGTGGGATCAACATCATTTACGCGGACACACTCCGCAGAATTAACAGGAACCTGGACGGACTCGCGGAATCAGAGACATCCTTTCACGGGATAGTACCAGGGAAGGTAGTCCGACCACTCGAAACAATCAACTTGGAGGTAGTACTTGGCAACCGAAGAAACTATAGACGAGAATTCCTCGACTTCGAAGTAGTCGACTGGCCCTCACAGTACCACGCTATTCTTGGCCGAACAGCGTTCGCCAGATTCATGGCTGTACCACACTACGCCTACCTGAAACTCAAACTGCCTGGGGAACATGGCACCATCACAATTGACGGCGACTTCCAAAAATCTAACAAGTGTGACATCGGGTTCAACGAGATCGCGAAATCCTTCGGGATGCAGGAGGAGCTGGAAGAGTTGGCAAAAACCACGGACCACTCTGTGATGCCTCTCACCAAGAAGAACGCCCCAGAGCTCGAGTTCAGCGCAAACAGCGACACTCGAGAGCACCAAGTACACCCGACGGAGCCCGCGAAGACGCCGATGGTGTCCACCACCCTCTCGCCAGCATAGGAAGGCGCGCTCGTCGAACTCCTCCGTGAGTACTAGGAAATTTTCGCCTGGCAGTCTTCAGATATGCCAGGGATACCCAGGGAGTTCGTCGAGCACTCACTCGAAGTTTTCAAAGACGCCAAGCCTATTAAGCAGACAACCCGACGGTTTTCAGAACCAAAGAAAAAAGCACTTGGAGAAGAAGTGAACAGACTACTCGCCGCAAAGTTCATCATAGAAATAAATATATCCACTTGGCTAGCAAACCCAGTACTAGTCCCGAAGAAAAATACTGACATCCTTCGCGTGTGCATCGACTACACGTCGTTGAACAAACATTGTCCCAAGGATAACTTTCCCTTGCCACGTATCGACCAGATCATGGACTCCACCGCAGGCTGCCAGCGCCTCTCTTTTTAGATGCCTACTCGGGCTATAATTAGATCAGGATGAAGAAGGAAGACGAGGTAAATACAACATTCATCACACCTCACGGTGTCTACTGCTACACGACAATGCCCTTCGGGCTAAAAAACGCAGGCGCAACATATCAACACTGCATGCAAAGATGCCTCGCCAAGCTCATCGGCAAGAACGTACAAGTGTACGTTGACGAAATTTTCATCAAGACTCGAGTGGAGGACACGCTCCTCGAGGACATCAGGGAGACATTCGACGCTCTGAACGCATACATGATTAAGCTCAACCCGACCAAGTGCGTCTTCGGCGTCCCTACAGGACAACTTCTCGGGTATCTGGTGTCCGCTCAAGGAATAGAAGCCAACCCAGAGAAAATCCAAGCAATCTTAACAATGAAGGAGCCAACCAATCTTCGCGGTGTGCAGCAGCTCGCAGGGCGATTAGCCGCCCTGAGTAGATTCATTGCAAGATTAGGTGAGCAAGCATTGCCCTTCTACAAGCTGTTGAAGAAGACAGATAAGTTCGAGTGGACACCCGAAGCAAAAAAGGCATTCACAGACCTAAAGAGGACACTAAAGAGTAGACGTGTTCTGGCAACGCCACAAGAACGGGAGCCACTGTACTTATTCCTAGTCGCAACAAATCAAGTCATCAGCACATCAATCGCGGTCGAGCGACCGGAGGACGGAAAGGCGTATGGAGTCCAGCGACCAATCTATTACATCAGTGAGGTGCTTTCGCCGTGCAAACAGCGATACCCCCACTACCAGAAGCTCGCATACGGGGTCGTCCTCACAGCCCCAAAGCTCAAGCATTACTTCCAGGAACATACCGTCACGGTGCTAAACGACGCATCACTTGGTACCATCATGAACAACCCTATGGCATCCGGAAGAATTGCAAAGTGGAGCATCGAGCTAGGCGCCTGGGACATCATATACGCGGGCCGCAACTCTATCAAATCTCAGGTACTCGTGGAATTCCTAAGCGAGTGGACAGAACTGCAAACACCAGGACCGCCAGAATACACGAGCAACTGGATATGTACTTCGACGGGTCAAAGAGGAATGAAGGGGCTGGAGCCGGGGTTGTCCTCATATCTCCCAGGGGAGATAAGCTTCAGTACGTCCTGAGGTTGGACTTCCCACCCGACGACCCAGCATCCAACAATGACGCATAATATGAAGCCCTCCTTCACGGCATGAAAATGGCGATCGCCTGCGGGGCCACCCGATTGATGATCTATGGCGACTCAAACCTCAACATACAGCAGACGATGAAGGAATGCGATGCTATCGCAGATAACATGGTCGCCTATCGCAACATGTATAATTTGCTCGAAGGAAGTTTCAAAGGGTGTGAACTAAAGCACATTGCGCGATCCAGCAACGAGGAAGCGGATAAACTGGCAACCATGGGATCTACAAACACGCCCATACCACCAGGAATATACTTCGAGCGAATGATCAAGCGTTCAGTCAAAGTCAAAAAGCTAGCGGGAGCACCCGCAGCATTGGAAACAGACGTCAGCCCGCAAATAGCTGTCATCGAGCTCAGCCACAATATCTCACGATAAGTTTTTCTGGTCGAGCCAGTCTAGACGCAGAAATACCTCGACTACTTGTCCAACAAACAACTCCCAGCAGATGTTCGCGAGGCTCGACAAATAGTGCGAGACAGCAAATCTTTTCGGGTGCTCAACAGAGAGCTATACAAACAGAGCACATCAGGAATATTGTAGAGATGCATAGCACCCGAAGACGGCAAGAAACTGCTGCAAGACATACACCAAGGAGATTGTGGGCACCACGCCAGCTGGAAGGCAATTGTAGGCAAGGCTTTCAGGGCAGGATTTTACTGGCTCACGGCTGCCAGAGACGCAAAGGATCTAGTCGGCAAATGCAACGCCTACTAGAGATTCGCGCCCAAGCCACACGCCCCCGCAACAGCCCTCCACATGATACTTATCGCTTGGCCCTTTGCCCAATGGGGGCTGGACATGGTAGGACCCCTGCGCAAATCAACGCCTGGCGGATACACTCACCTACTTGTGACACTCGATAAATTTACAAAGTGGATAGAGGCCATGCCAGTCACCTCCGCACATGTAGAGTGCGCCGTGAGATTCCTCAATTCCATCGTGTGCAGATTTGGCATCCCACACAACATCATCGATAACGGGAGCAACTTCACGGCCAAGGAAACGCAGGACTTCTGCGAGAGAAAGGGAATTACCCTCAGCTTCGCCTCGGTGGCTCACCCTCAAACAAACGGCCAAGTTGAACGATCCAACGGATTAGTTTGCGCTTGCCTGAAGAAACGACTACTCGATAGACTGCACCCAGCGGCATGGCACTGGACCGAAGAACTCCCATCGGTGCTATGGAGCCTGCGTACAACTCCAAACCGGTCAATAAATTACACGCCATTTTTCATGGTATATGGAGCTGAAGCCGTCCTACCCGAAGATGTCAAATTCAGTGCTCCACGAGTCGTCGCCTACAGTGAAGAAACCTCAAACAGGGCACTCGCAGAAGACGTGGATGCACTGGATGAGATACGAGACATCGCACTCGCAAGATCCGCAGTATACCAACAATCACTACGCAACTATCACAGTCGCCGTATACGCCATAGATCCTTCGTGGTAGGAGACTTGGTGCTGCGGCTCAAGCAGAAGGAAGGACACAAGCTCGAGCCACCATGGGAAGGACCCTTCATAATACACGAAGTTATCCCAGGTGGCGCGTATCGACTGAAGAACCCGAAGACCGGTGGCATCTACTCCAACCCGTGGAACGTTGCGCATCTCCGCAAATTCTACCCTTAGGATTTTTTCTACTCGCAAAAAATAAGGTTATACTAGCCACTCTGTAGCTCGATCAAAACACATGGCTCCTCAGCCATATCAATAAAGTACATGGTTCCTCAACCATAGCTACCCGCATCTTCCATTTGTTACAAGCTATAAACAACAGGTATACACCCCAAACACACGGGGGCTACGCCTAACTAGCATAAACACAAATTTTCCTTTTTAAAATACAAGGTACAACAAGGTCCACACCTTATAAACACCTTAAAACATATCGAGTAAGCTATACAGGGTTACAAGGCTTACGCCTTTAAATACCTAACAACAAATACAGGATACCTACATCCTGCAGTTACATCTGACGACGTGCAGACGTCTCGGCAAGCATATGATCAACCTCCTCGGAAGTTAGTCGAATAATCTCCTCCGCTGAAGGACGAACGGTTACATAATGAGGAGAAAAATCGATTGGAGAGTCAGGAAGCCTCGCCACAGAACTGAAGTTGATCTCAGGATGCCGCACCCGAACAAAGGCGAGTGCTACCTGGGATCCATAGACAAGCTGCTGGCGAATATACTCGCGAACTTCTCCAACTCGACCAAAAATCCTTAGCAATTTGCTCAATCCTTCTGGAATGGTGCCCAACGGATAGAACGTCCGGTGCACAGAAGACAGGGCCTCGCGACAGGAATCGACAAGTATCTTTGCCTGGCTAACACGATACTTCAAAGTGGCCAAAATAAAGCCTCGACTGCGGTCAGACCAAAAATTGTTCGCATGCGGCTTCGAACTACTCGCCTCATGGACAACATGATTATCCACCCAATGGGTTTCACAAGTCAAAATAAAATAAAAATAAAAATAAAGCAGCAAAATACTAGAGGGCTCGCCCACTCACAAAGCATGTCCTTTGCAACGACGGCCAGCTCCTCCATCACAAATTTCTCTCCCTCAACCGCCAACTTCTGCTTTGACTTGGCAACATCAGCCACACCCCGCAGAGATTTCAACTTACGCTCGCCATCAGCAACACGGTCACGGAGTGACGCAAACGTGCTAGCAGCAGCAACAAGAGGGTCCACCTGTGTGGCAGACCCACTCGAAGATTCGACGCCAGTATCCGTCACCTGGAAGGACATGATGCAAGTTCAGAAGAGTAACAAGTCCCCACTCGAGAAATACACCACACATTCTCTCGGGTGCTCGGGGGCTACTCCCATCGGGAGCATACAAACAATCCAGCACTGAAGATTCCAGGAAAACACTTAGATTAAGAAAATACGGGAATACATCCCAAGGTTCATTACATCGACAGACCAAAACAAATATAAACTAGCCTAAGGGACTACAGAAGTACCGCCACTCGCAGCAGGCTGCCCCTTGCGACCAGCACGAGCAAGCACTTCAGAAAGCTTCTTGGCAAGGGCTTCAGCCTGAGCGCCAAAGGGACGAGCGCTACCTTTTTGCCTGAGGCGTCGTAGGGAAGGCTCGAGAACACCTTCTCTGGGTCATCCAAGACTCCGTGCGCCAGCGCAAATTGGATGGCCGTCCTAGCCCCGCACTCAGACTGGGCGACTGAATAAGCTTGGAGGAGATTTTCATCGTCCAAGAACACTTTCAGAAGGCCACCCAGCGTAGGCGGAACCGCCGCATCCACCAGAAGGCGCTCGTAGAACTGCGTCAACACTCGGGTAGCGTCACCAACGAGAGAGCATTTCCCATTAGAATGCTCCTGGAGCTGGGCGCATGAATCCGTAAGGGCGTCCAGTCGTTGACTCCCCGGCAGCTCCAGTGCAACCCCAAGGACATCTGGAAAAAGGACACCGTAAATTTTCGTGGATAGCAAATTGAGATGCGTTGCAACAGAAGAATAGTCAAGTATGGTTTACCCGCAAACTTTTGGGCCAAGGGGCGGACGATGCCAACAAGATCGCTATCATGTTTTGCACCTTCCTCCTCCAATTGCTTCAGCGCCTCCTGAGCCTCGACGAGTTTCCTCTCGAAGTCGGCTGAATGCTTGCGAGTGGACTCCAGCTCCTTCCGGGAAGATTCCAACTCGGCCTTAAGGGTTTTCACCCGAGCGACAGCTTCAGCCTTCACGGTCTTCAGGCAGGTAACTTGATCTGCAGAGCAACGAACACAGCTTAAGCAATTTTTGTGATCAACGGAAACAATAAAACAGAGCGGATTAACCTACCTTGAAGAGACCGGCCGTCCTCAACGAGTCGATCGCGATCCACCCGAAGGGAAGTGCAATCCGCCTCAGCCGAGAGCACTTGGCGACCGATGGCAGCAAGAGAGTCGAGAAGAGACTGCAAAAGCACGGGACAAAAGTGCGAGTTAGGGACAAAATCTCTTGAGCCTATACAGGATTGTACAAAGTCGAGTATAGCCTCGGGGGCTACTCCCATCGGGAGCACTGCCGTGCACCCGATAAAGTCAAGAAAAGCGAGAAAGGAAAAAGCTCAAACTTGAGTCCGTGGCCAATCGCAAGAGATTAACCGCGGCCTCGGGGGCTACTCCCATTGGGAGCACTGTCGTGCACCCGTTAGAAATCATGGTAAAACGAAGAAGAAGATACGAGAAGAAGTGATAAAATTTACCTGGCCTTGGGCGGTAGACAGAGGGTCAGCCGAGCTACCCGAAACTTCTTTGCTCGCCGAGGCCCCACCCGCGAAGCCAGGCAACCCGTAATCTGGAGCTGCGGTTGCCTGTGTAGGACTTGGAGACTTTTGGGTGGCCTCTGCAACTGGATTTTCACTCGCAACTGCTTTTTTCCTCTTCACAGAGGGAACAGAAGAAGCATACTGGCCGGGGCTGATGGCTTGGAGGCTGCTATGGAAGAAAAAATTAAACAAAGACACAAAGAAAAGGGAAAAGATTCTCGACTAAAGGACAACAACTTACTCATCCTCGTCGTCGTCATCTAGAATGTCCACATTCCAGGCGGTGTTAACCTTCGACTTGAGGTCCAGGGGAGGAAGCATATTCAGAGGAGCCACCTGGAGAGGCTCAGTCGCCTTACCTGACCCATCACCAAAGGAACTGTCCTTAGAAGTGGCTTCATCATCCCATGCCTGCGACGCTTGTGGTGGTGGAGCTGATCGCCCCGAGTCTTCCACGTCATCGGAAGAATCATGCTCGGAACTCGAGTCAGCTTCAGCAACGCTGGTTTTGAGAGGGGCCTCGATGTTGCTCGCCAGAAGATCCGAGGCGTCCTCAGCCGAAACTGGCGGGTAGCATGTTGCTACCTTCAAGCTCTACGAGAAAAGAAGAAGAAAAAGGGGGAAGAACCTCACTCGACAAAATTCGAGACTACAAAGAAGGCAAACAAGAATAGAGAAAAACTTACATCAGCTAGAGGAGGTTTCGAAGCCTCGAATGGCTCGACAGAGCAGGTCGAGAAGGCCTCTCCTACCTTCAACTTGGTGATAGCCGCAATCTTCTCCTCGAATTCCGCATTCGAGAGGATATCTTGGCAGACGCGGCTGGGGTCTTGGGTGCCTTGATACTCCCACATAGTTGATGGCCTGTCTTGGAGAGGCTCGATCCTCCGCCGAAGAAACACACTCGCCAATTGCAAGCAGTTCAAAGCAACCCCCATTGTCTGATCGCGGAGTTTCCCCACTTTCGCGAGTAGCAGGGATACGATCCTGCTGTCTTCAGCGGTGAGCTTGTGCGCCCAAGACTTCCTTCGCTTCAGAACTGCGAACGGGTGGAATTCATGTGCGCCACCCGCGCTGTCGTCGACAACGTAGAACCACTTCCTCCGCCATCCTTGTGCGTAGTCGACGAAGTGCATCTCTAGATAGGACTTATCCGTTTTCGCCTGGATCCCGAAGCCGCCGGTGCGCAGGGGCTCTCCCAGCTGGTCGCTTAGTCGCGACTTCTCCTGGAAGACCCGCACTTTGAACAGGGCCTTCCAGAGGCCCCAGTGTAGGCAAATGCCCAAGAAACACTCACAAAGTACGATAAAGCACGAGATGTGCTGAATCACATTTGGAGGAAAGTCATGGAGCTGTATGCCGTAGACATACAACAATCCAAGGAAGAAAGGGTGAAGGGGAAGAGAGAGGCCGCGCGAGACGTGATCCGCGAAGATCACGTGCTCGTTCGCGAGGGGATTTGGTACCTCCTCCTTCTTGCTCAGGCGAACGCGCTTGTCGCCCTCGGGGGGCAGCAGTCCCTCCCTTTGCATCTCCTTGATGCTCTTGTTGGTGGTGCTGGCGGAGCGCTAGTCGCCCGTCCTCACGGTGGGTGGCGTGGAGGCATCTCCAGCCTCTTTTGATGACGATACGGCCACGCCGCGCTTCTTCCCTCCGGCCATGAGAGCTCGTGGATGCTTGCAGAACAGGAGGCGTGCGCGAGGAGGAGGAAAGAGAGCAAATGGCCGGGAAATTTACTTTCCACCTACGGACGGATACTTATACACGGACCAAGCCAATCTGGACCGCAGATCTGGCGACGTGGCACCCATCGCGGCTGCCACGCGTGAAGTGGAAACGAATCGGCGGTGAAAAGCTGTGTTCTGCCACGATCTTTACAATAGATCGTGCACATTTACAGCGCGTAGCTTGCGGGAAAACCGGAAACGACCTCTCGTTTCCGGTCAAAAAGCTGACAAGGTTGGCCCTGATGCTCTGTTTCACTCCGTCACGTCCCATCGGGAGGAGTCAGAACGAACAAAATGCGCAATGACGTCATTGCATATCTCATCAAACTCGAAAATTCCTTCCAGGTGGGATCCCTGACACGAAATTTCTTTTGTATGGGCACATCAAGACGCGAAATTTCTTTCGGATAAGCACCCTGACACGAAATCTCTTTCGTATGGGCACATCAAGACGCGAAATTTCTTTTGCATAAGTCATCCTGACACGAAATCTCTTTCGTATGGGCACATCAAGACAATTTTTTTTTCAATTTTCTTAACACGAAATCTCTTTCGCACAAGATGAAGAAGGAAGATCTCTTCACCCGAAGAATCGCAAGAACATGACAAAAGAAAAATCGCGAGTATGCGGCTTCCGCAACTCTGTCACACGATGTATGTACACATCCTTACCCTGGATCGTTCAGCCGACTAGGCACATACGGATGCCGTGATCTCTCAAATACGAAGGTAAGACCCGAAATATCTCTCTTGAGGGCCTGGAATCGCACTCAAGCTGCGTCCTCAGGTAAATTTCCGTGTCAACAACACGAAGAAAAATCCTAGCGGACGCGCCGAGTACCCCTATAGGTTAAGTTCGACTCGGTAAGACCTCCACGGCCCAGTCGCAATGATCACCTCGCCTGATTCGAGTCGGAGGTCTCGAGTCTGCGTAGGCCAGAACTGTTTTTGCCCTAGATGCAATTAATTGGACCTGAGCTTTCGGGAGAGCCAAGCAACTGAGCCACATCCTTCTGCGAAAACAGGCAACACACAGGCACCTTCATCGCTCGATACTCGAGTACAAGAAACGCATCGTACATAGGGTACACGCCCTCTAAATACCAAGCGGTTGAAGCAATCAATCGAAAATAAATGAAGACGAACTTTGAGCGTCTACCCGACAGATTCTCAATCTAGTAAAACGCTCGGGGGCTACTAACGAAGGGATGAATCGTGGACCTATCGGGTAAGCCTACCCGGTCCAAGGCCCAAGACCCAAGCCCGAAGGGAGATGCCATAGACAGTTCTAGAAGGCCCAATCAAGGCCCACCCGCAAAGCCTTGCGGATCAAGAAAGGGAACTTGTAACCGACTTTAGGTTAGGGTTTTTAACCCCCCCGGGGACGGTTTGAGACCTGGCCACCTATATAAGGCCAGGAGAACCACCAGGAGGGGGACCAAGCAATATCGCACCACCAAAGCCTTGAGATTGAGATATACTCTCGACTCGAGCACCCCCCACTGTAACCGATCTATTGCTAATACAGATCGACAGAAGCAGGAGTAAGGGTTTTACCTCTGCGAGGGCCCCGAACCTGGGTAAATCGTGCCCCCTGTTAGCCGACGATTGTCACCAGCGTCCTACACATTCTCCTAATCAAAACCCTATCAGTTCACCCGAGGGACTTGTTGAGATGCATATTCGACACGTCCTTCTCGCCTTTGCGCTGGACACAACTGGAAAGGTGTTGTGGCCGGCCGGGCCGCTTGTACGTGCTGGTGAAGTTGGTGAGGAAGACATTCTCGAAGTCTAGCCAACAGTGGATGCTCGCAGCGGGTAGGCTGTTCACCCCCGTGTGCGCCGCGTCCTTCATCATAAGCGGTGTGTAGCGCACTGCCACTCTCCGGTTGCCGCCGGCTATGCCCACCCGGGTGACATAGTCAACGAGCCAGTCTTCCGGCTTAGTCGTGTCGTCATACTTGGGTGTTTCCCTCGGGAGTTGGAAAGCCCTCGGGAAAGGTTCTGTCGTGATGCGCGGCCCAAGGCACTAGTGACCGGCCATATCCTCCTCCTCGAGCGTGTTGATGCGCTGCCGGGCATCGATGACGGTTGCTGGGCCGAACGCGCCCAGGCGATCGCAAACGTTGGTGAGGGGGACCCGGGTAGCCGGCTCCGTCAGCCAGTTGCCGGCGTGCGAGGTGGCGCGAGCGGACTGGTGCTCGCCGATGTCTGGTAAGTTCCCACCTCGAGTGGCCGGCTGGTAATCTCCTGGGGGAGGCGGCTGACAGTAGCGGCCTGCCGAGGCCGCCGGTTGCGGGCCGTGATGGCCCAGCTGCCGGTTGTTGTTGCAGCGGTACCGGCTGCCTCCTACAGCCGGTTTGGTGTGGCGTCTTGGGTGGTAGCCGGAGTTGATGCCGCTTTCACCTCGTGGTGGCACGTGGTGCGGGTTTGGCAAAGACGCCTGTCGGCCGACGTGAGTGGCCCCAGCTGCCTGCTGGTCGGGGTCGTGTGTGTCCGGCTGGGCGGTGCCTCCCGTCTGGCCGTGGTAGCCAGACGAAGAGTCCTTGATATGGTCAGGCGGCTCTGTGCCGCCTGCTGCTGGTTGGCCGCGATGACGAGGTCCTTGAAGCAACGCTGCTGGCGTAGGAGGTCTTCGCCTTGGAGGCCGAGTAGTTCGGCTGCAGCGGCTTCCGCGGACCTGCTATTCTTGGTGGGGGTGCTGTAGACGGATGGCAGAAATCCGGGTGCGACGTTCGGGTCGGCGGTAATCCCTAGCTCATGCACGAGATTGCCCCCACACTGGCGTACCACCCCATGCAGCTAGGTTCAACCAGCACGGGAGTGAAGTTGTGGACGGTGTTGAACTTGCGTAGCTGGGACTTTACCCGGCGTTGTATAGGCCACATTTCTGGCGCCATCGATGAGGCGCTGGCGCGCCTGCTCGAGCATAGCAGACACTTTCTGAGGGTCCGCGTCCGAGTAGATGGGCGCGGCGAGGTCTTTGAGGACGGCCTCGACGGAACCGCGTGCAGCGGCGTTTCGGCTTCCCTCAGGGACCTCATCCGGGTGGTGGGTGACCATGCACTCCGCATGGTCCTGTGATTCGCTACCGCCTTCGACATCGACCACCTCCTTGCAGAGGCGGTCGGAGCAAGCCTGTACCTCGGCGGGGAACTCGGGGATGACGGTGACGAAGACGCGGTGCTCGCCGAAGTGGACAACGGAGCCATTGTACGGAAGAGCGGGGCCCTGCATGGCTCCGGTGTTGTTGATCACGCAATCAACAGTGCCGAAGTTCACCACGAGGCCGGTGACGATGCGTCCCCCGGTCTCGGACAAAGGTGGTCCCGTGCAAAACACATACCCATCCGTCGCCATTGGCCCCATGGTGGACGCCAACTATCGTGGGTGTTAATCACGGCAGCACCAAAGGTGTTCCAATGGTGTTTAAAGAGGGGACAAGCTAGCAAATGGTGGCGTTGGCGCGGGATTGGGTATCAAGCGTGCAGATACACGATGTACCTAGGTTCAGGGCCCTCACGGTGAGGTAAAACCCCTACTCCTGCTTCTGTCTCTCTACTATCGATGCACGGGTTACAATGTTGCTCCTTGAGCTGTGTTCGAGTTGGAAACTGGATGAGAATGTGTGTGTTTGATATTCGATGCCCCTCTAGGGGTGTTGAGCCAGTCCTTATATACTGTGGAACTGGCCATCTTACAGGTGGGGGCCGGCTGGTACAAGACCAGCCGGGGAGATTCTTGGACAAGCGCTTCGTGTCCTTGCGCCCTTCAAATCCGGGTGCCGTACTGAGGCAGGGTCGAGCCCAACCCTGCGTACCCGGCGGCCACTCCTGGCTGCCCAAGCGCCGATGCTGCCGTACCCGAGCCGTACGCCGGGTACCCCGAGCCCATGCGGCGGGTACTGGAGACCATAGATTGGTACCGGCTAGTTCGAATAGAAGTACAGTCAATCGTACGCTAGTACGGTTGAGCCCATCCCTGAGTACCCTGAGCAACTGGGGAGTAGGTGTACCACGCCATGTAGAGAGGCACTATGGCCTGCGTGGGCCTAGGGAGTTGGCGTGTTTCGCCATACCTCCCCGTACTATTTGACTTTGCGACCAGTCGGTTGGGGCCTTCCTCCAGCTGGCTAACCGGCGGGCGGCGGTACCAACCGGCAGGCGGACGAAGATCCAAGGTACACCCGTACGCGCTTAGCCATGCGTGTTCGTATGAAGCACGATCCTCCAGTTGCTTCTTTCCTCCTTCTTGAGGCACCTGGGGATCATCCCCTTGACAGTGAGGTAGGTCACGTGCCGTCAAGATTCATGGAGACCTTTTTTGTGGTGGTTTTGTCTTGAGAGAATAGCCTCTTCTTTCTCAAAGGCTCGACAACGCGTTCATGGCTGTCTTCGTCGATGGTGTGCAAGGCCGCTGCCTCCTTGTAGGCGTCCTCCATAGAGCGCACCACGTCCTTGACGTTGCAGTGGAAAGTGAGTGGGCCATTGCTGCCAGGAATCTTGACGAGGTTGTACGCGTGGTGCGTGAAGGCCATGAACTTAGCTAAGGCGGGTCGCCGAGGATGGCATTGTAGGGGAGCCATGGTGTGCGAGACGTCGAAGTCGATGTTCTCGGTGCAATAGTTCTGGCGTGTGCCGAATGTAACCGCTAGGCGCACCCATCCCAGGGAAACAGTGGTTCCACTGGTGGCGCCGGTGAAGGGCCTGGTGGCCTTTAGGCAATCACGTAGGACTCGCAGCTTCTCGAAGGTCTCGAGAGAGATCACGTTGAGCCCCGCGCCTCCGTCCACGAGCGTCTTGGAGATGGCAACACTATTGATTGTGGGGGTGCAGACCAAGGGGATGGCTCCAACTGAACCAGTGGTCCTGGGATGGTTTGCAACGTCGAAGGAGATTTCTTACTGCGACCTCTTGAGGGGTTGCAAGAGCGGCCTGTCCGCCTGACGAACAGCGTTGACCTCTAGTGAGGCCTTCTTGAGGTGACGGCTGGAGAGCGGGGCCTGTGAGCCACCGATGATGCACCCCACATGGCGGGTCGATGCAGCGGTGTGGTCTCCCTCCGCAGGTTCGTCACTGACGTTCCTCATGGCGAAACGCTAGAGGGTCACGCTACCCCCAGGCTCGTCAAGGGGAGAACGGTCGCAGTGCTGGAAGCGCCAGAGGAACTGCGTGCACATCGCCTCCCACATTCCCACGGAGCTGTCGGGGAGGTTCAGTAACCACGCGAGGAGAGCGCCGTGGAGCGCCAGGGGGAAGTGCCTAATGAGGCACCTGTCGCACCCCCGGCCGCTCAGATCCTTGCTTCTACCTTCATAGGAAACCAGAGGGGGGAGCGTCACCGGTGTAGCGAGGTGGGAGGTGAGGATGGAACACCGAAGACCACCTTGCCTCCCAAAGTCCCTCAAGAATGCATATCAGCAACTTGCCCTGGCGCTTGCGCCGCTCGTGGTAGCTGGGTTGTTCTGGCTCGCACGGGGGTTAGCCATGGTGGTCGGTGACGCAACACCATGCGATGGGTGAGGTCGAGTCTCGCGCGTGCAAAACTCCGCGGTGTAGGCTATGGGTGTAGCTTTCGTGGTGAGTTCCCAGGTGGGAGACGCACCTGGTGCTGCGGTCTTGGCTCCCTCTGCCCCAGCGAATCTAGCGGAGGTTGCCGACCGAGAACGGTGGTGTTGGACAGACAGCGCGGCGACCCCTATGCTCCTGGTTGGGCTCCCTACAAGCATTTTCGGCCGCGCTCGTGCACGTCGGATGGCTTCAGAACGAGCGTCGCCTACATAGGAGACTGCAGGGACTGTGTCGGGCCCATATGGAGCTCACCAACGGGCGTCGTGTCACATTCGCGACACAGCACGGGAGAGCGGGAGCGGCCAGAGCCACCGCTAGAGAGGTTGGAGGAGAGGCCACCGAGGGTGGTCCGCTTCCATGACCGGGACCCGTGGCTGGTGTAGTTGGTGTGGTAGGCGACCATGACGGCGAACATGCGAGAACGCCTTAGCCCCTACGTGGCGCGCCAAATATCGGAGAGGTGGTTCTGTCAAACACAGGGTCACCTCAAGAGGTTCGAACACTGGGGGCTAACCACGTTCTCATGCATCTTGGGAGGCTTCAAGAGGAAAGCTCGGCCAACAAGATATGGTGACACGATGAGTTTACCCAGGTTCAGGCCACCGTTGCGGTGTAAAACAGTACTCCTACTCGTGTGTGGATTGCACTGCGATGAGTTACAGTACAAGGGGTGAGCTTGTGCTCAGGACTAGCGATGCTGGACTCTCGATGAGTTCAGTTCTTGATCCCCTTCTACGGAGGCCAAGGGGTTCTACTTATACCGGTGTATTTTGGGCATCCTTCCCGCTCATACTCGGCGGGAAAGGGCTGCCACAAGGTGTCAAACTGGAGAACAGCTGCGCTCTGTGCTGTCCCTTTGGTCGTGGTCGTCGAGGATGGTGCCACCATCCATGGCAGAGCTGTGGGGGCTCTGATGACATTTCCTCCGTCTTGTAGCGTCGGACCAGTCTTCTTGCACCAAAGAGGAAAACTTTGGGAAGGGCTTTGGTGCGTGCATCCACAGTGCGCGCTTTATACACGAGAGTGGCAACTGTGCCCGAAAGCGTATATGTCACCTTGCGTCCCTTCTTCATTGCGCAGGGAGGAGGACATCAGCTCCACATGGGTTGTTCCCCAGCGAACGCTGGTTCCTCTAGAGGGGAGCATGGGCGAGGTAGAGCTCCTCTCCAGGGGTTTAGCGATGATCTCCACAAGGGGGGTTCCCTCGTTGGTAGGCCCTCTTAGAGAAGATCACTTGGGCACCAGCCTCTGGAAGGGATACAAGGCGGGCCACCACCACACGGACATAGGTCGGGCCCGCAGTAGACGGCCAAGGATACCTTGGTATCCACCGGTCAAACAATTTTGATTTCCAACACATAGAAACCAAGATTCTCATGTAGAGCTGTGTACCCTAGAACGTGTGCGGGTTTCTGTTGGCGTGATCCCACATCCGTTGAGAAACCCCAAGAGAAAGGTATGATGTAGTCAGCAGTGAATTCCCCCCCGAGTTAAAGAACCAGGGTGATCAATCAAGTATGATTTTGAAGTCTCTCAGTAGGTTGCTTGTTGTCTAGCGCTTCAACAAGCGTGGACCCGCACACAAACACAAACCCTCTCTTGCTCCCAAATTTCCGAGAAGCTTGTCAATATTTCCGTCTTGCTGAAAACTAGATAATTAATTGTATCAAATGTTTGGAGAATATTAAATGGAAATAGAACAGTGAGAAGTGATAATTAAAGAAAGTAAGCAAGGTTGTAATCAATGAGGAAAACAGGACCGGGGGCCATAGTTTCACTAGTGGTGTCTCTCCTAAGAACAATAAACATGCTAGGTGAACAAATTACAGCTAGGCAATTGACAGATCAAGAAGGTATAACAATACTATTATGAAGAAATAAAATTCACGGGTTCTAACATTGTAGGCATTACGTCAAGATAAATAGACAGACATCCGAAAACATCTATTACTAAAAGTCCACCTTGAGACAGAAATCTATCAAATCTCGCAGGTATTAAGTTGCAAAAATGAAGTGATTGCTTGGGTGCAATATACAAATGCAATCAGAACAATACGTAATGTAAGCAATAATCCTCATCCGTAGAAAAGAACACCGTTGTTTTCTCCCTAGTGGCAACAACACATCCTCCACCCGTCACGTTTCTGTCATTCAAGCATACATGCAAAGGAGGCATGAACCCACTATCTAGCATATAAACCGTCTCTTGGAGGTTCATAGAGTAAGTTGGCCAAGGCAATCATACACATCCGAGAGCATTGCAACACAAGATTAAAACACCTTGAAGATATAAGTGAAGCAACTCAATATGACATGAGAAAAGTAATCATAATTCCAAGTTCACAGGATCCCAACAAAGACACCATGTATAAATTATGTAACAATGATCTTGATCCTGTTAGGCAGCTCATAAAATCTAAACATGGTGGCGCAAGGAGGAGATAACACCATCTATCTACTGTTATGGACCCGTAGTCCCTAGATGAACTACTCACGCATCTGTTCGGAGGCAATCATGGCGATGTAGAGGCCTCAAGTGACGACCGTCCTCTCCGGCAGGGTGCCGAAGCAAGATTCCAAAAGCCTGAGATTGGAATTTCGAGGTGATGGCTCCTTTTTTATTTTTTCGTGGAAATTTTCTCCATCCCCGAAATTATAGGCGAAGACGCGACATGAGACGGTGGCCAGGGCCACGAGGGGCCCACCAGGCGCGGCCTAGGGGGACCAGGACCTGGTACCCCCGTGGTAGTCTCCTGGATCCCCTCCGGCTCTCCTTTGGACTCCGTCTTTGTTCCGGGTAAAAAATGACCTCCGTGAATTTTCAGGACTTTTGGTGAATATTTTCTTCAGAACTTTTGCAAAACGTAACATAAACTGACTCTGGGCATCTTGTTAATAGGTTAGTCCATGAAATAATTTGTAAAATGTAGTAAAACATGTAAGAACATAAACAAAACAAGCATGGAGCATCAAAAGTTATAGATATGTTTGGGATGTATCAACATCCCCAAGCTTAACTCTTGCTCGTTCTCGAGTAGGTAAGTGATAACAAAGTAATTTTTAAGTGACATTATACCCACACAATCTTGAACAAATAATAATTTAAAGCATGTAAACTAGGATCAAATGAATAAGAGCTGAGGTTCACAGTTGGCATCAAATTAATAATGTATAAACCATTAGGAAAA
Source organism: Alopecurus myosuroides (assembly GCA_028641055.1). NCBI lineage: Eukaryota > Viridiplantae > Streptophyta > Magnoliopsida > Poales > Poaceae > Alopecurus > Alopecurus myosuroides. The sequence continues at coordinate 317,393,231 of CM054057.1, read as the reverse complement.
TTAAAGCAAAATCTTTAAATGATTCAATACTAAAAGACAATCAACCGTGCAAGGTATATTAAAGATGATTTAAGCATCAAGACCAATAATATAATCATCCAATGCATCAAACACTCACAATAATTTTTGTTAGGATCAAGTCAAGTGATAAAAATATGCACGTAGAAAATCATCTTGCTGTTTGTGCACTAAAATGGGTAAGCATTTAGGATTGGCTCCTGGCACCAGGATGTTTTGTCTAAAAGAACATTATAGGGGGGGGGATGGTCAATGGAAAAAAAAGTCTCACATAGCTTAAAGTGATCATTAGACAAGAGGAGGTCTTATAATCGAAGCTATGCAAGGAGTAGTGATTTCCACACAACGGATGCACATAGAGATATAAGTGTATGAAAGATGTCCAATGGAACTAGCGGGGGTGCATCCACCTTGCTCACTTATTAATACCTACATCGCTTTTGAGGAGGCTCATCATTGGAGTATACAAGCCAAGTTCTATAATGTAAGGATCCCCACATAGTTATGCAAGTTATAATATGAAAACTCTCCCCAAACCGAATTATAGGTGCTAAACATAACCACAAGTGTGGAATAAAGGATAGTAATGTTCCCCCCTCTCTTTTGTATATATATTTTTATTTTTTGGCGGCCTCTGTGGCTCTTTATTTTACTTTCTCATTGTCCTCTTTGGATCTTTCTTTTGTGGCCACTTTGGGCTCTTTTGGTGGTCTCCTTGGACTCTTTTAAATACTCACTGGTAGGGGCAACATTTTATATTACAATGTATCATCACACTTTTAGTACTCATAACTTATAATGAAATAAATCTGACGTGTCAAACTAAATATAACAATAAAGCATAACATAATGCGCATGGATGTTGTATGGTAATATATCTCAGAACGACAATGGAAATACCGTGGTATGTAGGTATGGTGGGTGTTTTGAGGAAGATATATGTGCTTATGTGCAGGAGAACATGATGAAGTCCTCCCACAGGGTTTGGATGTACTGGCAAAGTATGAACCTACTCTCGATGTGAGAAAGGGCAATACACAACACCGTAGAGGCTAGCAAATATGGTTTGTGGAAGTGCAAGAAAACCACAACTTAACTTGAATAAAAAATAACTCACAAGTTTACAGATTCCAATTAGCAGTATGATCTTGCAAGACATAATGAAAATCACTCCATGATCATCCGTGGTAATGAAAATTCCCTGTTGGTTACCCTGACCATAGAGCGTAACTTTTTTTATCACGATTGCTATCCACATTAGAAATCGTATACCATCATGATATCAACTGATTATTCAAGTGCGACACGGTTTTCTAGCTTTTAGACCAACCATTACTTGTTTTTACTTCACTAAACCATCAAGTTTACCCATTAAGCCTTTTAATATTCTCAAAACAACAATAATGATTCAAGTGAAACAATTTAGTGATCTACAAAACTATGCAGTTTCTTCTTATACCACTACCACACGCATGACAATTTTCATTCCAATTAATCACCAGGCAACAAATTTGAAACAACTCTCTAAACAAATATTCAGTAAACACCAGATAGCTAATAATATCTAAATATAACAAACAAACAAGCTCTAAAAAAATAAGCAAGAAAAACAAGAGCTAAAAACAACAATAGGAAAAACTAAACACTCACAAAGCAATAAGAGTGAAAATTAGAGTGTTCTAAACAACAATAATGGAGTGTGTTTATCTCCAACAAAGAATGCTAGGATCCAATAAATTATGAACATAAAGAAAACAATACAAAACTTAAAGAAAAATAAAGATACGCTCTAAGAATAACACATAGTATGTGAAGCAATAAAAATACCGTGTCTTGAAAGATGGCATGATAATTCGTTGATGAAGAAGGGGATGCCTTGGGCATCCACAAGCTTTGACGCGTGTACTTCTTGGATATTTCTTAGGGTTGACATGAGCATCCCCAAACTTGAGCTTTTTTCCATCCCACATCTTCTCGTACCATCCTCCTCTCCTTACACTTGAAAGCTTCCTTCACACAGAACTTCTCACAATCTTCATTAGTGGTGTTAGTGCATCAAATAAATAAATCCACTTGGTTTAGTTTCAACACAAGACAAACACTCAATTTAAACATTAGCTACGGTCACAACTTCATTTAATTCCCCCAGATCAAGAGAACACAAAAGGAAAAAGATTAAGAGGCAAATGCAAACAAAGGCAGAAATCTGTCAAAACGGAACTCACTGTAAAGATGATTTTTTTTCAAGGCACTTCCGTAGCTCAAATAAAAAAGTTGTCAACTAATGCAAGTTAGATAACAACCTAGGGAAAATGCCTGATGTTTTTCCCAATTTTATCGCACTTTTCCTGAGAGATACAATTTTTTTGATGAAGCATAAACATCTAGATAGAAAAACAGCAAATTGCACTTCCTTTCAAATAAAGGTTACTATTGGCACAAAAACAAAAACAAAAGGATAAGGAGCGGTTGTTATAGGGGTAACAACTTCCAAGACTAAAAGGAAACAAAAGAAAACTAGAAGGAAAAAAATAGCAAGGGTTTTCTCCCAAGAGCTCTTTCTTTATAGCCATTAAGATAGCTCAGTAATTTTAAAAGGAGTAAAATACATGACAGGTCATTAAACTTGTCCGTATAAATCACATGGGTCGTTGTATCTCGACAAGCTATCACGAGGACATCCCTAGATCTTCACCAACACATACACATGATGATGTTGTTGCTCAAGATAATAATGATAGAGTGAGACTTTGACCAATGACAAGATGAAGTACTAAGTTATTAGAACAACAGGTGAACTCACTCTTAATTGAATATAATGTTTGTGATTATGCTAATTATATACTTCCTAAGTCTATGCATTTAGATTAGGGTTATCGATAACACAAACATGGATGGAGAAGAATATCATGAGGAGCTGGAAAAAATGGAGGAGCTGGAAAACAAGAAGGAGCAGCTGGAAAACAAGAACATACTTTACGAAAACAATGTTTCCCAGCTGGAAAACAAGGTTCAGAAGATGGAAAACGATCATAAGATGCTGTAAAGCAAAGAGAGGTTGGCGCCCAAAGACTTTCTACTGCGCCTTGGCATGTGCCCTAATTATTATTACGCCCAAGGTCCAGCGTGTCCTAATAGGCTGAACCTGAGTTGGGTCAGTTTGTATCCCTAGAGAGTCCAATTCGACTCTAATAGACAATTGAGTCCAATCCGAGTCAGGGTAGGTTGGTGCTTGCGCAAGAGGAGTATACGCACCCCTCACCTCATAAGTACCTCCAACCTACCTCTTTGCAAATTATGCGTGTTATCTGCTGTTCCACTGTGAATAAGGAAATACAGGACCACTTCGTAGTCAGTGACTACTTTGTGCAAGAGTGTGTAGTTGAGAATATACAAAGGGATTGATTGTTGTTGCATTGGCAACAAGGATTATCCAAGGGGAGTTTTTAGTGTAGCACTAGTTATCATATCATCCACCAAAATTCGTGTTGCTCACAAGAGAAAATCGGGCCACCCCATATCATCTTGGTATCAGATTTACAGGTTTACTCGGTGAGCAATTTCCATCCCTTAGATTCGTTTTTGTTTTCTACCTATTGATGCATGTAAAATGCATACATGAACTTTGCATGTTATTACTTATTTTTCCTACATATTAGCAACCTATATTCATGTTTTATAATGATTTGGGGGATTTTCTAAACAATCCCCCTTCTTTTGGTTCTAACCCTGTTTTTCCAGAAAACGTACTTTTTAGTGTTTCAGACTTTCCGGGAGCTTCGGGACTCCAAAAAGGGCAAGGCCAAAGAGCACGGTTCCACGCGGCCAGATTCCTTGGCCGCGTGAGAGGCCCCCCTTTTGCCCCCGTGGATCCGATGCCGTCGATCTTTCTTCTCCCGAGTGTCTCGTGACCTAAAAACGACTATATAAAGGGTCCCCTGGCCTTTTCGAGGAGGAGGCGGCGCCGAGAGACGAAACCACAAAACAGAGAGACAGAAGGCTGCCGTCGGAGAAGATCGGAGGGGGGAAACGCCGCCGGGATCACCCCCGGAGGGCTCCACCCCCCTCCGGCGTGTTCATCATCAACATCTACAGCAAGATCAGCTCCATCTCTCCACTGTAATCTCTTGGCAAACACGATGTATGATGCAATACTATATTCCCTTGATGTATTGTGTCTCCCCGTCTATGTTTGAGTAGTGAATTGTTCTTGGCAATGGTGAAATAGTTCGTTGATTGGTTGCATACAAGTTTGTTATCTTCTATGATTGTCTTTATGTACAATATATGAGTGCACGCATATGTTGGGGAATGCATGTAAGGTGATCACCGGTAGCATAATGGAGTGGTGGTGACTTGGGAGTGACAGTAACCTGAGACCGAGCCACAAAGTTAAGTTATTGGGGGATATATATAGGGGACCTTAGAACGTAAGGCTATGGTGGGACTTTATGTCTTAATCAATCTTGTGCAGTCATTTACTTGGCCACATGATCCATCATAAGGGGTTGTAGATCATTTACTTGACTATACCTATTCATGGCTCCTTCCTAGAAGAAACAACTAAGACTAAAACGTGGGCTTCACTAATTGTGACAACCACACGAACGAAACACCTATTGCTAGAACACTTGCTCCCTTGAGATACTTGAGATATTTGCTGCTTGCTACTTGTGAAACTTGCTTAGAAACTTGCATTTTAAACTTGCTTCACTAGTTACTAGACAAACCACACTCCACGTCACTTGCTTTTAATTAGTTAGTTCCTTTTAGTCAAACTTATTGCTTTGCATAAACAGCCATATAATAGGGTTATAGGGCTTTAGAGAATAGATAGCTTACCTTCAGCTCCTCGCGGGTTCGACACTCAAATACTTATCGAAAGGTACTACAATTGATCTCCTGCACTTGGGAGTCATCAAGCACTTTTCTGGCGCCGTTGCCGGGGAGCGTTGTGCTAAGCTTTTATTCTTGTTTGCATCGCATACTAACATATAAACCTAAAACACAAAAAAAAAAATTATAAAATGGAAAACAACCAAACAATTTTAGAACTGTATAATATCTACCTTGAATTAGGACATGAAGTGTTTGAGGAGAAATTGAAAAATTATTTGCACAACAATCATATTTGTGGTAGTACTAATTCTTTGAACACCTTTATTGCTAAGGAAAACCTTGAGCTTGGGGAAGTTTGTCTTGATGAATATGATATTTTTAGTCCCCCTACTATTGAGGTTAAAAATGATATACTTGCCGATTCTACGGAAAGTTTTAAGCTTGGGGAAGTTGGTTTTGATGAGCATGATATTTCTAGTTCCCCAAGCTTGGAGGAGAAAATTCACTTTTATGATACTATGCCTCCTATATATGATGATTGCAATGAAAATTATGAATGTTTAACTCCCACTATCACTAATGAGGATTTTACTTATGTGGAGAGTAGTGATTCTTTTATGCATGTGGCTCATGATAAGAATTTTTTATGTGATATTCATATTGTTGAATCTATTCATGATGCCACTGAAAATTATTATGAGAGAGGGAAACATGGTTACACATATTTCAACAATATTAACTTTCCCCTCTTTATGCTGAAAGTATTGAAGTTGCACTTGATATACCTTTCTATGCTTGCTATTATGTGTTTCTTTTATTTGTTTCATTACAAAATGCCAATGCATAGGAAATGGGTTAGACTTAAAAATAAATTGTTTAATATTTTTTTGGTGTGTTTCCTTATGCTTTAATTTCCTATTCGGTTTGAGCACACATTTATGTCTTTACAACATGTAAAATGCCTTTACCTACTGTTATGTATCATTTAGTTTAAGATTTTCATTTTATAAAAAATTTGGGAAAGTAAATGAGAAGGATGAGTAATGGAGAAGTTGGGGTCGACCTTGAACATGTGTTGTTCATGCCAATGAAACCATTGCAAAGTCTCTATCATTAAAACTTTTTACAAAGCTAAAAACAATAAAAATATTAGTTCACTACTGTAACATCACATTTCTGTCTTAGTTCTCATCTTAAATGGCAAGAATAATCTTATATGAGAGATAGGATTAAACAATAGTAATTAGCTGTCAAGAAAACAGATTCCTGAACTTCACTGCGAAAAATGTTTAAAATCACAGAAGTAGAATTTTGACCTGGTAATTTACGACAGAAATATTTAGTTATCACTACATATTTCATTAGTTTTAAGTTTTCTGATTTGAGCAACTTAAGTGCCTCTACAAATTCACTCTTTACGGGCTGTTCAGTTTTTGGCAGATTATGTTTTTATTTTGCATTGCTCTCATTGCTTGTGTTTTGTGTGGTTCTTTTGATCAAGGAGCAATGCACAACTGTAGTAACAGTAGTTAATATTTAGAATCAACTCATGATGTGTCTTTGCTGTACCTATGTGAATTTTATTTATGGAGGCACTAACCCCTCTAATCAAGTTTTATGTTGAGATTTGTGTAAGAAGAATTTTTCAGGGGGAAGAGTTGAGTGAGATGAACAAAGATCAAGAGGGACAACCAATCAAGCTTGGGGATGTACCCCTGGGCTCACCCTACATGTATCAAATAAGTACAAGAATCCAAGCTTGGGGATGCCGAGCCACCTCACTCCAACCATCATGATGTTAAGTAAGTAAAGCCTAGCTATATGGCTATAAAGAAAGCGCTTTACGGGAGGCAACCCGGTTGTTTTTGTTTGGATTTTCCTAGTGTCCTCTTGATGTCTCAAGAGATTAGTTTTTTTTTTTAATTCTGGATTTTTCAATAAAAAGTCAAGTCAAACCCATTTGGACTTATAAGTTGCTATCCTAGTGCATGAAATTTCTGTTTCAGCACGAGTCTGCTCACCGTATGATTTTAAGTTTTTTATTGGTATGTCGGATTGAGCTAATTTTTTAGTATGTTCTGCAAATTTTCGTCCTCTGTAATCACAAAAATTGGCTTAATTTTTTGACGAGTCTAGCTTAGGGAAAAACGTTCGTTTTGCTGCTGTTGCTTTTCTGGACAGATTCTGCCTTCTTTTGTTTTATGCACTCTTTGGGCTTGGGAATCGAATTTCCATGATTCTTTCAAGCAAGAGAGTGAACATACAACATAATGAACCTTATTGTCTATCTACTGGAGCATTTGATTTGGAATTTTGCACAGCAAGCATGTGATTTGTTTGTCTTTGCTAATCTCACCCCACAGAAAAAGAATGGGAGAAACATGTTTTGTGAAGTTTTTTCACAGGGAATAGAGGAGCTGCGCCTCAAGACATCCAAGAATTGTGAAATCCATAAGCTTGGGGATGTGATGAACACCCCACTGGAGCTACACTCTTTTGGTTAGCACACGTCTACTTTCTGTTTTTCTAAGCAAAGCATTTATCGTAGAGACTTGAAGCGTCTAGTTTTTGTTTTTATTTTTGTTTTGATAAGACCACACCCATCATTTTATATGAGATTGAGCTACTAGAGTTTGGGGTTGGAATGTATTGGATGCTAGTATTATGACTTGGAATAGGGATGCCATGGTTGATTTGAAGAGATACATATGTTTGCATGATTTATAGGCTTTTATGTGTAGAAATTTGCAATAATGTTGTCTTGAGCTATCTCTTATTCATGTCCTTGATGTTAATTGCTGGTTTATTTAGTTTCTCATGAAATTAGTATTTCTATGGACATATGCATGCATGGTAACTGGTCAACTATCTCCCTCTTGCTAGCCAAAAATTTAAAAATTCCAACAAGTAAAAACTTGTTTCCAAAACTCCTTAGCCAAGTATTTCCAATGAGTCCACCATATCTTCCCATTAGCTTCATTGCTATTCCGAGTATGTTCACCATGTTATTGTGTTATTTATGTTCTAAATTAAGATATTCACTTTATTAATTTTCATGGGTTGAACTTGGGACAGGACTCTCACGAACTTTTGAAGGCACACTTTACTTTTTATGCATCTAATAAACATGACCCAATAATGGGAGCCACAAGTTTTGCGTTTGACAAGTGTGTGGTTGGGAGATAGCTATAAACGTGTATCACCGGAAAGCTTTCAACATTGCACAAAAATTTACATTTGGTTTATATCATATACTTTTGTTTTTGGACTCCTGCCATGCCGAAATGAAATAGAGGAATAGTAAGTTTTGATGAGTAAGTATCTATATGACTAGAGAAACGCATTGGGCCGCTAACCCAAGCCATGCTTTATCATGGTGGAAATTTACTTACAGCTTGAGTGACTCTACAACACATCCTACAATAAAGTAAGAAGCTATGCATAATAGTGAATGAAAATAAAAAGGATGACGAGTCTACTCCGTTTGTTTGTCTTGTCATTGTGACATGGGCTTGTTTCCATGTCATGGGGCAAGAGGTACCTCTTTGCGGTTCTCTATGATGTCATTAATACTTATTATGATTGTACAAGCTTATTAGGAATCTTAAGTTGAGTAATCACGGAGTAGGTTTTCACACTCACGGGGCATGAGGCTTTCAACCACCTTGTCATTGACATTACTTCAACATTCACCATTTAATATGCTAGTGATAAAGGGGCAATGAGAGTCCTAGATCAATGGATACCACATTTCAATTAGTAATTTTAGTTGAATAATTTAGAGGCTAGATAAGACTTGATCATGTTTTACCTCTACTCAATTTTCTCCAAAGTGTCCACCATATTTTCTATTTTCCATTATGCTATTCTTTGACCAATATAGGATTTTATTTTTCATTTTGTGTATGCATTTGGTCCATAGTGCTTTTATTTCATTATACACTTTGTGAACTTTCATGAAGCATCTTTGCTTGCATATTTGATATTTATTACAACATGAATTGTATATTGCTACTCATTTCTAGTATTAATCATTTGATTATATGTAGAATGAATAACCCTCCTTGATATCCCATGATTGTTTCAATATGCAAAGTCCATGTTAGTTTTATCACCTTCATACTCGAGGACGAGCATGGGTTAAGCTTGGGGATGTTGATGCATGTAAAATGCATACATGAATTTTGCATGTTATTACTTGTTTTTCCTACATATTAGCAACTTATATTCATGTTTTATAATGATTTGGGGGATTTTCTAAACAATCCCCCTTCTTTTGGTTCTAACCCTGTTTTTCCAGAAAACGTACTTTTTAGTGTTTCAGACTTTCCGGGAGCTTCGGGACTTCAAAAAGGGCAAGGCCAAAGAGCACGGTTCAGAATTTTCGAGACGAAGACCATGGGACAAAGTAGAGGGCCAAAAGGCCAACCAGGTGGCAAATAGGACCCTCCATGCGGCCAGATTCCTTCGCCGCGTGAGAGGCCCCCTTTTTGCCCCTGTGGCTCCGATGCCGTCGATCTTTCTTCTCCCGAGTGTCTCGTGACCTAAAAACGACTATATAAAGGGTCCCCTGGCCTTTTCGAGGAGGAGGCGGCGCCGAGAGACGAAACCACGAAACAGAGAGACAGAAGGTTGCCGCCGGAGAAGATCGGAGGGGGAAACGCCGCCGGGATCACCCCCGGAGGGCTTTACCCCCCTCCGGCGTGTTCATCATCAACATCTACAGCAAGATCAGATCCATCTCTCCACTGTAATCTCTTGGCAAACATGATGTATGATGCAATACTATATTCCCTTGATGTATTGTGTCTCCCCGTCTATGTTTGAGTAGTGAATTATTCTTGGCAATGGTGAAATAGTTCGTTGATTGGTTGCATACAAGTTTGTTATCTTCTATGATTGTCTTTATGTACAATATATGAGTGCACGCATATGTTGGGGAATGCATGTAAGGTGATCACCGGTAGCATAATGGAGTGGTGGTGACTTGGGAGTGACAGTAACCTGAGACCGAGCCACAAAGTTAAGTTATTGGGGGATATATATAGGGTACCTTAGAACGTAAGGATATGGTGGGACTTTATGTCTTAATCAATCTTGTGCAGTCATTTACTTGGCCACATGATCCATCATAAGGGGTTGTAGATCATTTACTTGACTATACCTATTCATGGCTCCTTCCTAGAAGAAACAACTAAGACTAAAACATGTGCTTCACTAATTGTGACAACCACACGAACGAAACACCTATTGCTAGAACACTTGCTCCCTTGAGATACTTGAGATATTTGCTGCTTGCTACTTGTGAAACTTGCTTAGAAACTTGCATTTTAATCTTGCTTCACTAGTTACTAGACAAACCACACTCCACATCACTTGCTTTTAATTAGTTAGTTCCTTTTAGTCAAACTTATTGCTTTGCATAAACAGCCATATAAGAGGGTTATAGGGCTTTAGAGAATAGATAGCTTACCTTCAGCTCCTCGTGGGTTCGACACTCAAATACTTATCGAAAGGTACTACAATTGATCTCCTGCATTTGGGAGTCATCACCTATCCAGAAAAAGCCATACAAAAATATTTAGGTTAGATTGTGCCACATCCTAGATCAACACTGAATTACATCTACTAGTTGCCGTTTTCTATTGATTTGTGTTCCTGTTTTTCATTTTTAGTTTTTTCTAACTAGGGTTAGGGTTCACCTAGTTTATCTTTTGTTTCCATCTATATCCGAATATTTCAAAAACAAAATTGTTATCCGTGTCTACTAGCTCGGGAAAACAGCCCTAATAGCATTGCTAAGTTGTTTCCTACCCAAGTTGTTGATCTATTTTGAGTTGGAATTGATTTCTACCGAGGCACAAAATTGCTACTTTTTCCTGCCGTGGATCTCCTAGCTTATATCGGATTGGTGGTTCCTGCCGGATTTGGCACAGTTTGTGCGTTTTTCTCTCCCGCGCCTACCGCCCTAGTACTAGTTGGATTTGAATCTGTTTTCTGTCGGGCACCGAATTACGCTATTTTGCTGTCGCACACGCTTAGTACTACTCGGACTTAAGTTTCTTCCGCTCACCACTTTTAAGCGTTTTGCTGTTGTGCCCTACTAGCACACACACGCTCGCTTTGAGCTACTGCTGGCGGGCACCGTTTCGTCCAAATTGCTACCGCGCCCAAGTTCTGCCTTGAGGTTCTAAAACCGTCGTTTTCTCTGTCGCGCCGGTAGCGTTTCTCGTTGTTTTCTGTCGTGAGTTTCAACTGGCTGTTTTCACTAGTTTTCTTCCTTTTTCTTCCTGTTTTCTCTATAGGATTTCTAGTCGGATCTTTGCTAAGCCTAGCCATATCCATTCTACACCAAACTTTTAGGCACCTACCCAAAAGACTAGTTGTTTTCTTGCTCTTACAGGCTGCTCATTTGATCATACTTGTGTTCTGTTTTTTACTCCTTGTTGCTCCTAGTTGATACTAAGGCCATTGAAGAAATATTAAAAATAGAAAAGGTGTAAAAAAGAGAAAGAAAGAGAAAATAGAAAAAAGTAGAAAAGAGGCCGAATTACACTTGTTCTCACTAGTGGAGCTTGATACATTTACATGGTGTTTGAGACACTATATTGAGCAATCTTGTGCCTGTTTTCAATTGAGCTTTTGCTAGTGTTTTTCTTGTGCTTGCAATAACTTCATCCATATAGTGGTTAGCCACATTTTTCTCCAAGAGTGTGTGTTTACTTAGTGAAATTTTGATCACATTAGACAATAAATAGGATTTGCTGTTTTGGTGTTTTTCAGTATCCCAACCAAGCCCCACCATATAACCTGTTTTGTCTTGTGATACTTGATATTCCTGGTTATTCTCTTCTCACACTTGGTACATCTAGTCATTACTTCTTGGCTGGTAAGTAATTATATTCACTTTGGAACGGTAAGATTCACCTTTATTTGTTGTTTTCATTGATTTGTGAGAGAACACCACCACCTATATTTGTTTTGTTTCACTAACTCATACGTCCAAAATGTATCTACTTTTCTGAACACTTTTGCTATTGTTTACCTCTAAACTTGTGAGTTTCGGATACAACTAACACATACTAACATTGTTTCAGCAGAATTACCTTGGTGTCCTGTTTTTGTGCAGAAAATCAACTTTCAGGAAATTGCCCAGAAAGGATCCCGAAGTTCTTATTTTACCCGCAGACCCCCGGAGCCATAAGAAGAGCCAGATGGGGCAAGGAGGGGCCCACACCATAGGGTGGCGTGGGCCCCCCTTGGCCGCGCCACAAGGTGGTGTGGCCACCTTAGCCACCCCCTCAGGCTCCCCTTTCGACTACATAATCCCCGTGACCTATAAACCAAGGGGGTTCGTCATATTCTAGATAAAAACACCAGAGTGCCGCCGCCACCTCGAAACCCAATTCGGACATCAGAAGTTCCTATTCTGGCACCCTGCCGGGAGGGGGATTTAGAGGAGATCATTGCCATCTTCATCACCACCACTTCTCCTTCAACCATCCATGATTCCCCCATCCATGTGTGAGTAATCCCCGCTGTAGGATGATAGGGATGGTAGGGATTGGATGCGATCGTTCATGTAATAATGCCAGATTGTTAGGTCATGGTGCCTAGTATCCGTTGTTAGTGATATATCTCGTTGTTGCAACTTATTATGCTTAATTCTTGTCACTAGGGCCCAAGTGCCATGATCTTAGATCTCAACATGTTATTGTTTCATGAGTATAATTATGTTTCTTGATCTTACCTGCAAGTTGTTTACGCATGTCATTGTCCGGAACCCGAGGCCCCAAAGTGACAATAATTGGGACAACCGGAGGGGATGGCTGTGATGTGAGGATCACATGTGTTAAGTGAGTGTTAATGCTTTTCCCCGGTGCTTTATTAAAAGGAGCACCTTAATTACCAGTAGTTTCCCTTGATGCCCCGGTGCAACGGGCTCGTAGGACAGACGATGTTGTGCAAGTTTCTCATCGCGAGAACGTACGACTAAATTGGAACACATGCCTATGGTTTGCCTAGAACTTGGATACTTTATTATTATCTATCTGCAATTCCCATGTTTTGATTATTATATGAACTATCTTATCCATGCAACGCCCGTCCATCCATCTCTATGCATACAGTACTTTAATCCTCCCATTTCCGAGAGTTGCTACCGCGGTTACTATTTTACTCCTGATGTAATTTTACTATTACTACTGCTATAAAACTGTTACCACTGATAAACTGTTGCGAGAAAGTCTACTTTTAGGTGCAGCTGAACTGACAACTCATCTGATAAGGCTTACGAATATTCTTTGGCTCCCCTTGTGTCGAATTAATAAATTTGGGTTTTACTTCCCTCGAAGACTGTTGCGATCCCCTATACTTGTGGGTCATCAAGACTATTTTCTGGCGTCCTTGCCGGGGAGCATAGCTTTATTTATTTGCTCACTTGAACGTGATATTGTTCATTGAAATCTTTTCATCATGGGTAAAACTCGTGATGGGATAGTTCCTATATTACCATCCACTACAAGGAGAGGTACAACTCTGAACACCTCTGTTGCTCTTGATTCACCGTATGTAATGAGTAAGCTTCTTACATCACCACATGCTACACACACTACTACTACTGCCGAGTCTGAAATTGTTTCTTATACTTTTGATGATGCTTCTACTGTGCTTGATGAAACTGGTTCACTAGGTCCTTTCCTAGATGCTACAATTGCTAGATCTAAAAAAACTGAAAACACTGAATTTCCTGATAAAATGCTAGTACACCTGTTAATTCACCTGAGTCTAGAGAAAGTCCTAGTGATGATCTTGAGGAAACTTACATTGAAATTAATTTTGACTTTATTGAAGAAGTTCAAGCTACTACTAGTGCAAGTGCTCTTAAGAGTCTTCTTGCAAGACGTGCTATTAAATATAAACCTTCTCCTGATGCTAAGTTCACTACATCTCCCATACACATTAAAGATAAGGATTATGATTTATCTCTAGATTTATCTTATATATATTGTTGAGAAAGAACCTTTTTGTGGTACTGAAAATGAAAGTGCCGTGGAACATATGAATGAGCTCTCATCTTTGAGTAGTTTATTCTGATGATATTAAGAAACACGCTCACTTTGTAGCTAAGATCTTCCCTTCACTGTTCAAAATATCATCCGATATGCCGATTTATCGTCCGATTTATCGCTTATCGGGTGGTGACCGATAAGATAAATGAATATCAGTGGAGTTTATCATTCAGACTGTTTTATCGGTCTTAAAAGCGATTTATCAGTCGATATGCCAATAAATTGGCCGATATATCGATTTTCCATCACTGGAACATGTGATTAATGACATCCATCATAGAATTTTTAGTATTATTGAATACAATATATCTATATATATCATAATTTATAGATTTTAGTGCCGATATGATATATTTTTATAGCATATTTTAGATGTTTTAGTGCTACAATTTGGGATTTACAAGAAAATGACCGATAAATAGTCGACCGATAAAATCGATTTATCGGCCGATAAGCCGATATATCTCTTATCATGGTCCGACCGATAAGTTAACGATAAGCGATATCGTGAACATTGCTTCCCTTTCTCATTGAAAGATGAAGCTAAAACTTGGTTTAACAATTTGTCACCTGGATCTATTGATAGTCCTATTGGTTTGGTTAATGCTTTCTTTCAAAAATATTTTCCTCCTAGTTCTCAACATGCTGCTTTGCAGAGAATCTTTAGCTTTAAGCAGATTGAAGGAGAGAAAATGCCTGAATCTTGGTCAAGATTTTGTTCTTTACTAAGAGCTAGCCCTGGACATCAATTACCTAAAAATGAACTCCTAGATATATTTTATAATGGACTAACTATTGAATCTAGGACATACTTGGATAGTTGTGTTTTCAGGAAAAGGACTCCTGAAGAAGTTGAGGAATTGTTGGCTAAAATAGCCAAAAATCATGATGATCGGACTATACCTGAGCCTACACCAACACCAACACCCAAGAAGAGGGTAACGATTGAACTAAATGATGAAGTGATGAAGGAAGACACGAAATCTCTTAAAGAGAAGGGTATTAAATCTGAAGATATAAAGAATCTACCACCTATAGAAGAATTATGTAAGCCAATTCCTCATCCACCGACAGTTGAGGTACCCTCTCTCCAATATTTTGATAATAGAGATATTCCCTATTATAAACCACCTGATCAATGCTTAGATGAATTTGATAATTATGTTGTTAAGCAAGATAGTTTTAATATGTGAATGCATAATCATCTAATGGAAAACTCTAGAGCTATTGATAATTTGCATGGTATTATTGAGAGAACCTATAATGATGTTAAAATGCTTGTCAAACATTTCCATATGGTTCAAACTCAAATTGATCAACTCACTTGCAAAAAGATTTGCTAGCTAATGCTTCTAGAGAAAAACATGTTCATGAAACAATCACTAGAAGTGGTGTTTCTACTCAGGATCCCTTGTATCCTGAGGGACATCCTAAAATAATTGAACAAGATTCTCAACAACCTAAGAACAATAGTACTCCTTCTGTCGGATATAATACCGATTAGAGGTATATCCGGCATTGTCGTAAAGAGCCGGATTACCAGGGTGGCTGAATGGTAATGGATCACGGTCCATTAGGCGGCCCAGTAAGCTGACGCACAGAAGCCGGATTCTAGAAGAACCCGGACCACGGCCCACGTGGTACGGCTTGGAGTAGACGGCGGATTCTTGCTTTCCAAGTTAGAAACTTACTGTAGTCTTCTAGGTTTCCTTTCTGTAAGGCCTAACCCGGCTATCTATATAAAGCCGTACGGGAGAGAAGAAAGATACGATCAATTAGCTAGAAGCCAACTCGCTGAGAAGTTGATCCTTGTCGAGTTAGCTAAACCAACTCACATTGTACTTTGTATACTTCAAGCTTCATCCCTGATTTAGTGAGATTGCAGGAGTAGGAACGCCGCCTAGTTGCGACGTACCGAACCTGGGTTGTAACATCCCAAGTATGAAAAACATCCATAGAATGTTTGTTTCTTGTTTTATTAAAGTTTTGCATCATGTCATCATACTCATTTCTTCATTGCATTTGTTTCCTTCTTGTTTGCATCTGTTTTTATTTGTTTTCACAATTGAATTTCAAACATTAATCAAATGCTTTGGTTCATACTTGTTATGTTACAATTTATTTTCCAAATAAAAGTTCAATTAAAACATCCAATTTGTTCCCATGAAAAATAAAAGGCTCACTATTAATTTGTTCTTAATAATTCACTTAATTCAAATGTCATTCAAATTCAATTTCAATTTCAAACAGCACCCAATTTCAAATAATGAAAATTACCAAAACAATTATAATCATTTGATTCCAATTAAAACTATATGATCACCACATTTAATTCTTGTTTTCACTAAGTCACTTAATCATCAAATCCATCCAAATTTGAATCAAATCACAAACATCTTTTTATTTTGAACTTTTTGTAAAACAAAAAGTTGCAATTTGTTGCTATTACATAAATAAGTAATATAAAAAATTTCCCTAATTTTCTACACCCCAAAACCTAGCTATTCCTTCCTATTTCTCTTGCAGCAAAAAAAACAGAGAAAAAAAATAAAAAGCAAAAAAAAAATGCCCAGGAGAGGGGGAGAGGCAGGCCCAGCCCACCAGGCGCAGCCCGCTACCTGTCTCCCCCTACCTTCCGTACGCTGACGTCGACAGCCATGGACAGCGACGTGCGCTGCCCTCTGCTCCACCCGATTCCCCCTCCTATATCTACCCCCCATCCCGTGGAGAAACCCTAACCCTAGCCGCATCCGCCTCCCTCCTCTCTCCCCTCTCCGCCGCCATCGAGGGGAAGGACCTCGCCTCTGTTTCTGCTGCCTCCGGCCGCCGCTCGCCGGAGCACGGCGCCGTCGCCTCCGTCATCCCCCGGCCGTGCCGCGGCCACCCCTGCGACGAGGGTGAGATCCCCTTTCCATTCCCCTAACCCCCCTCTTGATTCCTTGCCATTTGCACCGCGATTTCCCGACCGGTTGCAGCCATCATGCTCTGTTTTTCGTCGACAGATAGAACAGCTGCAGGTGTTTGCAGGTTCAGTTAACGCGTCGGGCTATGTTCAAAAACCAATCGCCCCCTATGCAACCAAATCAGCCGCAGCAGTCTGCTGGTAACGCACGCTGCACGCGCTCAGCAGCGAGGGGGTTCGAGTCCCAGCGACCCCCTTTTTCCTGTTGCTTTTTCTTCCAATTACTTCAGTGCAGTTGCTGAACCTTAAGCCCCCTGTTAGCCCTTATTTGTCAACACAGCGCACCCACCGCAATGGTTGGTGTCCACTGCGTGCTAGCAGGAGGGCACGGGTTCGAATCCTCCCCTACATCAAAAACCAATCTTTTTCTTTTTTATTTTCCTAGATCTAGATCTATCCCAAATTGCTCACAGATCCCTGCTACTTTCATCTAGGTCCCTGTAATTTTCTTTCCAAGCCCCTGTATCTTTTCTAGGTCCATAATTATTTCTATAAACCATAAAATTGCTTAAACTTGGTAAATTAATAACTTTTGTTTGGAAACTCCAATTGCAAAACTTTCAACATGTAAATCACTCCATTTTAAATTCTCTACCCAAATATAATTTTTTTTACTGTTTTGAATATTTTAATTTGGTGAAATATTTAAATTTTGTTTAATTCACTTAATTTTTGCAAAATTCATAACTTGAACATAAAAATTCCAAACTCAACAAATAAAATATGTTTTCCATCCCATTTTTCATGTACTTTGCAAATATAAACTTTGTTTCATGTTTTGAATAATTATCATTGGTTAAATAATTTAAACCTTGTTTAAATCATTTAAATTTGCTAAATTCATAACTTGCTCAACTTAAATTATTTTTGAACATATAAAATATGTTTTCAAACTAGAAAAGTAGAAACTTTTCAAATATGAAATTGGTTTAATGTTTTGAACAAATAAAAAATTCAAATAAATTCATACTTGAATTTAATTCATTTAAATCTTGTTTGACTTGTTTAATTCATAAATAATTCATCCTAATTCCTTTTTCAATAATTGAAACATGTATTCCACCTAAAATTGTGTGTACTTTCCAAATATGAATTTTGTTATTTGTCTTGAACAATTAAAATTGATGAAAACAACAAATGCTTGTGTAACACCTTTAAGTAACCAAAATTCCCTAACTTAATAAATAAATTTCTAAACTTGGTAAACCTTATTTTAAATTGTTTCTATTGTTGTTATTTTTCTGTTTTCCTCATCCATGCATTATACTAATCCACTTTCACCTATTGGTTAGTTGTAAAACAATTGTTTCAACCATAATTCATGGGCTTTTCATATGCAACTCAAATTGCATGTGGGTCCATTTAATCATGTTGTTACCATGTCAACTAGTTTATTTCTATGCATCAATTAAATGGTCATGCATCATCCCATGATTGTGCATTATGCCATGTTATTGATTGTTTGTCTCTTTGCGTTGTTTGTTTGCTTCTTCTCGAATAGACGGCGACGTTGAGACAGACGAGCTTTACGACACCCCTTCTGAGGATCTAGCTCAGTACCAGGCTGCTGAGTTTGCAGGCAAGTATTCACTCACATGAACCATTGTGTTCCTTTCAACATTGGTTACCGATACTTTCCGTTGTCTATTCTGCTAGCCCTATGAATCGTTGCTTCTGTTCGATCCTATCACATGTTATCCTTTAGCCCTGATATTGCCTCACCTCCACTCCTATCACCCCGTTGCTTGTGCCTGTGTCTTACTAGCATGCTTAGGGTTGTTTTTGCTCGAGTCTGTTACCCGTTACTTCCTGTTACTATATTTTCATTATGTTCTGGGGCTCGATGTTAAACAACAACCTGTTAATTTTGAGGTAATAATAATTTGATGATAAGGCACCGGCAGGAGGCCCGGCGTGGTTTTGAAGCCTGCTAGTGTCGACCCTAATTAGGAAAAGGGTCTTGTCTACTGATCCATGATGAGCGCACTAACCGCATGTGGGAAGCGTGTATGGGCGCCCCCCTCAATTTGATTCGATTCGCATCTCGTCCAAATCGCCTCATTTAGTTCGGGTTTTCCATTTGCCGCATGCATATGCAGGTGCGAACCCTTGGTACCAGGGTGGAACTTTTGTAGTCGGCATTTAGGGAGACACGTTCTTAGAGTGCTATGAGGGTCCCCTTTTCTTCGTGGGGCTTGATTAGCCGTGCGCTCACTGCACGGGGTTCTTTGGGCTTGATGCGAAGAAGAGTTGAGTTGTGTTGAGTGCCCCGCTTGGTGGGAGGCATTCCATCTGGCGGGTTATTCTTACGTGTACGGCCAAATTGGTGCACCCCTGCAGGGATAAATCTTCTCGAGAAGCCGTGTTTTCCGCGGTTATGGTTAACTTGGTGAAAGTACTGGCTAACAAGTACTCAGAACAACTTACACCTAACTAATGATAACTTGACTAGTAATAGCTTTATTGCCACAATAACTTGATCCATCATTAATCCAACTGTGTGAGTTATCCTCGGATTGCTTCTTTGGATAAGGGGCGAGATCCAGGATGGGTTTTGTTTGGAGATAGTTGTTAGTTGGTTCCGATACGCTATCTTATCTTCTTTCTGTTTAGCTGGAAGTTGTAGTATGTTTCTGTAGTTGGTCAGTGCAGCCAGCTGCCGCATCTTTTATATCCCCTTTCTTCCGTTGAACCCAAGGCATCTGTGCTTGGTGTTGACGGGCTACACTTTGGTGAACTGTGAGTCTTGCTTGCCAGTACGTTTATGTACTGACCCCTTTGGGGCTGTAGTTTCCGCAGACTACGCTTACGAGGATCCCCGTGACGGCTACTACGTGGAGTTTGACGAGGCTGCTGACGAGTAGATAGCGGACCCGGGCAGGATCCGAGACTACGTGGATGGGCTCCGTTTTCCTTTCATTCCCGGCTTCTTAAGCCTATTTGGATTTTGTCTGTACTCAGACCTTTTGAATGCTTCCGCTGAGATGTAATGATGATATGTTGGGACATGTGTCCTCTGGATGATTGTATTTGCTATCTCTGCTCTAGTGAGAGCTATTTGCAACTTATTTCTATTTATTTGTGTCTTAGAGATATGTTGTGCTATCATTCTGTTAAACGCCGTTGACGTACCATGTGTGTATGGTATGAAGTACGTCAATGGTAGTATCCTGATTTCTATGGGATGGTTTACGTAGACGCTGAACAGATAGGGGTTGGTTGGCACACATACGTGTGTTGGCCTACTCGTAAGAGATGCGGGTGCCGGTAAGCCCCGTAATCCAATCAACTACTGTTCAACGGAACTGCGAGTATCCTTTAGAAGTCCGGGTGCGACAAATGGTATCAGAGCTTGTCTGCCTGTAGGATCCCTTTTACTGGTCGCAGTTGAGTCTAGAAACTATTTTGTAGCTATATAGGAAAAATGAAACGTGAGAGTAGGAATTCTGCCATTTTATTTCTTTCTCCACCCACCCTCCCTTTTCTGGTAAGGAAGTGCAACGTTGTTTTCTCTTCTCATCTAAACTTTCAAGTTAGGTTTTCACGAATCCTGGTTTCTCTAGGATAGTTATATCTACTAGTCCATAGGAATGGAGGTGGTTGTGACATGATTTATCGTGTTGCCTACTCACGATTGAGAACGGAGGCGTGTAAGCCCCGGAAGCAAATCCTCTATTCCTTAAGCAGTAGATATTGATCCTTTAGAAGCCCGAATGGGTTTTCCGTAGTACCTCAGGAGTTTTGGTCTCGTGTTTCCCCTTTGTTGCTTCGATATCCTGTTCTTCTCAACATCCTTTTCGTCCGTTGAAACCTTGTTGTTGCTTTCCACTTCAGTTCTCTACCGGCGTCTAATCAAAACTTCCCCGATCATCTGCAGATGGATCTCAGGTTCTACCCGCAGGTGGTTCGGATGACTCGTTGCGAGAGCACTGCCGGTTATCCGGAGATGCTGAGAGACATGGTCACTTATCTGGGGTTCCGTTGGGCACCAGAGTACCGGGTCTACGAGAAGCAGCGAGAGTTTGACCAGACCTACTACCAGGCTATCGTCTACATTCTATCAGATGATGGCATGAGCGTTGTCCACCGCTACGAGGCAGTAGGTTCCACAGTGGATATGGCTGTGCAGCAGGCAGCTTATGTGAGTCTCATCGTCCTTCGTGCTGACTATTGGGGATTTGACGATTCTATCTATCGCCATATCCCCCGTGGTTACATCACTTCGGAGGGAGCTCACTTCACTCTCTACGACAACTTGGATGTCTACGAGCATGATAACTCCAGGCTGCACACCACCGCTCAGTTTGTGAGGCACAGTGACGCAGTTGCCGGCACACTATCCCAGGAGTTGGCTTCAGTCAGAGAGCAGCTCTACCTTGCTTTGACTCGTCTGGCGACGTACACCACAGACTTTGTTGGAGACGAGCGCTTTGCACGTTTCGATCAGCCAGTTGGTCGCCGTCTGCCAGATGCTGGAGGTTACGAGCCGATCAGAGGTCCACTCCTCAACCTCGGTGCTGGTTACACTGGGATTCCACGCTTTGGAGCACAGGGAGTCGACGCTATGTACTTCACCACACCTAGAGTCCCTCTCAGACCCCGTCAGATCTATGTGGATCGTCGTTCTACCTACTTTCGTGGGCGTGCTCCTCACCGTACCTCTCGTCGTACTACTCACCGCCGTCCTGCGTGATGAGCATGGGAGTACCGATGTATCCATTCTTAGCTATGTTTAGTTATCCTTTGGTATTTGAACCATTTATGGTGTGTTGGATATTCTGATGTATTTGAATATGTGATGATGTACCTGTTGGTTATCTATTCATGCGTCGGAATAATCTCTCTTTTCGGTTACCAACTCTATCCTTTTATGTTGTTGTGCTAAAATGCATGTCTATTCAGGATGCCGCCAACAAGGAACACCCCGCCTGAGCCACCGCCAATCACGGAGCTGTTGACTCAGATGACTCAGGTCGTGACGCAGATGGCCCAGTTCCAGGCTAATCAGCACAACAACCAGAACGCTCCACGAGTTAGTATCAAGGAGTTTCTGAGTCTGGGGCCGAGAGCTTTCGTGGCAACACGCGAGCCTCTGGATGCTGATGACTGGATCCGTGAGATGGCCAAGGCTCTGGACATTGCTCACGTTGCTGAGGAAGACAAGGTCAAGTATGCCTCCTACCTACTGAAGGGTCAGGCAGCTACTTGGTGGGAGAACTACCAGACCATGAGAGCTGGCTACCCAATCACCTGGGGTTGTTTCAAGGAAGCTTTCCTGAAGCACCACATTCCAGATGGTCTCATGGAAAGGATGCATGAAGAGTTTTGCTCTCTCAAGCAGGGCAAGCTGGACGTCATTGGCTATCAGAGTGAGTTCAATCATCTCGCTCGTTACGCTGGTGATGAGGTGTCCACTGAGGCTAAGAAGATGGCAAGGTTCCGCCGAGGTTTTAACCCGGAACTCAAGTACGCCCTCACCAACATCAAGGCCAAAGAATTCGAGGAGCTCGTGAACACCGCGCTCAATGAGGAAAATGGGCGCAAGGCGTTCGAGGAGTCTCGAAAGCACTCGCGTGAGGGTGGTTCCTCCTCCAACATGACCACCCCTCCGCAGAAGCGCCGCATCTGGGTGCCAAATGGTGCTGTCACTCGGGCTCCATATGCCCAAGCTTCTCCAGGCTTCGCTACCCGCCCACCCAACCCTGTTCAGATGCCTGATCAGAGGGCTTCAATGGGGCAGCCAAGGCTAGATACTCCTCGTGTCGTCACTTGCTACAAATGCAAGCAGACGGGGCACTACGCTGACAAGTGCACGCAGAGGCAGCTACCTCCACCACCACCTCGTCCCAACACAAACCAGGAAATGGTGCGTGCTCCCCCGGCTAAAGCCTTCAACTCCAACAACAGGCCTGTCGGGAGGACCGCAAGGGTGAATCATGTCAAGATCGACAAAGCTGAGGAAGCTCCTGACGTCGTTCTCGGTATATTACCCGTAAACTCTTTTCCAGCTAAAGTGTTGTTTGATACCGGAGCATCGCATTCTTTTGTGTCAAAGATTTTTGCCGCAACAAACAACTTAATTGTGGTTCCACTAAGCAATCAAATCACTATTCACTCCCCGGGATCTCAAATGTTGACTTCCAGGATAAGTAAGGATAATCAAATCCTAATTGGAGGCCACATTTTCCTTGCTTCACTCATGTTGCTGGGAAATTCTGACATTGATGTCATTCTTGGTATGGATTGGTTGAAAGCTAATAAAGCTACGATTGACTGTGCTCAGAAGTCAATAACTCTGTTCCACCCTTCTGGCCAGATAGTCTATTCTCCAAATGAATCAAGTTCTGTTCAGCTTTACACCCTCGATGAAAAACCTCTACCTCTACTCGAAAATGTTCCGGTGGTTTGTGAATTCCCTGACGTCTTTCCAGAAGAGTTGCCAAGGATGCCTCCGGACAGAGCAGTTGAGTTCGTGATCGAGCTTGAACCAGGTACTGCTCCAATCTCTAAGCATCCATACAAGATAGCTCCTCCTGAACTGAAACTGTTAAAGGAGCAAATCGATATGTACATGGAAAAAGGTTACATTCAACCTAGTTCCTCCGCTTGGGGTTGCGCAACTCTGTTCGTTGCGAAGAAGGATCAAACAAAGAGACTCGTTGTTGACTATCGTCCTCTTAACGAGAAAACCATAAAAAACAAGTATCCAATTCCTCGTATCGATGATCTTTTTGATCAACTTGCTGGAGCCTCAATATTCTCCAAGTTGGACTTGAGAATGGGTTACCATCAAATAAAGATCAGAAAGGAAGATATTCCAAAAACAGCTTTCACCACTCGCTACGGTCTATATGAATACACCGTCATGTCCTTTGGTCTCACCAATGCACCAGCGACATTCTCTCGACTTATGAATTCTGTCTTCCATGAATACCTCGACAAGTTTGTTGTGGTATATCTTGATGACATTCTGGTCTACTCAAAATCTGAGGAAGAGCATGGAGAACATCTTCGTCTCACTCTCATGAAACTTCGCGAGCATCGTCTATATGCCAAATTCTCCAAATGTGAGTTCTGGATTCCAGAAGTTGCTTACCTTGGTCATGTCATCTCCGCCAAGGGCATAGCCATTGATCCAGAAAAGGTTAAGGCAATTATTGATTGGAAACCTCCTAAGACGGTGAAGCAAGTAAGAAGCTTTCTTGGCTTGGCTAGCTATTGCCGTCGTTTCGTCCAAAACTTTTTCCAAGATTGCCAAACCTCTCACTGATCTCACAAAGAAGGACAAGAAGTTCGTTTGGTCTCCACAATGTGATGAAAGTTTCAATCTTCTGAAGACTAAACTCACTTCTACACCAGTTCTGGTTGGCCCAGATACTACCAAACCTTTCCAGATATTCTGCGATGCATCTCTCCAAGGTCTAGGTGCAATTCTTATGCAAGAACGTCAAGTTGTGGCTTATGCTTCACGACAGTTGAATGCACATGAGCAAAATTATCCCAGTCATGACCTGGAACTTGCAGCAGTTGTGTTTGCCCTCAAGAAATGGAGGCAATACTTGTTGGGTAATCGCACTGAAATCTTTTCCGATCATAAGAGTTTGAAATACATCTTCACTCAACCAGATCTAAACCTCAGGCAAAGGAGATGGATTGAAAAGATTAAAGACTTTGATCTCACCATTTCTTACACTCCAGGCAAGGCTAATGTTATGGCCGATGCTCTCAGTCGCAAGTCGTATTGCAATAATCTCATGATCATGGAAAGCCAACCTCCACTTCATGAAGAATTCCAGAAGCTGAACCTTGGTCTTGTTCCTCAAGGCTATCTTGCTAGCTTGACAGCCAGTCCAACTCTCGAGGACAAGATTCGTTCTGAACAACTTCGTGATGCTGAAATCAAGAAGATGGTAGAACACATCAAAGAAGGCAAGGAGAAATTTAAGTCCTTCTCAATTGATGACAAGGGAACTGTGTTCTTCGAAGGACGCATTGCAGTTCCTCAAGTTCAAAGTCTCAAAGAGTTTATTCTCAAGGAGGCCCATGAAACTCCTCTCTCCATACACCCTGGAAGTACAAATGTCGCACCCGGACTTCTAGAGGATACTCACCGTACGAACTGAACAGTATTTTGGTTGGATTACGGGGCTTAACGGCTCCCGCGTCCCCTTACGGGTAGGCCAGCACTTATGTGCGACAACCAACCGTTACTGTTCACCGTCGATGTAAACTATCCCGTAGAAATCAGGATACTACCATTGACGTACTTCATACCATACACACATGGTACGTCAACGGTGTTGAACAAAAGGATAACACAACATGCCTCTAAGACACAAAAGATTGAAATAAGGTTGCAAATGGCCTTCACTAAGGCAGAAATAGCAAATACAATCATCCAGAGGACACATGTCCCAACATAGCATTCATTACATCAGCGGAAGCAATCAACGGTGTCTGGGTACAGACAAATCCAACATGCTTAAGAAGCCGGAGAAAATAAAGAAGACGAAGCCCATCCACGTAGGTCCTGGATCCAGCCCTGGTCCAGCTATCTACTCGTCTGCAGTCTCGTCAAACTCCACGAAGTAGCCATCCTGGTGGTCATCGTAGCCGTAGTCGTAGTCTGCGTAAACCACAACCCCAAAGGGGTCAGTACAACAACGTACTGGCAAGCAAGACTCACAGTTCACCAAAGTGTAGCCCGTCAACACCAAGTACAGATGCCTTGGGATCAACGAAAGAAAAGGGTATGAAAGATGCTGCAACTGGCTGCACTAACCATCTACAGAACATACTACAACTTCCGGTGTAACAGAAAGAGATAAGATAGCGTATCGTAACCAACTATAACTAACCACCAATCAAACCCATCCTGGATCTCGCCCCTTATCCAAAGAAGCAATCCGAGGATAACTCACACAGTTGGATTAATGATGGATCAAGTTGTTGTTCAGTAAGCCTATTACTAGTCAAGTTATCATTAGTTAGGTGTAAGTTGTTCTGAGTACTTGTTAGCCAGTACTTTCACCAAGTCAACCATAACCGCGGAAAACACGGCTTCTCGAGAAGATTTATCCCTGCAGGGGTGCACCAATTTGGCCGTACACGTAAGAATAACCCGCCAGATGGGAAGGCCTTTCCCACCAAGCGGGGCACTCAACACAACTCAACTCTTCTTCGCATCAAGCCCAAAGCACCACGTGCTGTGCGTGCGCGGCTAATCGAGCCCCCCGAAGAAAAGGAGGACCCTCATAGCACTGGAAGACCACGCCGCCCTAAATGCCGACTACAAAAGTTCCACCCTGGCCTCGGGTTCGTACCTGCATATGCGTGCATCAAATGGAAAGCCCGAACTAAGTGTGGTGATTTGGACGAGATGCGAATCGAATCAAATTGAGGGGGGCGCCCATACACGCTTCCCACATGCGGATAGTGCGCTCATCATGGATCAGTAGACAAGACCCTTTTCCTATTAGGGTCGACACTAGCAGGCCTCAAAACCACGCCGGGCCTCCTGCCGGTGCCTTATCAGCAAATTATTATTACCTCAAATTAACAGGTGTTGTTTACCATCGAGCCCCAGAATATAACAGAATATAATAACAGAAAGTAACGGATAACAGACTCGGGCAGCAACGGGGTGTTAGGACTGGAGGTGAGGCAATATCAGGGTTTAGGGTATCATGTGATAGGTTCGTAACAGAAACAACTACCACTAAGGCTAGCAGAAAAGAACAACGGAAAGTATCGGTAACCAATGTTGAAAGGAACACGATGGTTCATGTGAGTGATAACTTGCCTGCAAACCCAGTAGCCGGGTACTGAGCTAGATCCTCAGAAGGGGTGTCGTAAAGGTCGTCGGTATCAACGTCGTCGTCTATCCGAGAAGAAGCAAACAAACAAGGCAGAATATAAACAATCATTATCATGGCATAGTGCACAATCAAATATGATGCATGACAAGTTAATGGTTGCTTCAAAATAAAATGGATAACATGATAACACAATTTAAATGGACACATGTGCAATTTTGAGTTGCATATGAAAAGCCCATGGATTTTGGTTAGATTATTTGTTTTCCAACTAATCAACAGGTGCTAGTGGTTTAGTATGATGCATGCAAAAGGAAAACAGCAAAATAACAACATTAGAATGAAATTAAAATAGGGTGTAGCAATTTTTAGAATTTTATTATTAATTTAGGGAAATTTTTGGGTGCCTTAAAGGTGACACTCAAGTATTTGTTGTTTTCAACCATTTAAATTGTTCAAAACAAATAGCAAAGTTTATATTTGAAAAGAACATCAAATTTTAGTTGGATTACATGTTTCAAATATTGAAATTGGAATTAGGATGAATTTATTATGAATTAAACAATATTAAACAAGTTTTAAATGAAGTTAAAACAAGCTTGAATTTAATTGAATTTTTATTTGTTCAAAACATAATTTCAAACTCATATTTGAAAAGTTCACACTTTGATGATTTGAAAACATATTTTGCATGTTCAAAATTATTTTACTTTGAGCAAGTTATGATTTTATCAAATTTAAATGAATTAAACAAGTATTAAATTATTTAGGCAATTTAAATTATTCAAACCAGAAAAACAAAAATTATATTTGAAAAGGTTATTCAAAATGGCCTTGAAAACATATTTCATTTGCATGATTTGGATTTATTATGAATCACTTATGAATTTTGGCAAAATTCAATTGAATGATTTGAATTTAAATTTGAATTGCAATTTGAAAGGTCAAAACAGTACACAAATAGATTATTTGGAAAGGTTATAAAATCTGGAACAGAAAACATATAAAACTTTTATTTATTGGAATTACAGAATAAAAGTTATTAAGGTTTGAAATTCCATGTTTAAATCTGTTATTTAAATTGATTTTGGAATTACAGGAATTCGCAGAAACGTTTCTCACTGTGCTGCAGCTACACACTGCCACTGCCGCGTGGGCCAGAGTCCAGCGTGGCGCTGCGCACGCTTGCGTGGCCGTGGCAGTCACTGAAGCGTGGGCCACGGCTGTCAGTTGGAGATGCAAAATGTTGGATTAAACGCGGCGCGAGGGACTCGAACCCTGGACCTCGCGGGCGCGCACATGGGCCTGAACCACTGCGCTGAAACGATTCGTTTGACAGATACAGTTTCGCGGACAGGTTAACACTTCATCGCCCGTTAACTGAATTTTTGCTGACGAACAAAACCTTGCTCGTCTGACGGAAGCGAGGGCTCGCCGGCGTTGAGGTAACGCTGCTGTGCATCGTTGCAGTGAGGGTGCGGTGTTTGGGCGCGGTGGAAAACGCACGGAAGCACAGAGGGAGAGATGGAGAGGGGGTAGCACGCGGAGCTCACCGGGAGTTCGTCGCTGTTGCAGAGAGCTGCTGACGACGGCGGCGTCCGCGGCGTGGTCGAGGATGGCGGGGGAGATCCACGCGGTCACAGGGGCTGTTTAGGTGTTTAAACGGAAGCGGGGAGAGAGAGCTTTCGATTTCAGGTGGTAGGTGGCTAGGTACAGTTGGGAGGTGGCGGCGCCATCGAGAGATTCAGAGGGGGAGGTCGCCGGAGGGAGTTGCAGAGAGGGGATCTCGACGGGGAAGAAGCGATTGGCGGCGGCGAGCGAGGGGAACAGGACCTAGGGGGCTAGGGTTAGGTCTGCGGCCCTAGGGCGTGTTTTATAGGCCGCTGGAAGCTCGGATCGCCGTCGGAGTGCCGTCGATGTCGCGGTGGCGCTCTGGATGCGCTGCCGTACTTCAGAAAGAAGTACCGCACGCATTTCAAAGCGGTACGAGGGAGGTAGACGGGCTGGGCTTGCGCGCGCTAGGCTTAGGTGGGCTGGGTTTGCTTATCTGCTGCGCGCGCGCTGCGTTTCTATTCTTTTCTTTTGCTGATTTACTTTTTTTTTTGCAGAAAACAGTTTTGGAAGAGAAAGATAGATTTTTGTTTAGGAAAAATTCCAGAAAAATTAGGTTAAGATATTTAGGTAATTAGAAAACAATTTCCAAGATTGGTTTGCAAAAGTTGACATTTAAAATAATGTTTGTATTTGGAACTATATTTAAAAGAATTTGAGTATTAAATAAACCTTATTTAAAACAACATTTTTGATAGGGTTACCCCTAAGATTTAAAGTGATTAAAGAGTACAAATGTGTGGTGAACTTCATGGATTCAAAAGAGTACTGATTTTGAGAATTGGTTTGAATTTGAAAATGATTTGGAATTAATTGATTAAATTGATTGATTGATTTAAAGCAACAATTTAATAGGTGAACATTAATGAATTGTTTGGAAACAATTGAGGTTTTTGATTTGCAATTCTTTATTTGAAAAGATTGTAACAGACAAGTATGAAACAAGTATTGATTTCCATTATGAAAACAATGCAAACAGAAATAAAATGAGGATGATGACATGATGCATTGCTTAAATAAAACAAGGAAGTAAAACAACTAGGGGTTTTCATACTTGGATGTTACAAAACGCCCCCCCTTGAAGGAATCGCGCCCCGAGATTCCTACTGAGAAGTGAAAAGGTCCGGATACTTCTTGCGAAGATCCTCTTCGGTCTCCCATGTTGCCTCTTTATCGGAATGATGCGACCATTGCACTTTCAAGAACTTGGTGCTCTTGTTGCGAGTCTTACGCTCGGTCTCATCGAGAATACGAACAGGGTGCTCCTCATAAGAGAGATCATCTTGCAGTTCGATGGAATCATGATCAACTGCACGATCTGGATCTTTGAAACACTTCTTGAGCTGTGACACGTGGAACACATCGTGCACCTTGGATAGCTTTTCTGGAAGTTCTAGGCGATAAGCATTTTCTGCACGCCTCGAGAGAATGTTGAAAGGACCAATGTATCTTGGTGCAAGCTTTCCTTTCACACCGAAACGATGAGTGCCTCTGAGGGGAGTTACACGGAGATATGCCTTGTCACCAGGTGCATAGATCATATCCCTGTGCTTGCTATCATAGTAGCTCTTCTGACGAGACTGAGCAATCCTGAGATTGTCACGAATGATACGAACTTTCTCCTCGGCTTCCTTAACAATGTCAGGGCCTAAGAGTGAACGTTCACCAGCTCCAGACCAATTGATTGGACTCCTGCATCTGCGGCCATAGAGTGCTTCAAATGGTGCCATGCCTAGGCTTGCCTGGTAGCTGTTGTTGTAGGAGAATTCAGCATATGGAAGACAATCCTCCCATTTCATGCCAAAGGAGAGACCACATGCTCTGAGCATATCCCCGAGAATCTGATTGACTCTTTCGACTTGCCCTTGAGACTGAGGGTGATAAGCTATGCTGAACAGAAGTTTAGTGCCCAATGCTTCTTGAAAACTCTTCCAGAAATGAGAAGTGAAAATACTTCCACGGTCTGAGCTTATTTCCAATGGAATACTATGAAGAGGAACAATCTTTGCTGTGTAGAGTTCTGCTAACTGGCTAGCTGAGATAGTTTCCTTGACAGCAAAGAAGTGAGCTACCTTAGTGAGACGATCAATAACAACGAAGATTGCATCGTTGCCCTTTTTGGACTTTGGAAACCCAGTAACGAAGTCCATTTCAATCATGTCCCACTTCCACTCAGGAATTTTCAGAGGTTGGAGTAGACCGGCTGTTTTCTGATGGACTGCCTTAACACGTTGACAAACGTCGCATTCAGAAACGTATTGAGCAATTTCACGTTTCATGCCAGGCCACCAATACAGTGTCTTAAGATCCTGGTACATCTTTGTACTTCCAGGGTGAATGGAGAGAGGAGTTTCATGAGCCTCCTTGAGAATGATATCTTTGAGACTTTGCACTTGAGGAACTGCAATGCGTCCTTCAAAGAACACAGTTCCTTTATCATCAACTGAGAAGGACTTGAATTTCTCCTTGCCTTCCTTGATGTGCTCAACCATCTTCTTGATTTCAGTATCACAAAGTTGTTCAGAACGAATCTTGTCCTCGAGAGTTGGACTGGCTGTCAAGCTAGCAAGGTAGCCTTGAGGAACAAGACCAAGGTTCAGCTTCTGGAATTCTTCATGAAGTGGAGGTTGGCTTTCCATGATCATGAGATTATTGCAATAGGACTTGCGACTGAGAGCATCGGCCATAACATTAGCCTTGTCTGGAGTGTAAGAAATGGTGAGATCAAAGTCCTTAATCTTTTCAATCCATCTCCTTTGCCTGAGGTTTAGATCTGTTTGAGTGAAGTTGTATTTCAGACTCTTGTGATCGGAAAAGATTTCAGTTTTGTTACCCAACAAGTACTGTCTCCATTTCTTGAGGGCAAACACAACTGCTGCTAGCTCAAGATCATGTGTGGGATAGTTTTGCTCATGTGGGTTCAACTGACGTGAAGCATAAGCCACAACTTGGCGTTCTTGCATAAGAACTGGTCCTAGTCCTTGGAGAGATGCATCACAGAATATCTGGAAAGGTTTGGTAGTATCTGGGCCAACCAGAACTGGGGTGGAAGTGAGTTTAGTCTTGAGGAGATTGAAACTCTCATCACACTGTGGAGTCCAAACGAACTTTTTGTCCTTCTTTGTGAGATCAGTGAGAGGTTTGGCAATCTTGGAAAAGTTTTGGACGAAACGACGGCAATAGCTAGCCAAGCCAAGAAAACTTCTGACTTGCTTCACCGTCTTAGGGGGTTTCCAATCAACAATTGCCTTAACCTTTTCTGGGTCAATGACTATGCCTTTGGCGGAGATGACATGACCAAGGTAAGCAACTTCTGGAATCCAGAACTCACATTTGGAGAACTTGGCATACAGACGATGCTCGCGAAGTTTCATGAGAGTGAGACGAAGATGTTTTCCATGCTCTTCCTCGGATTTTGAGTAGACCAGAATATCATCGAGATATACCACAACGAACTTGTCGAGGTATTCATGGAAGACAGAATTCATGAGTCTTGAGAAGGTTGCCGGTGCATTGGTGAGACTAAAGGACATGACGGTGTATTCATATAGACCGTAACGAGTGGTGAAAGCTCTTTTTGGAATATCTTCCTTTCTGATCTTTATTTGATGGTAACCCATCCTCAAGTCCAACTTTGAGAATATTGAGGCTCCAGCAAGTTGATAAAAAAGGTCATCGATACGAGGAATTGGATACTTGTTCTTGATTGTTTTCTCGTTGAGAGGACGATAGTCAACCACGAGTCTTTTTGTTTGATCCTTCTTGGCAACAAACAGAGTTGGGCAACCCCAAGCGGAGGAACTAGGCTGAATGTAACCTTTCTCCATGTACATATCGATTTGCTCCTTCAACAATTTCAGTTCAGGAGGAGCTATCTTGTATGGATGCTTAGAGATTGGTGCAGTACCTGGTTCAAGCTCGATCACGAACTCAACTGCTCTGTCCGGAGGCATCCCTGGCAACTCTTCTGGAAAGACGTCAGGGAATTCACAAACCACCGGAACATTTTCAAGCAGAGGTAGAGGTTTAGCATCCAGGGTGTACAGCTGAACAGAACTTGATTCACTTGGAGAATAGACTATCTGGCCGGAAGGGTGGAACAGAGTTATTGACTTCTTAGCA
Organism: Alopecurus myosuroides; assembly: GCA_028641055.1. Lineage (NCBI taxonomy): Eukaryota > Viridiplantae > Streptophyta > Magnoliopsida > Poales > Poaceae > Alopecurus > Alopecurus myosuroides. The sequence goes on along the minus strand of CM054057.1, from coordinate 317,360,793 downwards.
CAGTCAATCGTAGCTTTATTGGCCTTCAACCAATCCATGCCAAGGATGACATCAATGTCAGAATTGCCAAGCAGAATGAGGGAAGCAAGGAATATGTGACCTCCAATCAAGATCTGATTCTCGTGACTGATCTTGGAAGTTTGCATAGTTGCTCCAGGGGAGTTTACTACTAGCGGGGAACCCAAACCAACAAAAGGTAGTTTAACTGCTGTTGCAAAGATCTTTGACACGAACGAATGCGATGCTCCGGTATCAAACAACACTTTAGCTGGGTTAGAGTTTACGGGGAATGTACCGAGAACGACGTCAGCAGCTTCCTCAGCTTTGTCGGCCTTGATATGATTCACCCTCGCGGTCCTCCCGACAGGCCTATTGTTGGAGTTGAAGGCTTTAGCCGGGGGAGCACGAACCATTTCCTGGTTGGTGTTGGGGCGAGGAGGTGGTGGAGGTAGCTGCCTCTGAGTGCACTTATCAGCGTAGTGCCCAGTCTCCTTGCACCTGAAGCAAGTGACGACACGAGGAGGACCTGGCCTTGGCTGCCCCATTGGAAACCTCTGACCCTGCATCTGAGATGGGTTGGGTGGGCGGGGGCCAAAGCCTGGAGAAGCTTGGGCATTTGGAGCCCTAGTGACAGCACTGTTTGGCACCCAGATGCGGCGCTTCTGCGGAGGGGTGGTCATGTTGGAGGAGGAACCACCCTCACGCGAGTGCTTGCGCGACTCCTCGAACGCCTTGCGCCCATTCTCCTCATTGAGCGCGGTGTTCACGAGCTCCACGAAGTCCTTGCACTTGACGTTGGTGAGAGCGTACTTCAGTTCCGGGTTAAAACCTCGGCGGAACCTTGCCATCTTCTTGGCTTCAGTGGACACCTCGTCACCAGCGTATCGAGCGAGACGATTGAACTCGTTCTGGTAGCCGAGGACGTCCAGCTTGCCCTGTTTGAGAGAGCAGAATTCCTCGCGCATCCTTTCCATGAGACCATCTGGGATGTGGTGCTTCAGGAAGGCATCCTTGAAACAACCCCAGGTGATAGGATAGCCAGCTCTCATGGTCTGGTAGTTCTCCCACCAGGTAGCTGCCTGACCCTTCAGTAGGTAGGTGGCATACTTGAACTTATCTTCCTCAGCAACATGAGCAATCTCCAGAGCCCTGTTCATCTCCCTGATCCAGTCATCAGCATCCAGAGGCTCACGTGTTGCCACGAAAGCTCTCAGCCCCATGCTCAGAAACTCCTTGATGCTGACTCGCGGAGCATTCTGGTTGTTGTGCTGGTTAGCCTGGATCTGGGCCATCTGAGCCACGACCTGAGTCATCTGAGTCAACAGCTCCGTGAGCGGAGGTGGTTCAGGCGGGGAGTTCCTGGTTGGAGGCATCCTGAACAGAAATGCATTTTAGCACAATAACAGCAAAGGATAGACTTGGTAACCGAAAGAGAGATTATTCCGACGCATGAATAGATAACCAACAGGTACATCATCACATGTTCAAATACATCAGAATATCCAACACACCAATACATGGTTCGAAAAACAAAGGATAACTAAACATAGCTAGGAATGGATACATCGGTACTCCCATGCTCATCACGCAGGACGGCGGCGAGTAGTGCGACGAGAGATACGGTGAGGAGGAATCCCACGGAAATAGGTATGACGACGATCCACGTAGAGCGGGACTGCTTTGAGAGCAACTCTCGGTGTGGTGAAGTAGAAAGCGTCGTCTCCCTGTGCTCCATAGCGGGGAATCCCTGTGTAACCAGCTCCGAGGTCGAGAAGTGGACCTCTGATCGGCTCGTAACCTCCAGCATCTGGCAACGGAAGACCAGCTGGCTGAGTGAAACGTGCAAAGCGCTCGTCTCGAACGAAGTCTGTGGTGTACGTCGCCAGACGAGTGAGAGCAAGGTGGAGCTTCTCCCTGACTGAAGCCAACTCCTGAGACAGTGTGGAAGCAACTGCGTCACTGTGCCTCACGAACTGAGTAGTGGTGTGCAGCCTGGAGCTATCAGACTCGTAGGTATCCAGGTTGCCGTGGAGAGTGAAGTGAACTCCCGCCGACGTGATGTAACCACGGGGGATGTGACGATAGATAGAATCGTCAAACCCCCAGTAGTCAGCACGGAGGACGGTGAGACTCACGTAAGCTGCCTGCTGCACGGCCATATCCACTGTGGAACCTACTGCCTCGTAGCGGTGGACAACGCTCCTGCCATCATCCGACAGAATGTAGACGATAGCCCGGTAGTAGGTCTGGTCAAATTCTCGCTGCTGCTCGTAGACCTGGTACTCTGGTGCCCAATGGAACCCCAGATAAGTCACCATGTCTCTCAGCATCTCCGGATAACCGGCGGTGCTCTCACAGCGAGTCATCCGAACCACCTGCGGGGAGAACCTGAGATCCATCTGCAGATGATTTGGGAGGTTCTGATTAGACTCCGGTAGAAGAAATGAAGTGGAAAACAACAACAAGGTTTCAACGGACCACAGGTTCTTTAGAAGAACAGGATATCGAAGCAACATCGGGAAAACGAGACCAAAAGTCCTGAGGTACTACGGAGAACCCAAAACACGTGAAATCCTAACTTGAAAGTTTGGGTGAGAACAGAAAACAACGTTGCACTTCCTTACCAGAAAAGGGTGGGTGGGTGGGGAAAGAAGAAAAATGGCAGAATTCCTACTCTCACGTTTCATTTTTCCTATATAGTTACAAAATAGTTTCTAGACTCAACTGCGACCAGTAAAAGGGATCCTACAGGCAGACAGGCTCTGATACCATTTGTCGCACCCGGACTTCTAGAGGATACTCACCGTACGAACTGAACAGTATTTTGGTTGGATTACGGGGCTTAACGGCTCCCGCGTCCCCTTACGGGTAGGCCAGCACTTATGTGCGACAACCAACCGTTACTGTTCACCGTCGATGTAAACTATCCCGTAGAAATCAGGATACTACCATTGACGTACTTCATACCATACACACATGGTACGTCAACGGTGTTGAACAAAAGGATAACACAACATGCCTCTAAGACACAAAAGATTGAAATAAGGTTGCAAATGGCCTTCACTAAGGCAGAAATAGCAAATACAATCATCCCGAGGACACATGTCCCAACATAGCATTCATTACATCAGCGGAAGCAATCAACGGTGTCTGGGTACAGACAAATCCAACATGCTTAAGAAGCCGGAGAAAATAAAGAAGACGAAGCCCATCCACGTAGGTCCTGGATCCAGCCCTGGTCCAGCTATCTACTCGTCTGCAGTCTCGTCAAACTCCACGAAGTAGCCATCCTGGTGGTCATCGTAGCCGTAGTCGTAGTCTGCGTAAACCACAGCCCCAAAGGGGTCAGTACAACAACGTACTGGCAAGCAAGACTCACAGTTCACCAAAGTGTAGCCCGTCAACACCAAGTACAGATGCCTTGGGATCAACGAAAGAAAAGGGTATGAAAGATGCTGCAACTGGCTGCACTAACCATCTACAGAACATACTACAACTTCCGGTGTAACAGAAAGAGATAAGATAGCGTATCGTAACCAACTATAACTAACCACCAATCAAACCCATCCTGGATCTCGCCCCTTATCCAAAGAAGCAATCCGAGGATAACTCACATAGTTGGATTAATGATGGATCAAGTTGTTGTTCAGTAAGCCTATTACTAGTCAAGTTATCATTAGTTAGGTGTAAGTTGTTCTGAGTACTTGTTAGCCAGTACTTTCACCAAGTCAACCATAACCGCGGAAAACACGGCTTCTCGAGAAGATTTATCCCTGCAGGGGTGCACCAATTTGGCCGTACACGTAAGAATAACCCGCCAGATGGGAAGGCCTTTCCCACCAAGCGGGGCACTCAACACAACTCAACTCTTCTTCGCATCAAGCCCAAAGCACCACGTGCTGTGCGTGCGCGGCTAATCGAGCCCCCCGAAGAAAAGGAGGACCCTCATAGCACTGGAAGACCACGCCGCCCTAAATGCCGACTACAAAAGTTCCACCCTGGCCTCGGGTTCGTACCTGCATATGCGTGCATCAAATGGAAAGCCCGAACTAAGTGTGGTGATTTGGACGAGATGCGAATCGAATCAAATTGAGGGGGGCGCCCATACACGCTTCCCACATGCGGATAGTGCGCTCATCATGGATCAGTAGACAAGACCCTTTTCCTATTAGGGTCGACACTAGCAGGCCTCAAAACCACGTCGGGCCTCCTGCCGGTGCCTTATCAGCAAATTATTATTACCTCAAATTAACAGGTGTTGTTTACCATCGAGCCCCAGAATATAACAAAATATAATAACAGAAAGTAACGGATAACAGACTCGGGCAAAACAACCCTAAGCATGCTAGTAAGACACGGGCCCAAGCAACGGGGTGTTAGGACTGGAGGTGTGGCAATATCAGGGTTTAGGGTATCATGTGATAGGTTCGTAACAGAAACAACTACCACTAAGGCTAGCAGAAAAGAACAACGGAAAGTATCGGTAACCAATGTTGAAAGGAACACGATGGTTCATGTGAGTGATAACTTGCCTGCAAACCCAGTAGCCGGGTACTGAGCTAGATCCTCAGAAGGGGTGTCGTAAAGGTCGTCGGTATCAACGTCGTCGTCTATCCGAGAAGAAGCAAACAAACAAGGCAGAATATAAACAATCATTATCATGGCATAGTGCACAATCAAATATGATGCATGACAAGTTAATGGTTGCTTCAAAATAAAATGGATAACATGATAACACAATTTAAATGGACACATATGCAATTTTGAGTTGCATATGAAAAGCCCATGGATTTTGGTTAGATTATTTGTTTTCCAACTAATCAACAGGTGCTAGTGGTTTAGTATGATGCATGCAAAAGGAAAACAGCAAAATAACAACATTAGAATGAAATTAAAATAGGGTGTAGCAATTTTTAGAATTTTATTATTAATTTAGGGAAAATTTTGGGTGCCTTAAAGGTGACACTCAAGTATTTGTTGTTTTCAACCATTTAAATTGTTCAAAACAAATAGCAAAGTTTATATTTGAAAAGAACATCAAATTTTAGTTGGATTACATGTTTCAAATATTGAAATTGGAATTAGGATGAATTTATTATGAATTAAACAATATTAAACAAGTTTTAAATGAAGTTAAAACAAGTTTGAATTTAATTGAATTTTTATTTGTTCAAAACATAATTTCAAACTCATATTTGAAAAGTTCACACTTTGATGATTTGAAAACATATTTTGCATGTTCAAAATTATTTTACTTTGAGCAAGTTATGATTTTATCAAATTTAAATGAATTAAACAAGTATTAAATTATTTAGGCAATTTAAATTATTCAAACCAGAAAAACAAAAATTATATTTGAAAAGGTTATTCAAAATGGCCTTGAAAACATATTTCATTTGCATGATTTGGATTTATTATGAATCACTTATGAATTTTGGCAAAATTCAATTGAATGATTTGAATTTAAATTTGAATTGCAATTTGAAAGGTCAAAACAGTACACAAATAGATTATTTGGAAAGGTTATGAAATCTGGAACAGAAAACATATAAAACTTTTATTTATTGGAATTACAGAATAAAATTTATTAAGGTTTGAAATTCCATGTTTAAATCTGTTATTTAAATTGATTTTGGAATTACAGGAATTCGCAGAAACGTTTCTCACTGTGCTGCAGCTACACACTGCCACTGCCGCGTGGGCCAGAGGCCAACGTGGCGCTGCGCACGCTTGCGTGGCCGTGGCAGTCACTGAAGCGTGGGCCACGGCTGTCAGTTGGAGATGCAAAATGTTGGATTAAACGCGGCGCGAGGGACTCAAACCCTGGACCTCGCGGGCGCGCACAGGGGCCTGAACCACTGCGCTGAAACGATTCGTTTGACAGATACAGTTTCGCGGACAGGTTAACACTTCATCGCCCGTTAACTGAATTTTTGCTGACGAACAAAACCTTGCTCGTCTGACGGAAGCGAGGGCTCGCCTGCGTTGAGGTAACGCTGCTGTGCATCGTTGCAGTGAGGGTGCGGTGTTTGGGCGCGGTGGAAAACGCACGGAAGCACAGAGGGAGAGATGGAGAGGGGGTAGCACGCGGAGCTCACCGGGAGTTCGTCGCTGTTGCAGAGAGCTGCTGACGACGGCGGCGTCCGCGGCATGGTCGAGGATGGCGGGGGAGATCCACGCGGTCACAGGGGCTGTTTAGGTGTTTAAACGGAAGCGGGGAGAGAGAGCTTTCGATTTCAGGTGGTAGGTGGCTAGGTACAGTTGGGAGGTGGCGGCGCCATCGAGAGATTCAGAGGGGGAGGTCGCCGGAGGGAGTTGCAGAGAGGGGATCTCGACGGGGAAGAAGCGATTGGCGGCGGCGAGCGAGGGGAACAGGACCTAGGGGGCTAGGGTTAGGTCTGCGGCCCTAGGGCGTGTTTTATAGGCCGCTGGAAGCTCGGATCGCCGTCGGAGTGCCGTCGATGTCGCGGTGGCGCTCTGGATGCGCTGCCGTACTTCAGAAAGAAGTACCGCACGCATTTCAAAGCGGTACGAGGGAGGTAGACGGGCTGGGCTTGCGCGCGCTAGGCTTAGGTGGGCTGGGTTTGCTTATCTGCTGCGCGCGCGCTGCGTTTTCTTTTCTTTTCTTTTGCTGATTTACTTTTTTTTTTGCAGAAAACAGTTTTGGAAGAGAAAGATAGATTTTTGTTTAGGAAAAATTCCAGAAAAATTAGGTTAAGATATTTAGGTAATTAGAAAACAATTTCCAAGATTGGTTTGCAAAAGTTGACATTTAAAATAATGTTTGTATTTGGAACTATATTTAAAAGAATTTGAGTATTAAATAAACCTTATTTAAAACAACATTTTTGATAGGGTTACCCCTAAGATTTAAAGTGATTAAAGAGTACAAATGTGTGGTGAACTTCATGGATTCAAAAGAGTACTGATTTTGAGAATTGGTTTGAATTTGGAAATGATTTGGAATTAATTGATTAAATTGATTGATTGATTTAAAGCAACAATTTAATAGGTGAACATTAATGAATTGTTTGGAAACAATTGAGGTTTTTGATTTGCAATTCTTTATTTGAAAAGATTGTAACAGACAAGTATGAAACAAGGATTGATTTCCATTATGAAAACAATGCAAACAGAAATAAAATGAGGATGATGACATGATGCATTGCTTAAATAAAACAAGGAAGTAAAACAACTAGGGGTTTTCATACTTGGATGTTACAACAAAGATGTACCAGGATCTTAAGACACTATATTGGTGGCCTGACATGAAACGTGAAATTGCTCAATACGTTTCTGAATGCGACGTTTGTCAACGTGTTAAGGCAGTTCATCAGAAAACAGCCGGTCTACTCCAACCTCTAAAAATCCCTGAGTGGAAGTGGGCCATGATTGAAATGGACTTCGTCACGGGTTTTCCAAAGTCCAAGAAGGGCAACGATGCAATCTTCGTTGTTATTGATCGTCTCACTAAAGTAGCTCACTTCTTTGCTGTCAAGGAAACAATCTCAGCTAGCCAGTTAGCAGAGCTCTACACAGCAAAGATTGTTCCTCTTCATGGTGTTCCATTGGAAATAAGCTTAGACCGTGGAAGCATATTCACTTCTCATTTCTGGAAAAGCTTTCAAGAAGCATTGGGCACCAAACTTCTGTTCAGCACAGCTTATCACCCTCAGTCTCAAGGGCAAGTCGAAAGAGTCAATCAGATTCTCGAGGATATGCTCAGACCATGTGGTCTCTCCTTTGGCATGAAATGGGAGGATTGCCTTCCATATGCTGAATTCTCCTACAACAACAGCTTCCAGGCGAGTATGTTTCTTGTTTATTGCAATTAAAATTGCCAAAATAATAACTTGCTCATTTTAAATCCAATTTCCACAAATGAAATATGTTTTCCATGCAAAATTAAACCACCTTTCCAAATATAAATTTTGTTTCATGTTTTGAATAATTAAAAGTGGTTAAATAATTTAAATCTTATTTAATTCATTTAATATTGTTAAATTCATAACTTGATCAAATCAAATTCTTTTGGGACATATAAAATATGTTTTCCAACCCTAAAAGTATAAACATTTCAAATATGAATCTCATTTAATGTTTTGAACAAATAAAAATTCAAATAAGTTCTTGTTTGAATTAAATTCATTTAATTCTTGTTTAACTTGTTTAATTCATAAGTAATTCATCCTAATTCCAATTTCCATATTTGAAACATGTAATCCAACTAAAATTTGATGTTCTTTTCAAATATAATTTTTTTTAATGGTTTTGCATACTTTAACTTGTTGAAAACAACAATTGTTTGTGTGACCTCTTTAAGTAACCAAATTTTCCAAATTTAATCAATGATTTCCAAAACTTGTTCCCATCCTTTTTCACTTGCATCAATCATTGTTATTTGTTGTTATTTTGTTGTTACCATCATGCATGCATCATGCTAACAATTTTCACATGATAATTAAATTGTAGATCATTGCTTCCACCTTAACCACTTGCATCCATATGCAATTCACATTGCATATGGGTCCAATTAAATTGTGTTATATTGTCAAGTAGTTTATTCTGATGCATCTATTAACATGACATGCATCATCCCATGTTTGTGCACCTATGCCATGATATTGATTGTTTATCTTTCTGCAATGTTTGTTTTCTTCTTCCCGGATATACGACGACGTTGAGACCGACGATTCTTACGACATCCCTTCTAAGGATTTAGCTCAGTACCAGGCTACTGGGTTTTGCAGGCAAGTTATCACTCACATGAACCACTGTGTTCCTTTCAACATTGGTTACCGATACTTTCCGTTGTTCTTTTCTGCTAAGCCTTAGTAGTAGTTGTTTCTGTTACGAACCCATCACATGAATCCCTTAACCTTGATATTGCCTCACCTCCATACCTAAAACCCCTTGCTTGTTGCCTTAGTCTTATCTAGCATGCTTAGGTTGTTTTTGCTCGAGTCTGTTACCCGTTACTTTCTGTCACTATTCCTATTACGTTGTGGGGGCTCGATGTGTAATCAATCAATCATGCTAATGTTACTATTAATAATAAACTTGATGATAAGGCACCGGCAGGAGGCCCATGAGAGGTTTTGAAGCCTGCTAGTGTCGACCCTAATAGGAAAAGGGTCTTGTCTACTGATCCATGATGAGCGCACTACCCGCATTTGGGAAGCGAGTATGGGCGCCCCCCTCAACTTGACCTGATTCGCATCTCGTCCAAATCGCCTCATTTAGTTCGTGTTTTCCATTTGCCGCATGCATGTTTTTGCGAGCCCAGGCCAGGGTGGAACTTTTGTAGTCGGCATATAGGGGGACACGTTCTTAGAGTGCTATGAGGGTCCATTTTCTTCTGGGCTCGATTAGCCGTGCGCCCAAGGTTCTTTGGGCTTGATGCGAAGAATGGTTGGTTGTGTTGAGTGCCCCGCTTGGTGGGAGGCATCCCATCTGGCGGGATATTCATGAGTGTACGGCCAAATTGGTGCAACCCTGCAGGGATAATCTTCTCGAGAAGCCGTGTTTTCCGCGGTTATGGATTACTTGGTGAAAGTACTGGCTAACAAGTACTCAGGACAACTTAAACATAATGATCAAACATGTTACACCCCATGATTAATAACTTGACTAGTAATAGGCTTATTGTCACAATAATTTGAACCATCATTATTTCAACTGTGTGAGTTATCCTCGGATTGTTTCTTTGGATAAGGGGCGAGATCCAGGATGGGTTTGTTTGATGTTATCGTCCAGTTGGTTACAACCCTCGATCTTATCCCCTTTCTGATAGTTGGACATGATGGAACCTCTGTAGTTGGTTAGCGCAGCCAGTTGCAGCATCTTTTATATCCCTTTCCTTCCGTTGAACCCAAAGCATCTGTGCTTGGTGTTGACGGGTTACACTTTGGTGAACTGTGAGTCTTGCTTGCCAGTACGTTTATGTACTGACCCCTTTGGGGCTGTGGTTTACGCAGACGACGTTTCCGAGGATCTACATGGTGGCTACTACGTGGAGTATGACGAGACTGCTGACGAGTAGATAGCGGACCCGGGCAGGATCCGAGACTACGTGGATGGGCTCCGTCTGTTTGTTTCCGGCCTCTTAGGCCTATTTGGTTCTTGTCTGTACTCAGACATGTTGAATGCTTCCGCTGTATTGTAATGATGTATTGTTGGGGCATGTGCCCTCTGAATGATTGTATCTGCTATCTCTGCTCTAATGAGAGCTATTTGCAACTTATTTCAATCTTTTGTGTCGTAGAGATCTGTTGTGATATCACTTGTTAAACGCCGTTGACGTACCATGTGTGTATGGTTTGAAGTACGTCGACGGAAGTGCCTTTGATCTCTAGTGGATAGTTTACATCGACGATGGAATAGCAGGGCTTGTGTTGTCGCGCATAAGCGCAGGCCTACCAGGAAGCTGGGACGTGGGAGCAGTTATGCCCCATAATCCAAGCATCTGCTATCCAGTTCGTACGGTGAGTATCCCCTAGAAATCAGGGTGCGACAAATGGTATCAGAGCCTGTCTGCCTGTAGGATCCCTTTTTACTGGTCGCAGTTGAGTCTAGAAACTATTTTGTAGCTATATAGGAAAAATGAAACGTGAGAGTAGGAATTCTGTTCTTTTTCTTCTTTTCCCCACCCTCCCTCCCTTTTCTGGTAAGGAAGTGCAACGTTGTTTTCCATTCTCATCTAAACTTTCAAGTTAGGATTTCACGAATTCTGGTTTCTCTAGCATGGTTATATCTACTAGACCATAGGAATGGAGGTGGTTGTGACATGAATGATCATGTTGCCTACTCATGATTGAGAACGGAGGCGTGTAAGCCCCGGAAGCAGATCCTCTATTCCTTAAGCAGTAGATATTGATCCTTTAGAAGCCCGGATGGGTTTTCCATAGTACCTCAGGAGTTTTGTTCTCGTTTTCCCCGATGTTGATATTCTGTTCTTCTCAACATCCTTGTCGTCCATTCAAATCTTGTTTTCCACTTCAAATCTTCTACCGGCGTCTAATCAAAACTTCCTCGTAAACTCTTGTCCAACTAAAGTGTTATTTCATACCGGAGAATCACATTCCTTTGTGTCAACAATCTTTTCCACAACATACAACCCAATTCTGGTTCCACTAAGAAATCAAATCTCTGTTCACTCCCCAGGATCTCAAATGTCGACTTCCAAGATAAGTAAGAACAATCCAATTCTAATGAGAGGCCACATATTCCTCGTTACTCTCATGTTGATGATTCTGACATTGATGATTATTCTTGGTGTTGCATTGATGTCAATAACTCTGTTCCACCATTCTAGCCAGATAATCTATTCTCCAAATGAATCAAATTCTATTCAGCAATACACCCTTGGTGCAAAATCTCTCCCCTTTACTTGAAAATGTTCCGGTGGTTTGCTAATTTCCTGACGTCTACCCAAGAAGTTTCCGGACCTTTTCTTTTCTCAGTAGGAATCTCGGGGCGCGATTCCTTCAAGGGGGGGCGTTTTGTAACATCCCAAGTCTGAAAAATAGCCTTTAGAATGTTTTGCTCTCTGTTATTTTATGTTTTGCATCATGGCATCATGTTGATTGCAATTGTTTTGTTTGTTTTCCATTTGTTTTCCTCTGTTTTCATTTGTTTTCTATTTGAATTCTAAACCAAAATTCAAACCCTTTGTTTCATCCTTGTGATGTTACAATTTCCAAAATGTTATTTCAAATGAAAACAACCAAATTGTTCCATTTTATCCCATGTTGATCAACTAATAAAATGGTGCTTTTATTTCCATTAATCAATTCCAATTTGGTTTCAAATTCAAAGAAATCACCAAACATCACCAAATTCCAAGACATGGAAATTATCACACCATTCTAATGTTTTATCCATTTAATAATAGGGCTCACCCTATTAAACTTGTTGTTTTCAATCATTAACCAATTAATTTGCAAATATTCCAATTCAAACCAAATGCATTTCAAACAGAACCCAAATTGAAAGTATGAAAAGAATAACCAAAACATTTTGTTTACCCTGTTATTTTCCAATTAAAGCAGTTTGGGTCACCCTATTTAAAATTTTGGTTTCAATAACAATTTTAATACTCAAATCATCCACATTTGAAACAATTCCAAACAGCACTTAAATTTTGAATCCATGGAAAAATAAAAGTTGCCAAATGGTTGCATTTGGCCTAAAGAGTTTCCCTAATTTTTTCTCAAATTTTCACTAACCCACAAACCATCCTTTTCTTCCTTTTCCTCTCACTACAAAAAAAAAGCAAATAAGAAAAATAAAAAGAAACTTAGGAGAGGGGCAGCCCACCCTTTTCCTTTTCTCTTCTCACCTCAGCCCATGACTCTTGGCCCAGTACCTTTTCCCTCACCCCTTGTCGTCTTCCTCCTCCCTGTACGAACACATCAAACACCACCCGATCTCCTCCAACCCCCTTGGATGCCATGCCGTACAAGGTCCTCGTTCCCCTTAAAAGAACCACACCAACTCCCTGCCCTAGCCAAACCCTAGGCACTAGCTCCTCTCCCCATCGCCCACCGCCGCTATCTCATCCATCTTCCCCACCCGAGCTCCCTCTGAATCTCTGAACCGCACCAAACCCCACCATGGCCGCCACCTTCTCCCCTCACCGCCGGTCGCCATGATCACCTCGAGAGGCCACCTTCCCCGGGAATGGAACCGGCTGCGCACCGGCTCCAACTTCGATGTAGGCATCCACGCCCGAGGAGGCCTGGGTCGCCGGCGCCATCGCCTCCATCGCCGGCGCCCTCCACTGCCTCCACCTGCACCGACTCCCTCTGCTCCGCCCGCCTCCTTCCCCTCGAGGGCACCAGGTGAGGCCTCGATCCGCCCCGCTTCCCCCTCCTCCTCTCTACCCGCACCCCCCCAGCCGGCGCCCCCTAGTCCTCTCCGGCGATCGCCCCTGGCCATGGCTGCTTCTCTCTGTCGCTGGCCATGTCTGACGAGGTACCTGTTCGGTTCAGATTAGAAGTTCAGTTAACACACCCGAGACCAACACCTCATACCCCCCTAGCCCCCCTCCTGTTACAAACACAAGCAGTTACCCCACTGGTCATGTTCCCTTGAGCGCATCAGGAGGTGCAGGGGTCAAATCCCACCCCCTGCACAATTGCAAACATTTTTGTTTTGCAATGTTTTGATCACGTAACTTCTAGGAAATCACAACTAGGCCCTTGCAAGTTATTCTAGTCCCTGTAAAAATAATTTCCAAGTCCCTGGTTCACCAAAAAATGGCAGATTCACCCCAAATATTGTAAATTGCATAATAAAATCATTTTAACTCCAAATCCAACATTTTTGGTATGTTTTCAATACCAAATTAAATGCTCTATCCAAATATAAAATTTGTTTACTGTTTTGAATATTTTAAATTTGTGCAATATTTGAAAACTTGTCAAATTCACTTAAATTTGCAAAATTCATAACTTGCTCATAAAAATTCCAAATTTCACAAACCAAATATGTTTTCCAATCAATTTTTCATGTACTTTCCAAATATAAATTTTGTTTGCTGTTTTGAATAATTTAAATTGCTGAAAACAACTGTTTCTTGTTTATTGCAATTAAAATTGCCAAAATAATAACTTGCTCATTTTAAATCCAATTTCCACAAATGAAATATGTTTTCCATGAAAAATTAAACCACCTTTCCAAATATAAATTTTGTTTCATGTTTTGAATAATTAAAAGTGGTTAAATAATTTAAATCTTATTTAATTCATTTAATATTGTTAAATTCATAACTTGATCAAATCAAATTCTTTTGGGACATATAAAATATGTTTTCCAACCCTAAAAGTATAAACATTTCAAATATGAATCTCATTTAATGTTTTGAACAAATAAAAATTCAAATAAGTTCTTGTTTGAATTAAATTCATTTAATTCTTGTTTAACTTGTTTAATTCATAAGTAATTCATCCTAATTCCAATTTCCATATTTGAAACATGTAATCCAACTAAAATTTGATGTTCTTTTCAAATATAAATTTTGTTAATGGTTTTGCATACTTTAACTTGTTGAAAACAACAATTGTTTGTGTGACCTCTTTAAGTAACCAAATTTTCCAAATTTAATCAATGATTTCCAAAACTTGTTCCCATCCTTTTTCACTTGCATCAATCATTGTTATTTGTTGTTATTTTGTTGTTACCATCATGCATGCATCATGCTAACAATTTTCACATGATAATTAAATTGTAGATCATTGCTTCCACCTTAACCACTTGCATCCATATGCAATTCACATTGCATATGGGTCCAATTAAATTGTGTTATATTGTCAAGTAGTTTATTCTGATGCATCTATTAACATGACATGCATCATCCCATGTTTGTGCACCTATGCCATGATATTGATTGTTTATCTTTCTGCAATGTTTGTTTGCTTCTTCCCGGATATACGACGACGTTGAGACCGACGATTCTTACGACATCCCTTCTAAGGATTTAGCTCAGTACCAGGCTACTGGGTTTTGCAGGCAAGTTATCACTCACATGAACCACTGTGTTCCTTTCAACATTGGTTACCGATACTTTCCGTTGTTCTTTTCTGCTAAGCCTTAGTAGTAGTTGTTTCTGTTACGAACCCATCACATGAATCCCTTAACCTTGATATTGCCTCACCTCCATACCTAAAACCCCTTGCTTGTTGCCTTAGTCTTATCTAGCATGCTTAGGTTGTTTTTGCTCGAGTCTGTTACCCGTTACTTTCTGTCACTATTCCTATTACGTTGTGGGGGCTCGATGTGTAATCAATCAATCATGCTAATGTTACTATTAATAATAAACTTGATGATAAGGCACCGGCAGGAGGCCCATGAGAGGTTTTGAAGCCTGCTAGTGTCGACCCTAATAGGAAAAGGGTCTTGTCTACTGATCCATGATGAGCGCACTACCCGCATTTGGGAAGCGAGTATGGGCGCCCCCCTCAACTTGACCTGATTCGCATCTCGTCCAAATCGCCTCATTTAGTTCGTGTTTTCCATTTGCCGCATGCATGTTTTTGCGAGCCCAGGCCAGGGTGGAACTTTTGTAGTCGGCATATAGGGGGACACGTTCTTAGAGTGCTATGAGGGTCCATTTTCTTCTGGGCTCGATTAGCCGTGC
The DNA here is from genome assembly GCA_028641055.1 of Alopecurus myosuroides. NCBI lineage: Eukaryota > Viridiplantae > Streptophyta > Magnoliopsida > Poales > Poaceae > Alopecurus > Alopecurus myosuroides. The sequence continues at coordinate 317,345,654 of CM054057.1, read as the reverse complement.
GCCCAAGGTTCTTTGGGCTTGATGCGAAGAATGGTTGGTTGTGTTGAGTGCCCCGCTTGGTGGGAGGCATCCCATCCGGCGGGATATTCATGAGTGTACGGCCAAATTGGTGCAACCCTGCAGGGATAATCTTCTCGAGAAGCCGTGTTTTCCGCGGTTATGGATTACTTGGTGAAAGTACTGGCTAACAAGTACTCAGGACAACTTAAACATAATGATCAAACATGTTACACCCCATGATTAATAACTTGACTAGTAATAGGCTTATTGTCACAATAATTTGAACCATCATTATTTCAACTGTGTGAGTTATCCTCGGATTGCTTCTTTGGATAAGGGGCGAGATCCAGGATGGGTTTGTTTGATGTTATCGTCCAGTTGGTTACAACCCTCGATCTTATCCCCTTTCTGATAGTTGGACATGATGGAACCTCTGTAGTTGGTTAGCGCAGCCAGTTGCAGCATCTTTTATATCCCTTTCCTTTCGTTGAACCCAAAGCATCTGTGCTTGGTGTTGACGGGTTACACTTTGGTGAACTGTGAGTCTTGCTTGCCAGTACGTTTATGTACTGACCCCTTTGGGGCTGTGGTTTACGCAGACGACGTTTCCGAGGATCTACATGGTGGCTACTACGTGGAGTATGACGAGACTGCTGACGAGTAGATAGCGGACCCGGGCAGGATCCGAGACTACGTGGATGGGCTCCGTCTGTTTGTTTCCGGCCTCTTAGGCCTATTTGGTTCTTGTCTGTACTCAGACATGTTGAATGCTTCCGCTGTATTGTAATGATGTATTGTTGGGGCATGTGCCCTCTGAATGATTGTATCTGCTATCTCTGCTCTAATGAGAGCTATTTGCAACTTATTTCAATCTTTTGTGTCGTAGAGATCTGTTGTGATATCACTTGTTAAACGCCGTTGACGTACCATGTGTGTATGGTTTGAAGTACGTCGACGGAAGTGCCTTTGATCTCTAGTGGATAGTTTACATCGACGATGGAATAGCAGGGCTTGTGTTGTCGCGCATAAGCGCAGGCCTACCAGGAAGCTGGGACGTGGGAGCAGTTATGCCCCATAATCCAAGCATCTGCTATCCAGTTCGTACGGTGAGTATCCCCTAGAAATCAGGGTGCGACATTGTTTATACAAAAGAATAGAAAACATTACAATAAGTGTTACATTGTAAGGATAGTAATGCTTCTATTTTTCTATCTTCTACTCAGGACCAGGCAGCTTCTTCAGGCATCCGAGTCGTCATCATCCCTGCTGGATTCCTCGGAAGTTGTCGGGATTTCTTCCTCGGGGTAGAAGGTGGATATGTCCACCATGTTGGCAGTCTTGGTGGCGTGACCTTTGATTTCATCAAAGATGCTGGTCCGCTCAGCATCTGTGTATCCTTGAGGGATGCCGGACACCACGCGCCAAGATTTGGCAGTAGGGTAGTGCATACGCATGAGCCCAAGGGCCATGCGTGCACCACCGCGAGCCGCAGAACGGGGCAAGGACTCCTTGCGATCTACCACCTCCACGATAGCTTCCGGAAGTTTCTCAACTTCCGAGAACTCCCTAGATCTGGCGGGAATGTACTTATTAATAAGTAACATCCCTGCAGCCTTGAGCGCGGTGAAGACTTTCCCGAAATCCCGGATTCTTTCAATCCGGGTAAGCTGGGGGCTACCTCCTGTTTCAATCAACAAACAAATGTTAGAAAAACATAAGAAGAGGAAACAAGGAAAATCCGGTGAAAGACAAGTTACTTACCAAGAATCCGATCCATCTTGGTGCCTTCTTCCAAGCGCTGGTTCAGGGCGTTCTCCAGGTCCCTGATTGTAGCCTTATCTTTCTCGGCCTGGCTGGAGGCCTTAGATTCGGCAATGCCTATAGGCAGTTGGCTGGCCTCCAGTTCTTTCTAGAGCTTCACAGTAAGCCTGTGAAGATCCAGGTTCTCGCGGCGGAGGTTCTCGGTGTTGCCGGCATCTTCAGCAATTTGTTTGGCTTTCGCCAAAGAAGCTGAAAAGCAAGTAAAAAGAAGAGTTAGAACATCGGAAAAATACTTAGAGAAATTTGCGAATGAAAGCAGAGAAAGTTTATTACCTGCTACATCACTCAGCTGCTGCTGAGTTGATGCCAGTTCCGCCTCCTTATCTTCAAGAATTTTAAGAAGGGTTTTCACCTCCTTGTTCTTGATGGTAAGTTTATCAAAAACTTCCACGTTGATGTTCTCAGCAGTTTGCTGAAACACGGAAAAGAGACAAACCTGCTTAAGTTAAAATCAAGCATAATAATGAAAAAAAAGCATTAAATCAAAAGTATACATTCGGCTTATTGCTTGGGGGCTAGAGATATTACTTGGCTCATCTTGGTTAGGTTTGCCAAGTGTTCATTAAATTCTTTTGCATAGTCTGAAAAAAGAATCCCTACATGGCAAAGGTCGTCCTGGATGACCTGCGAGGTGAAAATACGAAGTTATTCCTTACAATAAGCCCGCCTTGCGGCCAAGAACGGATTAGAGGTGCTGGAGCGAAAAATTTGGTCACCCACGGACGTATATATCTGTGTTCATCAAACGGTTCTTCCTATAACTTGAACTCCTTGTCAAAAGTCAGAATGGGTTCCTCCTCAGCTGTACGAGAAGGGCCGCCCATTTCCGGCACCGCCCTTTCCTTCGCGTCCGTCTCGGACGCAATAGGCTGGCTGGTCGGCAGGGGGTATTCTTCCTCCCTGGCGGACTGGTTCTCTCCTCCTGTGGCGGCAGGGGTAGCAGGAGCTGCAGCAGGGGATGGATGCACCCCTCTGCTAGCAGCTGCCTTATGTTTCTTCAGCTTTTTCGACTTCAGAGAGGTAGGAGCAAGGCTGAAAAAGAAAGGAAGGGAAAGAAATTCCAAGAAATTAGAATTCCGAGAAAAAGACAAGAACTCTTGCGATGAAAAACAGATAAAAGGGAAACCCAGATGATTCACCTGGAAGTAGCGACGATAATTCCGTCAAGTTCCACCACCTCTTCAGAAGTCGATGGCTTCTTGCGTTTCCGCCCACAAGCGAACTTGGCGCGCAAAGCATCCAGTTCAGCATCAGACGCAAGATCCTTGTCAGTGAGATCGGCCAGCTGTGCAACAAAACACAAAATCCAGCTAAGTTAAATCGAGAAAGAGAAAGATCCAACAAAGTGCCCAAAGAAGTAAGTCATTACCTTTGGATGCCCGCTTTTTTAAGTCTCTTTTGGAGAACGCCTTGTCCGTTCCCCTCATTGTATCTTTCGGGCCCGTATAATCACCCAGAAGCCGGGTTCCGTGGTAAGCCAGAGGCTGGATGCGTCTCTCGAACCAACAAAGAATTGTGTCCGTGCCAGTGAGAGGGGGATCGGAGGAGACGAGTTTAGCGATGCGCTGTTTGATTCTCATTAAATCATCCGGAAGAGTTTGAACTGCCTCCACTGCCCGGTTGTCCTGGGGAGTGGCAGCGCAGTTGAAAAAAGGTGGAATTCCCGTATCCTTTCCAGGATACGGGACATCTTGGTGGTAGAAGAAAGAACCCGCCCAAGATTTTACGGATTCCGAGGTTTTGATCTTGGGGAACCAATCCTTCCTAAATCTACGGAGGGTGAAGGATATGGTTCCGCAAGTTGGGAGTGCGCCCTCAGAGGGGTTTCGCTTAACCCAAAACAATACTGACAAAAGTCTAACCTAGGTTCATTCCTAGATACCCTTCAAAGAGGGCCTGGAACCCGGCTAGATATAGAATGGAATTTGGAGGAAGATTGTGGGGTTGAATTTTGTAGTGGTTGAGAACCTGGAGGAAAAAGTCGGAAGGTGGGAATCCCATTCTGCTGATATGCAAGGTGAGGAGAACCCTTTCCCCGTCTCTCGGCGTGGGCTCGGAGTCGTCTTCCTCCTATCGCCATTTCCCCTTGAAGATCAATACCTCCTTTTCCATAGTCGGAAGGAGGGAAGGAACCAGGTTGCACTGGCTCAAGTTCCTGGACATCTCGCTTTCGTCCTCCGCACCGGCGAGCTCCTCTCCGACGAGGATGATCTTTTCTTCCGCCGTTTCGGCGGTGAAGGGCGGAGGTGGAGCGGAAGACGACGCTGCCAGATTTCCGGCCGCGAGAGGAGGATCCTCGCGGGAATCGAGCAGGGGGTCAATGTCGTTGATGATGTCGTCGATGTCGTGGGCGACGGTGTTCTCCTCCGCGGCGCGCGGTGAATCGCCGGAGGCCATTTTTGGGCGGCGCGGAGAGGATCCCGAGCCTCCGATGATGGGTTTCCAGGGATGGTGCGGTGAGCATGGGCTCTGCTTGCACAAGTGAGAACTTGGCTCGAGAGCAATGGCGCTTGAGGGCTAGGAGATGGTGTGAGAGCGGAAGAACTACCGGAGTGCCCGAGGAAGGCTATTTATAGCCGGAAAAGCTTTAAGATGCGCCACAACGGCTCTTTTGACCGTTAGATCTTCGACGCGTGTCACTCGCCAGAAAATCCGGGAAATAAGGGGACGGGTGATTATTTCTATCTCCTCGTTTCCCACGAGAATCTTTTAGAGATACGTTTCAGCGTTTCACATTTGAAACCCAAACGTCCCTGACGTCGGCATGATTTTATCGCTGACGTAGAATTTTCTTCTCCATGAAGGCTCGTGGAAGAAAAAGCCGGATTTTCCCAAAATCCGAGTTCCATGTTAAAGCATGATTTGAGGAAAAGAACAATCGAGACGAAGCGCCAATGTTTCTCGGAAAATAATGCAAATTGATGAAAGGTGGCAAATTGGAGTCTCAATCCTTCTTAGGGGCTACTTTCGGATATATACCGATTAGGGGTATATCCGGCATTGTCCTAAAGAGTCGGATTACCAGGGTGGCCTGAATGGTAATGGATCACGGTCCCCAGTAACCTGACGCACAGAAGCCGTATTCTAGAAGAACCCAGACCACGGCCCACGTGGTACGGCTTGGAGTAGAAGGCTGATTCTTGCTTTCCAAGTTAGAAACTTACCGTAGTATTCTAGGTTTCCTTTCCGTAAGCCCTAACCCGGCTATCTATATAAAGCCGGACGGGAGAGAAGAAAGATACGGTCCATTAGCTAGAAGCCAACTCGCCAAGAAGTTGATCCTTGTCGAGTTAGCTAAACCAACTCTCATTGTACTTTGTATACTTCAGGCTTCAGCCCTGATTTAGTGAGATTGCAGGAGTAGGAACGCCGCCTAGTTGCGATGTACCGAACCTGGGTAAACTTTGGTGTCCCTGGTTGTCATACTACCACGTTCCCCCTCCCACGTCTCTATCAGTAGTCTCATGGCACCCCTGTCTATGAACTCTACTATGATGTCTCGACACCTTCTAAAAAAAGAGGAAGAAACATAAAACTGTTGTAGAATCTCCTTAACCTGCTAAAGATCCTAATAGTATATCTGTCTCTGATGCTGAAACTGAAAGTGGTAATAATAAAAGTGATGCTTCTGATAAAGAAGAAATTGAAGCTGAACCTGAAAAACAAACTAAAACTGCAAAGTATACTAAGGAGGATTTCATTGCTAATAAACATGGTAATGAGAGAGAACCTTGGGTACAAAAATCAATGCCTTTTCCTAACAAGAAACATAAATCAAAAGAAGAAGAACATTATAACAAGTTCTATGATTGGATGAAGCCTTTCTTTTTGCAAATTTCTTTAACTGATGCTATTAAATTGCCTCCTTATTCTAATTATATGAAAGATATCGTCTCTAACAAAAGGAAGATTCCTAATGAGGAAATCTCCACTATGCTTGGTAATTACTCTTTCAATGGAAAGGTTCCAAAGAAGTTTGGAGATCCTGGTATTCCTATTATTCCTTGTTCTATTAAAAACAATAATGTTAGAACTGCTTTATGTGACTTAGGAGCAGGAGTTTGTGTTATGCCTTTCTCTCTCTATAAGAGACTCTCTCTGGAAAAATTCATACCAACTGATTTATCTTGTGAGTTTATGTATAAACTTGTGAGTTTTGGATATAACTAACACGGACTAACGTTGTTTTCAGCAGAATTACATTGGTGTCTCATTTTTGAGCAGAAAATCAACTTTCAGGAAATTTCCCGGAAAGGATCCCGAAGACCCCCGGAGCCAAAAGAAGAGCCGGATGGGGGCAAGGAGGGGCCCACACCATAGGGTGGCGCGGCACCCCTTGGCCGCGCCATGAGGTGGTGTGTCAACCTCAGCCACCCCTCGGGCTCCCCTTTCGACTACATAACCCCGTGACCTAAAAACCGAGTGGGGTTAGTCATATTCCAGAGAAAAACACCAGAGCTCCGCTGCCACCTCGAAGCCCAATTCGAGGATCAGAAGTTTCTGTTCTGGCACCCTACCGAGATGGGGATTGGGAGGAGATCATCGCCATCCTCATCGCCACCACTTCTCCTTCAACCATCCATGATCCCCCATCCATGTGTGAGTAATCCCTGCTATAGGCTGAGAGGGATGGTAGGGATTGGATGAGATTGTTCATGTAATAATGCCAGATAGTTAGGGCATGGTGCCTAGTATCCGTTGTTAGTGCTATATATCGTTGTTGCAACTTGTTATGCTTAATTCTTGTCACTAGGGCCCGAGTGCCATGATCTCAGATCTGAACAAGTTATTGTTTCATGAGTATAATTATGTTTCTCGATCTTACCTGCAAGTTGTTTACACATGCCATTGTCCGGAACCCGAGGCCCCAAAGTGACAATGACTGGGACAAATGGAGGGGATAGCTGTGATGTGAGGATCATATGTGTTCACGGAGTGTTAATGCTTTGCTCCGGTGCTAATTAAAAGGAGCACCTTAATTACTAGTAGTTTCCCTTGAGGCCCGGCTACAACGGACTGGCAGGAAAGAAGATGTTATGCAAGTTTCTCATTGCGAGCACGTACGACTAAATTGGAACACATGCCTATAGTTTTCCTAGAACTTGGATGCTTTATTATTATCTATCTGCAATGCCCATGTTTTGATTATTATATGAAATATCTTATCCATGCAACGCCTGTTCATCCATCCTTATTCCTACAGTACTTTAATCCCGTTGTTTCTCACAATTGCTACCGCTGTTAGTATTTTACTCCTGTTGTTATTTTACTATTACTACTGCTATAAAACTGTTACCACCAATAAACCGTTGCGAGCAAGTATACTTTCAGGTGCAGCTGAACTAACAACTCATCTGTTAAGGCTTATAAATATTCTTTGGCTCCCCTTGTGTCGAATCAATAAATTTGGGTTTTACTTCCCTCGAAGACTATTGCGGTCCCCTATACTTGTGGGTGATCACTAACACATTAATCATGGAGTCTCCTAGTGATGATGTATCGGGAAGAAGAATTCTGATGATGTGGTGAAGTGGAATGAGTTTACACAATTTAGAGAAGCAGTGAACAAAAGGATAGACCAAAGAATTGAGAAATATTATGACAAATTGAGAGAAGAATTAAGGGATATGGATATGAAAATAGAACATGCTGCTACTCAAGAATCTGTTAATATTTTGCAATAATCTATGACAAATTTAACAAGGCAGATTGCAAATTTAACTACTCTAGTGCAACAAACAAATCATCAACTTGATGGTGCTGATTTAGAGGCTGGCTGAGCCAATGTGCTTCATGGTCGTGGAGGACTTGGTGCTAGGAGAGTACAAGCACCCGAAAACAATAGGGAAGATGATGGTTTTGGAAATCCAAAATTTTCTATTCCTACTCTCACTTGTTATACTGAAGAGTTGAATAATATTTTATGTGAGAGTTGAAGATTGAGAAGCTATGGAGATTGCATGACTATACTGAGGATAGAATGATCAAGCTTGCATATTCTGGATTTGATGGCTATGCTCTCTTGTGGTCGGATGGCATTACAAGATTGAGGGAAGAACATGGTGATCCAGAAATTGTTACAGAGGCTAAAAAGAGATTGGCCGAGGAGGCTCAACTGAGTGTTAGGAAAAGCTTTAATCCTAGAAATTCTGTTTTCTCATCACCACCACCACAAACATCTCAATCTCGTGGAGGAAACAATGCCAAACCTTATACTAGCCTTGCTCCTTCCAAGAAAACATCACAACCAACTTTGAGTTCTAGTAGTTCTACAATGTCTACAACAAGAAATAGAGATATCAGTTGTCACACTTTTGGAGGAAAAGGTCACTTTAAGAGAGATTGTCCTAATAGGGAAATCATGCTTGTTAATGAGGATAATGAGTACGAGTCTGGTGATGATGCTGATCCGAATGAGGAGGATTGTGATGAGGATGGTCCAATTGATGTATAAGCTAAACATTATCCCTCTATTGTTTGCTGTAACATCCCAAGTATGAAAACCTACCATTTAGAATGTTTTGTTCCTTGTTTAATTAAAGCATTGCATCATGTCATCATGTTTAATTATTTGTTTGCATTGTTTACTAATTGTTTTCCATCTGTTCTTAATTGTTTTCACATTTCAAATTCAAATTATTTCCAAACCTTATTTCATACTTGCTCTGTTACAACATTTTAAATGAAAATCTCAAATAAAAACAACTCATTTGTTGTCATATTATTCCATAGTTATCAATTAATAAAATGGTGCTTTATTTCAAATAAATACTTCCCAAATTGCTTTCAAACCCAAATTCAAATTCAAACAGCACCATGTTTTTCAATTTACGAACTTACCCAAAACCTTTTATACTCTTTGCTTCCAATTAAAACATTTTGGGTCACTCTATTAAAGTGTGGTTTTAATAATCATCTTAAATATTAAAAATTCATTCAAATTTTGGTGTAATTAACAAACAGCAAGTTTTGAAAACTTTTGGAAAACAAAAGTTGGTTTCTAGTTGCTATTTAAAAAACTAAACTAACCATAATTTTTTCCCAATTTGTGCTAACCTAAAAGCCTTCCTTTTCTTCGATTTAGTTTTCAGCAAAAAAAAAAGAAACAGAAAAGGGAAAAAGAAGCAAAGCGCGCGCGCGGCAGCTACCCAGCCCACCTAAGCCTTTACCCGCGCGCAGCCCAACATCCCGGCCCGAAAAACGGTTCGCAAGCGCCCCATCTTCTTTATCCCGTACGGCGACGATCCGGTGGCGCCACGTCGCCGTACGGCGGCGCCCGACGGCCAGGAGATCGCCTAGGCCGCTATAAGTAGCCCTAGACCCCCCTGGCAGGTGCCCTAACCTAGCCTCCCTCGCTCCCCGCGCCCCCGCCGCCGGTTTCTTCCTCGCGGCCACCTCCCACCTCTCTGAATCGCTCGCCGGAGAAGACCACCGTGAACTCTCTGAATCTTCGCTGGCCCCGACCACCTCAACACTCCACCATCCTACCTAAACCCATAAATCAAGCCGCCACCCTCCCAGCTCGCGCTTGGACACCACAACGGGCCCGTGCATGACGTGGATCCCCGCCGCCAACTGCTGCATCGCCGTCGCCGCCGCGGGAGCTACCCCAGGCCTCTGCTTCCACGACGCACCACGGTGAGCAGCCACCGAGATCCCCTCCTCCTCTCCGCCTCTTGCTCGCAGCACTGCCCACTCATCCGTGCACGCACCGTGTCCTTCCACGCGCCTAGCTCGTCGCCGGCAGCCGTCGATGTTCACCGTCAGGTTGCAGTCGCGGATGTTTCTGTTCGTCAGAAAATTCAGTTAGCAAGTTAACACCTCAACTTGGCTGCGCATCTGTACCTGACAAGAAACGCAGCGCAGCGCAACTGGTTCAGGCTTTGTGCGCGCGAGGGGAGATCGCGGGTTCGACCCCTGGCTCCCCCGCGATAAAATCCCAACCTTTTTTCTCCCACGCGCTGACAGGGAGGGCCCCCTGTCAGCCACCCAGTAGCCACGCAAGCGCACGATCCCCTGGGCCCCCCTTGGCAGTGACTAGGGTGTGCTGCTACATGGTAACAAAAGTTTTAACAGTTTCTGTTTAAAAAAAAACTAGTCCTTTTATTTTAGCAGATTGGTCTCTGAAAGTATTTTGGCAATAAAATTAGTTTTATAACTCCAATAAATGAAAATAAAATATGCACACTAATCTAAATTTAATTGTCTACCTATTGGTATCATTTGTTTCCTGTTTTGAAATTTCAAAATGCAATTCAAATTTGAATTCAAATAATTCAAATGCAAATTTCTAAATTCCATAACTAATTCATTCTTAATCCAATAAATGCAAATAAAATATGTTTTCCATGCTATTTTGAATAACCTATTCAAATATAAATTTTGTGTCATGGTTTGAATAATTTAAATTGCCTAAATAATTTAAACCTTATTTAATTCATTTAAATTTGATAAAATCATAACTTGCTCAAAATAAAATATTTTTGAACATGCAAAATATGTTTTCAAACCATCAAAGTGTGAACTTTTCAAATGTGAGTTTGAATTTATGTTTTGAACAAATAAAATTCAAATAATATTCAAACTTGTTTTAAATTCATTTAAAATTTGTTTAACATTGTTTAAGTCATAATAAATTCATACTAACTCCTATTTCAAAATTTGAAACATGTAATCCAACTAAAATTTGATGTTCTTTTCAAATATAAATTTTGTTATTTGTTTTGAACACTTTAACTTGATGAAAATAACAATTGTTTGTGTTACATGTTTAAGCAACCCAAAATTCCCAAAACTTAATAAATGTTTTCCAAACATGTTAAATTCCTTTTCCACCTGCATCTATGGTTATTATTTTGTTATTATCATCATGCATGCATCATGCTAACAACTTTCACATGGTAATAAATTGTAGATCATTTGTTTCCACTTAAGTCATGGATCTTTTCCATATGCAATCCAATTGCATATGGAACCATTTAAATTGTGTTACCAAGTCAACTAGTTTATTTTGATGCATCTACTAACCTGACATGCATCATCTTTGATTGTGCACAATGCCATGATAATGATTGTTTACATTTCTTCCTTGTTTGTTTGCTTCTTCTCGGATAGACGACGGCGTTGAGACAGACGATCTTTACAGCACCCCTTCTGAGGATCTAGCTCAGTACCCGGCTGCTGAGTTTGCAGGCAAGTTATCAGTCACATGAACCACTGTGTTCCTTTCAACATTGGTTACCGATACTTTCCGTTGTTCTCTTCTGCTAGCCTTAGTAGTAGTTGTTTCTGTTACGAACCTACCACATGATTCCCTTAACCCTGATATTGCCTCACCACCACTCCTACAACCCTATTGATTGAGCCAGTGTCTTACTAGCATGCTTAGGTTGTTTTGCTCGAGTCTGTTACCCGTTACTTTCAGTTTCTATATTTTTATTATGTTCTGGGGGCTCGATGTTTAATCAATCAATCATGCTAATGTTATTACTTAATAATAATTTGATGATAAGGCACCGGCAGGAGGCCCTGTGTGGTTTTGAGGCCTGCTAGTGTCGACCCTAATAGGAAAAGGGTCTTGTCTACTGATCCATGATGAGCGCACTACACGCATGTGGGAAGCGAGTATGGGCGCCCCCTCAATTTCATTCGATTCGCATCTCGTCCAAATCATCTCATTTAGTTCGTGTTTTCCATTTGCCGCATGCATGTTTTTGCGAGCCCAGCGCAGGGTGGAACTTTCGTAGTTGGCATATAGGGGGACACGTTCTTAGAGTGCTATGAGGGTCCATTTTCTTCTGGGCTCGATTAGCCGTGCGCCCAAGGTGCTTTGGGCTTGATGCGAAGAAGAGTTGAGTTGTGTTGAGTGCCCCGCTTGGTGGGAGGCATCCCGTCTGGCGGGTTATTCATACGTGTACGGCCAAATTGGTGCAACCCTGCAGGGATAATCTTCTCGAGAAGCCGTGTTTTCCGCGGTTATGGTTAACTTGGTGAAAGTACTGGCTAACAAGTACTCAGGACAACTTAAACCTAATGATTCACAATCTCACACCCCATGATTAACAACTTGACTAGTAATAGGATTATTGTCACAATAACTTGACTCATCTTTAATCCAACTGTGTGAGTTATCCTCGGATTGCTTCTTTGGATAAGGGGCGAGATCCAGGATGGGTTTGCTTGAAGTTATCTTTCAGTTGGTTACAATACTCGATCTTATCTCCTTTCTGTTAGCCGGAAGTGGTAGAATCTCTGTAGTTGGTTAGCGCAGCCAGTTGCAGCATATTTTATATCCCCTTCCTTCCGTTGAACCCAAGGCATCTGTACTCGGTGTTGACGGGTTATACTTTGGTGAACTGTGAGTCTTGCTTGCCAGTACGTCTATGTACTGACCCCTTTGGGGCCGTGGTTTCCGCAGACTACGCTTACGAGGATCCAGGTGACGGCTACTACGTGGAGTTTGACGAGGCTGCTGACGAGTAGTTAGCGGACCCGGGCAGGATCCGAGACATCGTGGATGGGCTCCGTCTTATTTCAGTTTCCGGCTTCTTAAGCCTATTTGGATTTGTCTGTACTCAGACCCTCTGAATGCTTCCGCTGAGATGTAATGATGTTATGTTGGGACATGTGTCCTCTGGATGAATGTATTTGCTATCTCTGCCCTAGTGAGGGCCATTTGCAACTTATTTCAATCTTTTGTGTCTTAGAGATATGTTGTGCTATCATTCTGTTACAAACCGTTGACGTACCATGTGTGTATGGTATGAAGTACGTCAATGGTAATGTCCTCATTTCTACGGGATAGTTTACATCGACGGTGAACAGTAGCGATGTGTTGTCACACATAAGTGTTGGCCTACTCGTAAGAGGACGCGGGTGCCGGTAAGCCCCGTAATCCCATCAGAATGCTGTTCAGTTCGTGCGGTGAGTATCCTCTAGAAGTCCGGGTGCGACAAATGGTATCAGAGCCTGTCTGCCTGTAGGATCCCTTTTTACTGGTCGCAGTTGAGTCTAGAAACTATTTTATAGCTATATAGGAAAAATGAAACGTGAGAGTAGGAATTCTGCCATTTTTCTTCTTTCCCACCCACCCACCCTTTTCTGGTAAGGAAGTGCAACGTTGTTTTCTGTTCTCACCTAAACTTTCAAGTTAGGATTTCATGTGTTTTGGGTTCTCCGTAGTACCTCAGGAGTGTTTGGTCTCGTGTTTCCCGATGTTGCTTCAATATCCTGTTCTTTTCAACATCCTTTTCGTCCGTTGAACCTTGTTGTTGCTTTCCACTTCAGTTCTCTACCGGCGTCTAATTAAAACATCCCAAATCATCTGCAGATGGATCACAGGTTCTACCCGCAGGTGGTTCGGATGACTCGTTGCGAGAGCACTGCTGGTTATCCGGAGATGCTGAGAGACATGGTCACTTATCTGGGGTTCCATTGGGCACCAGAGTACCAGGTCTACGAGCAGCAGCGAGAGTTTGACCAGACCTACTACCAGGCCATCGTCTACATTCTGTCAGATGATGGCATGAGCGTTGTCCACCGCTACGAGGCAGTAGGTTCCACAGTGGATATGGCCGTGCAGCAGGCAGCTTATGTGAGTCTCACCGTCCTCCGTGCTGACTACTGGGGGTTTGACGATTCTATCTATCGCCACATCCCCCGTGGTTACATCACTTCAGCGGGAGCTCACTTCACCCTCTACGACAACCTGGATGTCTACGAGCATGATAACACCAGGCTGCACACCACCGCTCAGTTTGTGAGGCACAGTGACGCTGTTGCCACCACACTTTCTCAGGAGTTAGCCTCAGTCAGGGAGCAGCTCTATCTTGCTTTGACTCGTCTGGCTACGTACACCACAGACTTTGTTGGAGATGAGCGCTTTGCCCGTTTCCATCAGACAGTTGGACGTAGTTTGCCAGATGCTGGAGGTTACGAGCCGATCAGAGGTCCACTCCTCAACCTCGGAGCTGGTTACACTAGGATTCCACGCTTTGGAGCACAGGGAGACGACGCTTTCTACTTCACCACACCGAGAGTTGCTCTCAGAGCAGTCCTGATCTACGTGGATCGTCGTTCTACCTACTTCCGTGGGATTCCTCCTCACCGTATCTCTCGTCGTACTACTCACCGCCGTCCTGCGTGATGAGCATGGGAGTAACGATGTATCCATTCCTAGCTATGTTTAGTTATCCTTTGTCTTTCGAACCATGTATTGGTGTGTTGGATATTCTGATGTATTTGAACATGTGATGATGTACCTGTTGGTTATCTATTCATGCATCGGAATAATCTATCTTTCGGTTACCAAGTCTATCCTTTTCTGTTGTTGTGCTAAAATGCATGTCTATTCAGGATGCCGCCAACAAGGAGCAACCCGCCTGAACCACCTCCGCTCACGGAGCTGTTGACTCAGATGACTCAGGTCGTGGCTCAGATGGCCCAGATCCAGGTTAACCAGCACAACAACCAGAATGCTCCGCGAGTCAGCATCAAGGAGTTTCTGAGCATGGGGCCGAGAGCTTTCGTGGCAACACGTGAGCCTCTGGATGCTGATGACTGGATCAGGGAGATGGCCAGGGCTCTGGACATTGCTCACGTTGCTGAGGAGGATAAAGTCAAGTATGCCACCTACCTACTGAAGGGTCAGGCAGCTACCTGGTGGGAGAACTACCAGACCATGAGAGCTGGATATCCTATCACTTGGGGATGTTTCAAGGATGCCTTCCTGAAGCACCACATCCCAGATGGTCTCATGGAAAGGATGCGTGAGGAATTTTGCTCTCTCAAGCAGGGCAAGCTGGACGTCATTGGCTACCAGAACGAGTTCAATCGTCTCGCTCGATACGCTGGTGATGAGGTGTCCACTGAAGCCAAGAAGATGGCAAGGTTCCGCCGAGGTTTTAACCCGGAACTAAAGTACGCTCTCACCAACATCAAGTGCAAGGACTTCGAGGAGCTCGTGAACACCGCGCTCAATGAGGAAAATGGGCGCAAGGCGTTCGAGGAGTCCTGAAAGCACTCGCGTGAGGGTGGTTCCTCCTCCAACATGACCACCCCTCCGCAGAAGCGCCGCATCTGGGTGCCAAATGCTGCTGTCACTCGGGCTCCATATGCCCAAGCTTCTCCAGGCTTTGCTCCCCGCCCACCCAACCCATCTCAAATGCAGGGTCAGAGGGTTCCAATGGGGCAGCCAAGGCCAGGTCCTCCTCGTGTCGTCACTTGCTACAAGTGCAAGGATACTGGACACTATGCTGATAAGTGCACTCAGAGGCAGCTACCTCCACCACCTCCTCGCCCCAACACCAACCAGGCAATGGTTCGTGCTCCCCCGGCTAAAGCCTTCAACTCCAACAACAGGCATGTCGGGAGGACCGCGAGGGTGAATCATATCAAGGCCGACAAAGCTGAGGAAGCTGCTGACGTCGTTCTCGGTATATTACCCGTAAACTCTATTCCAGCTAAAGTGTTGTTTGATACCGGAGCATCGCATTCTTTTGTGTCAAAGATTTTTGCAAAAGCATACAACCTAGTTCTGGTTCCGCTAAGCAATCAAATGACTGTCCACTCTCCGGGACCGCAAATGTTGACTTCCAAGATAAGTATGGACAATCAGATCCTAATTGGAGGACGCATATTCCTTGCTTCACTCACGTTGCTGGGAAATTCTGACATTGATGTCATTCTGGGTATGGATTGGTTGAAGACCCACAAAGCAAAAATTGATTGTGCTCAAAAGTCAATAACTCTCTCTCACCCTTCGGGCGAGATAGGCTATTCTCCATATGAATCAAGTTCTGTTCAGCTGTTCAACCTTGATGCAAAACCTCTTCCTGCAATTGAAAATGTTCCGGTGGTTTGTGAATTCCCTGACGTCTTTCCAGAAGAGTTGCCAGGAATGCCTCCGGACAGAGCAGTTGAGTTCGTGATCGAGCTTGAGCCAGGTACTGCTCCAATCTCTAAGCATCCATACAAGATAGCTCCTCCTGAACTGAAATTGTTGAAGGAGCAAATCGATATGTACATGGAGAAAGGTTACATTCAGCCTAGTTCCTCCGCTTGGGGTTGCCCAACTCTGTTTGTCGCCAAGAAGGATCAAACAAAAAGACTCGTGGTTGACTATCGTCCTCTCAACGAGAAAACCATCAAAAACAAGTATCCAATTCCTCGTATCGATGATCTTTTTGATCAGCTTGCTGGAGCCTCAATATTCTCAAAGTTGGACTTGAGGATGGGTTACCATCAGATAAAGATCAGAAAGCAAGATATTCCAAAAACAGCTTTCACCACTCGGTACGGTCTATATGAATACACCGTCATGTCCTTTGGTCTCACCAATGCACCGGCAACGTTCTCAAGACTAATGAATTCTGTCTTCCATGAATACCTCGACAAGTTCGTTGTGGTATATCTTGATGACATTCTAGTCTACTCCAAATCCGAGGAAGAGCATGGAGAACACCTTCGTCTCACTCTCATGAAACTTCGCGAGCATCGTTTGTATGCCAAATTCTCCAAATGTGAGTTCTGGATTCCAGAAGTTGCATATCTTGGTCATATCATCTCTGCCAAAGGCATAGCCATTGACCCGGAAAAGGTTAAGGCAATTGTTGATTGGAAACCCCCTAAGACGGTGAAGCAGGTCAGAAGTTTTCTTGGCTTGGCTAGCTATTGCCGCCGTTTCGTCCAAAACTTCTCCAAGATTGCCAAACCTCTCACTGATCTCACAAAGAAGGACAAGAAGTTCGTTTGGACTCCACAATGTGATGAGAGTTTCAATCTCCTAAAGGCTAAACTCCTTCCACACCTGTTCTGGTTGGCCCAGATACTACCAAACCTTTCCAGATATTCTGCGATGCATCTCTCCAAGGTCTAGGTGCAGTTCTTATGCAAGAACGTCAAGTTGTGGCTTATGCTTCACGTCAGTTGAATGCACATGAGCAAAACTATCCCACACATGATCTTGAACTTGCAGCAGTTGTGTTTGCCCTCAAGAAATGGAGACAATACTTGTTGGGTAACAAAACTGAAATCTTTTCCGATCATAAGAGTCTGAAATACATCTTCACTCAGCCAGATCTGAACCTCAGGCAAAGGAGATGGATTGAAAAGATTAAATACTTTGATCTCACCATTTCTTACACTCCAGGCAAGGCTAATGTTATGGCCGATGCTCTCAGTCGCAAGTCATATTGCAATAATCTCATGATCATGGAAAGCCAACCTCCACTTCATGAAGAATTCCAGAAGCTGAACCTTGGTCTTGTCCCTGAAGGTTACCTTGCTAGCTTGACAGCCAGTCCAACTCTCGAGGACAAGATTCATACTGAACAACTTCGTGATACTGAAATCAAGAGGATTGTAGAGCACATCAAAGAAGGCAATGATAAATTCAAGTCCTTCTCAATTGATGACAAGGGAACTGTGTTCTTCGAAGGACGCATTGCAGTTCCTCAGATTCAAAGCCTCAAAGATGTCATTCTCAAGGAGGCTCATGAAACTCCTCTCTCCATCCACCCTGGAAGTACAAAGATGTACCAGGATCTCAAGACTCTGTATTGGTGGCCTGGCATGAAACGTGAAATTGCTCAATACGTTTCTGAATGCGACGTTTGTCAACGTGTTAAGGCAGTCCATCAGAAAACAGCCGGTCTACTTCAACCTCTGAAAAATCCTGAGTGGAAGTGGGACATGATTGAAATGGACTTCGTTACTGGGTTTCCAAAGTCCAAAAAGGGCAACGATGCAATCTTCGTTGTTATTGATCGTCTCACTAAGGTAGCTCACTTCTTTGCTGTAAAGGAAACTATCTCAGCTAGCCAGTTAGCATAGCTCTACACAGCAAAGGTTGTTCCTCTTCATGGTGTTCCATTGGAAATAAGCTCAGACCGTGGAAGTATCTTCACTTCCCATTTCTGGAAGAGTTTTCAAGAAGCATTGGGCACCAAACTTCTGTTCAGCACAGCTTATCACCCTCAGTCTCAGGGGCAAGTCGAAAGAGTCAATCAGATTCTCGAGGATATGCTTAGAGCATGTGGTCTCTCCTTTGGCATGAAATGGGAGGATTGCCTTCCATATGCTGAATTCTCCTACAACAACAGCTACCAGGCAAGCCTAGGCATGGCACCATTTGAGGCATTGTATGGTCGCAGATGCAGGAGTCCAATCAATTGGTCTGGAGCTGGTGAACGTTCACTCTTAGGCCCTGACATTGTTAAGGAAGCCGAGGAGAAAGTTCGTATCATTCGTGACAATCTCAAGATTGCTCCGTCTCGTCAGAAGAGTTATTATGATAGCAAGCACAGGGATATGATCTATGCACCTGGTGATAAGGCATATCTCCGTGTAACTCCCCTCAGAGGCACTCATCATTTTGGTGTGAAAGGAAAGCTTGCACCAAGATACATTGGTCCTTTCAACATTCTTTCAAGGCGTGCAGAAAATGCTTATCGTCTTGAACTTCCAGAAAAACTATCCAAGGTGCACGATGTGTTCCACGTGTCCCAGCTCAAGAAGTGTTTCAAAGATCCAGATCGTGCAGTTGATCATGATTCCATTGAACTGCAAGATGATCTATCTTATGAGGAGCACCCTGTTTGTATTCTCGATGAGACCGAGCGTAAGACTCACAACAAGAGCACCAAGTTCTTGAAAGTGCAGTGGTCTCATCATTCCGATAAAGAGGCAACGTGGGAGACCGAGGAGGATCTTCGAAAGAAGTATCCAGACCTTTTCACTTCTCAGTAAGGAATCTTGGGGCGCGATTCCTTCAAGGGGGGGCGTTTTGTAACATCCCAAGTATGAAAACCTACCATTTAGAATGTTTTGTTCCTTGTTTAATTAAAGCATTGCATCATGTCATCATGTTTAATTATTTGTTTGCATTGTTTACTAATTGTTTTCCATCTGTTCTTAATTGTTTTCACATTTCAAATTCAAATTATTTCCAAACCTTATTTCATACTTGCTCTGTTACAACATTTTAAATGAAAATCTCAAATAAAAACAACTCATTTGTTGTCATATTATTCCATAGTTATCAATTAATAAAATGGTGCTTTATTTCAAATAAATACTTCCCAAATTGCTTTCAAACCCAAATTCAAATTCAAACAGCACCATTTTTTTCAATTTATGAACTTACCCAAAACCTTTTATACTCTTTGCTTCCAATTAAAACATTTTGGGTCACTCTATTAAAGTGTGGTTTTAATAATCATCTTAAATATTAAAAATTCATTCAAATTTTGGTGTAATTAACAAATAGCAAGTTTTGAAAATTTTTGGAAAACAAAAGTTGGTTTCTAGTTGCTATTTAAAAAACTAAACTAACCATAATTTTTTCCCAATTTTTGCTAACCTAAAAGCCTTCTTTTTCTTCCATTTAGTTTTTAGCAAAAAATAAATAAATGAAACAGAAAAGGGAAAAAGAAGCAAAGCGCGCGCGCGGCAGCTACCCAGCCCACCTAAGCCTTTACCCGCGCACAGCCCAACATCCCGGCCCGAAAAACGGTTCGCAAGCGCCCCATCTTCTTTCTCCCGTACGGCGATGATCCGGTGGCGCCACGTCGCCGTACGCCGGCGCCCGACGGCCAGGAGATCGCCTAGGCCGCTATAAGTAGCCCTAGACCCCCCTGGCAGGTGCCCTAACCTAGCCTCCCTCGCTCCCCGCGCCCCCGCCGCCGGTTTCTTCCTCGCGGCCACCTCCCACCTCTCTGAATTGCTCGCCGGAGAAGACCACCGTGAACTCTCTGAATCTCCGCTGGCCCCGACCACCTCAACACTCCACCATCCTACCTAAACCCAGAAATCAAGCCGCCACCCTCCCAACTCGCGCTTGGACACCACAACGGGCCCGTGCACGACGTGGATCCCCGCCGCCAACTGCTGCATCGCCGTCGCCGCCGCGGGAGCTACCCCAGGCCTCTGCTTCCACGACGCACCGCGGTGAGCAGCCACCGAGATCCCCTCCTCCTCTCTGCCTCTTGCTCGCAGCACTGCCCACTCATCCGTGCACGCACCGTGTCCTTCCACGCGCCTAGCTCGTCGCCGGCAGCCGTCGATGTTCACCGTCAGGTTGCAGTCGCGGATGTTTCTGTTCGTCAGAAAATTCAGTTAGCAAGTTAACACCTCAACTTGGCTGCGCATCTGTACCTGACAAGAAACGCAGCGCAGCGCAACTGGTTCAGGCTTTGTGCGCGCGAGGGGAGATCGCGGGTTCGACCCCTGGCTCCCCCGGGATAAAATCCCAACCTTTTTTCTCCCACGCGCTGACAGGGAGGGCCCCCTGTCAGCCACCCAGTAGCCACGCAAGCGCACGGTCCCCTGGGCCCCCCTTGGCAGTGACTAGGGTGTGCTGCTACACGGTAACAAAAGTTTTAACAGTTTCTGTTTTTTTTTAAAACTAGTCCTTTTATTTTAGCAGATTGGTCCCTGAAAGTATTTTGGCAATAAAATTAGTTTTATAACTCCAATAAATGAAAATAAAAATATGCAAACTAATCTAAATTTAATTGTCTACCTATTGGTATCATTTGTTTCCTGTTTTGAAATTTCAAAATGCAATTCAAATTTGAATTCAAATAATTCAAATGCATATTTCTAAATTCCATAACTAATTCATTCTTAATCCAATAAATGCAAATAAAATATGTTTTCCATGCTATTTTGAATAACCTATTCAAATATAAATTTTGTGTCATGGTTTGAATAATTTAAATTGCCTAAATAATTTAAACCTTATTTAATTCATTTAAATTTGATAAAATCATAACTTGCTCAAAATAAAATATTTTTGAACATGCAAAATATGTTTTCAAACCATCAAAGTGTGAACTTTTCAAATGTGAGTTTGAATTTATGTTTTGAACAAATAAAATTCAAATAATATTCAAACTTGTTTTAAATTCATTTAATTTTTTTTTAACATTGTTTAAGTCATAATAAATTCATACTAACTCCTATTTCAAAATTTGAAACATGTAATCCAACTAAAATTTGATGTTCTTTTCAAATATAAATTTTGTTATTTGTTTTGAACACTTTAACTTGATGAAAACAACAATTGTTTGTGTTACATGTTTAAGCAACCCAACATTCCCAAAACTTAATAAATGTTTTCCAAACATGTTAAATTCCTTTTCCACCTGCATCTATGGTTATTATTTTGTTATTATCATCATGCATGCATCATGCTAACAACTTTCACATGGTAATAAATTGTAGACCATTTGTTTCCACTTAAGTCATGGATCTTTTCCATATGCAATCCAATTGCATATGGAACCATTTAAATTGTGTTACCAAGTCAACTAGTTTATTTTGATGCATCTACTAACCTGACATGCATCATCTTTGATTGTGCACAATGCCATGATAATGATTGTTTACATTTCTGCCTTGTTTGTTTGCTTCTTCTCGGATAGACGACGACGTTGAGACAGACGATCTTTACAGCACCCCTTCTGAGGATCTAGCTCAGTACCCGGCTGCTGAGTTTGCAGGCAAGTTATCACTCACATGAACCACTGTGTTCCTTTCAACATTGGTTACCGATACTTTCCGTTGTTCTCTTCTGCTAGCCTTAGTAGTAGTTGTTTCTGTTACGAACCTACCACATGATTCCCTTAACCCTGATATTGCCTCACCACCACTCCTACAACCCTATTGATTGAGCCAGTGTCTTACTAGCATGCTTAGGTTGTTTTGCTCGAGTCTGTTACCCGTTACTTTCAGTTGCTATATTTTTATTATGTTCTGGGGGCTCGATGTTTAATCAATCAATCATGCTAATGTTATTACTTAATAATAATTTGATGATAAGGCACCGGCAGGAGGCCCTGTGTGGTTTTGAGGCATGCTAGTGTCGACCCTAATAGGAAAAGGGTCTTGTCTACTGATCCATGATGAGCGCACTACCCGCATGTGGGAAGCGAGTATGGGCGCCCCCCTCAATTTGATTCGATTCGCATCTCGTCCAAATCATCTCATTTAGTTCGTGTTTTCCATTTGCCGCATGCATGTTTTTGCGAGCCCAGCGCAGGGTGGAACTTTCGTAGTCGGCATATAGGGGGACACGTTCTTAGAGTGCTATGAGGGTCCATTTTCTTCTGGGCTCGATTAGCCATGCGCCCAAGGTGCTTTGGGCTTGATGCGAAGAAGAGTTGAGTTGTGTTGAGTGCCCCGCTTGGTGGGAGGCATCCCATCTGGCGGGTTATTCATACGTGTACGGCCAAATTGGTGCAACCCTGCAGGGATAATCTTCTCGAGAAGCCGTGTTTTCCGCGGTTATGGTTAACTTGGTGAAAGTACTGGCTAACAAGTACTCAGGACAACTTAAACCTAATGATTCACAATCTCACACCCCATGATTAACAACTTGACTAGTAATAGGATTATTGTCACAATAACTTGACTCATCTTTAATCCAACTGTGTGAGTTATCCTCGGATTGCTTCTTTGGATAAGGGGCGAGATCCAGGATGGGTTTGCTTGAAGTTATCTTTCAGTTGGTTACAATACTCGATCTTATCTCCTTTCTGTTAGCCGGAAGTGGTAGAATCTCTGTAGTTGGTTAGTGCAGCCAGTTGCAGCATATTTTATATCCCCTTCCTTCCGTTGAACCCAAGGCATCTGTACTCGGTGTTGACGGGTTATACTTTGGTGAACTGTGAGTCTTGCTTGCCAGTACGTCTATGTACTGACCCCTTTGGGGCTGTGGTTTCCGCAGACTACGCTTACGAGGATCCAGGTGACGGCTACTATGTGGAGTTTGACGAGGCTGCTGACGAGTAGTTAGCGGACCCGGGCAGGATCCGAGACATCGTGGATGGGCTCCGTCTTATTTCAGTTTCCGGCTTCTTAAGCCTATTTGGATTTGTCTGTACTCAGACCCTCTGAATGCTTCCGCTGAGATGTAATGATGTTATGTTGGGACATGTGTCCTCTGGATGATTGTATTTGCTATCTCTGCCCTAGTGAGGGCCATTTGCAACTTATTTCAATCTTTTGTGTCTTAGAGATATGTTGTGCTATCATTCTGTTACAAACCGTTGACGTACCATGTGTGTATGGTATGAAGTACGTCAATGGTAGTGTCCTGATTTCTACGGGATAGTTTACATCGACGGTGAACAGTAGCGATGGGTTGTCACACATAAGTGTTGGCCTACTCGTAAGAGGACGCGGGTGTCGGTAAGCCCCGTAATCCCATCAGAATGCTGTTCAGTTCGTGCGGTGAGTATCCTCTAGAAGTCCGGGTGCGACAAATGGTATCAGAGCCTGTTTGCCTGTAGGATCCCTTTTTACTGGTCGCAGTTGAGTCTAGAAACTATTTTGTAGCTATATAGGAAAAATGAAACGTGAGAGTAGGAATTCTGCCATTTTTCTTCTTTCCCACCCACCCACCCTTTTCTGGTAAGGAAGTGCAACGTTGTTTTCTGTTCTCACCTAAACTTTCAAGTTAGGATTTCATGTGTTTTGGGTTCTCCGTAGTACCTCAGGAGTTTTTGGTCTCGTGTTTCCCGATGTTGCTTCAATATCCTGTTCTTTTCAACATCCTTTTCGTCCGTTGAACCTTGTTGTTGCTTTCCACTTCAGTTCTCTACCGGCGTCTAATTAAAACATCCCAAATCATCTGCAGATGGATCTCAGGTTCTACCCGCAGGTGGTTCGGATGACTCGTTGCGAGAGCACTGCCGGTTATCCGGAGATGCTGAGAGACATGGTCACTTATCTGGGGTTCCATTGGGCACCAGAGTACCAGGTCTACGAGCAGCAGCGAGAGTTTGACCAGACCTACTACCAGGCCATCGTCTACATTCTGTCAGATGATGGCATGAGCGTTGTCCACCGCTACGAGGCAGTAGGTTCCACAGTGGATATGGCCGTGCAGCAGGCAGCTTATGTGAGTCTCACCGTCCTCCGTGCTGACTACTGGGGGTTTGACGATTCTATCTATCGCCACATCCCCCGTGGTTACATCACTTCAGCGGGAGCTCACTTCACCCTCTACGACAACCTGGATGTCTACGAGCATGATAACACCAGGCTGCACACCACCGCTCAGTTTATGAGGCATAGTGACGCTGTTGCCACCACACTTTCTCAGGAGTTAGCCTCAGTCAGGGAGCAGCTCTATCTTGCTTTGACTCGTCTGGCTACGTACACCACAGACTTTGTTGGAGATGAGCTCTTTGCCCGTTTCCATCAGACAGTTGGACGTAGTTTGCCAGATGCTGGAGGTTACGAGCCGATCAGAGGTCCACTCCTCAACCTCGGAGCTGGTTACACTGGGATTCCACGCTTTGGAGCACAGGGAGACGACGCTTTCTACTTCACCACACCGAGAGTTGCTCTCAGAGCAGTCCCGATCTACGTGGATCGTCGTTCTACCTACTTCCGTGGGATTCCTCCTCACTGTATCTCTCGTCGTACTACTCACCGCCGTCCTGCGTGATGAGCATGGGAGTAACGATGTATCCATTCCTAGCTATGTTTAGTTATCCTTTGTCTTTCGAACCATGTATTGGTGTGTTGGATATTCTGATGTATTTGAACATGTGATGATGTACCTGTTGGTTATCTATTCATGCATCGGAATAATCTATCTTTCGGTTACCAAGTCTATCCTTTTCTGTTGTTGTGCTAAAATGCATGTCTATTCAGGATGCCGCCAACAAGGAGCAACCCGCCTGAACCACCTCCGCTCACGGAGCTGTTGACTCAGATGACTCAGGTCGTGGCTCAGATGGCCCAGATCCAGGCTAACCAGCACAACAACCAGAATGCTCCACGAGTCAGCATTAAGGAGTTTCTGAGCATGGGGCCGAGAGCTTTCGTGGCAACACGTGAGCCTCTGGATGCTGATTACTGGATCAGGGAGATGGCCAGGGCTCTGGACATTGCTCACGTTGCTGAGGAGGATAAAGTCAAGTATGCCACCTACCTACTGAAGGGTCAGGCAGCTACCTGGTGGGAGAACTACCAGACCATGAGAGTTGGATATCCTATCACCTGGGGATGTTTCAAGGATGCCTTCCTGAAGCACCACATCCCAGATGGTCTCATGGAAAGGATGCGTGAGGAATTTTGCTCTCTCAAGCAGGGCAAGCTGGACGTCATTGGCTACCAGAACGAGTTCAATCGTCTCGCTCGATACGCTGGTGATGAGGTGTCCACTGAAGCCAAGAAGATGGCAAGGTTCCGCCGAGGTTTTAACCCGGAACTGAAGTACGCTCTCACCAACATCAAGTGCAAGGACTTCGAGGAGCTCGTGAACACCGCGCTCAATGAGGAAAATGGGCGTAAGGCGTTCGAGGAGTCCTGAAAGCACTCGCGTGAGGGTGGTTCCTCCTCCAACATGACCACCCCTCCGCAGAAGCGCCGCATCTGGGTGCCAAATGCTGTTGTCACTCGGGCTCCATATGCCCAAGCTTCTCCAGGCTTTGCTCCCCGCCCACCCAACCCATCTCAGATGCAGGGTCAGAGGGTTCCAATGGGGCAGCCAAGGCCAGGTCCTCCTCGTGTCGTCACTTGCTACAAGTGCAAGGATACTGGACACTATGCTGATAAGTGCACTCAGAGGCAGCTACCTCCACCACCTCCTCGCCCCAACACCAACCAGGCAATGGTTCGTGCTCCCCCGGCTAAAGCCTTCAACTCCAACAACAGGCATGTCGGGAGGACCGCGAGGGTGAATCATATCAAGGCCGACAAAGCTGAGGAAGCTGCTGACGTCGTTCTCGGTATATTACCCGTAAACTCTATTCCAGCTAAAGTGTTGTTTGATACCGGAGCATCGCATTCTTTTGTGTCAAAGATTTTTGCAAAAGCATACAACCTAGTTCTGGTTCCGCTAAGCAATCAAATGAATGTTCACTCTCCGGGACCGCAAATGTTGACTTCCAAGATAAGTATGGACAATCAGATCCTAATTGGAGGACGCATACTCCTTGCTTCACTCATGTTGCTGGGAAATCCTGACATTGATGTCATTCTGGGTATGGATTGGTTGAAGACCCACAAAGCAAAAATTGACTGTGCTCAAAAGTCAATAACTCTCTCTCACCCTTCGGGCCAGATAGTCTATTCTCCATATGAATCAAGTTCTGTTCAGCTGTTCAACCTTGATGCAAAACCTCTTCCTGCAATTGAAAATGTTCTGGTGGTTTGTGAATTCCCTGACGTCTTTCCAGAAGAGTTGCCAGGAATGCCTCCGGACAGAGCAGTTGAGTTCGTGATCGAGCTTGAGCCAGGTACTGCTCCAATCTCTAAGCATCCATACAAGATAGCTCCTCCTGAACTGAAATTGTTGAAGGAGCAAATCGATATGTACATGGAGAAAGGTTACATTCAGCCTAGTTCCTCCGCTTGGGGTTGCCCAACTCTGTTTGTCGCCAAGAAGGATCAAACAAAAAGACTCGTGGTTGACTATCGTCCTCTCAACGAGAAAACCATCAAAAACAAGTATCCAATTCCTCGTATCGATGATCTTTTTGATCAGCTTGCTGGAGCCTCAATATTCTCAAAGTTGGACTTGAGGATGGGTTACCATCAGATAAAGATCAGAAAGGAAGATATTCCAAAAACAGCTTTCACCACTCGGTACGGTCTATATGAATACACCGTCATGTCCTTTGGTCTCACCAATGCACCGGCAACGTTCTCAAGACTAATGAATTCTGTCTTCCATGAATACCTCGAAAAGTTCGTTGTGGTATATCTTGATGACATTCTAGTCTACTCCAAATCCGAGGAAGAGCATGGAGAACACCTTCGTCTCACTCTCATGAAACTTCGCGAGCATCGTTTGTATGCCAAATTCTCCAAATGTGAGTTCTGGATTCCAGAAGTTGCATATCTTGGTCATATCATCTCTGCCAAAGGCATAGCCATTGACCCGGAAAAGGTTAAGGCAATTGTTGATTGGAAACCCCCTAAGACGGTGAAGCAGGTCAGAAGTTTTCTTGGCTTGGCTAGCTATTGCCGCCGTTTCGTCCAAAACTTCTCCAAGATTGCCACTGATCTCACAAAGAAGGACAAGAAGTTCGTTTGGACTCCACAATGTGATGAGAGTTTCAATCTCCTGAAGGCTAAACTCACTTCCACACCTGTTCTGGTTGGCCCAGATACTACCAAACCTTTCCAGATATTCTGCGATGCATCTCTCCAAGGTCTAGGTGCAGTTCTTATGCAAGAACGTCAAGTTGTGGCTTATGCTTCACGTCAGTTGAATGCACATGAGCAAAACTATCCCACACATGATCTTGAACTTGCAGCAGTTGTGTTTGCCCTCAAGAAATGGAGACAATACTTGTTGGGTAACAAAACTGAAATCTTTTCCGATCATAAGAGTCTGAAATACATCTTCACTCAGCCAGATCTGAACCTCAGGCAAAGGAGATGGATTGAAAAGATTAAAGACTTTGATCTCACCATTTCTTACACTCCAGGCAAGGCTAATGTTATGGCCGATGCTCTCAGTCGCAAGTCATATTGCAATAATCTCATGATCATGGAAAGCCAACCTCCACTTCATGAAGAATTCCAGAAGCTGAACCTTGGTCTTGTCCTTGAAGGTTACCTTGCTAGCTTGACAGCCAGTCCAACTCTCGAGGACAAGATTCGTACTGAACAACTTCGTGATACTGAAATCAAGAGGATTGTAGAGCACATCAAAGAAGGCAATGATAAATTCAAGTCCTTCTCAATTGCTGACAAGGGAACTGTGTTCTTCAAAGGACGCATTGCAGTTCCTCAGATTCAAAGCCTCAAAGATGTCATTCTCAAGGAGGCTCATGAAACTCCTCTCTCCATCCACCCTGGAAGTACAAAGATGTACCAGGATCTCAAGACTCTGTATTGGTGGCCTGGAATGAAACGTGAAATTGCTCAATACGTTTCTGAATGCGACGTTTGTCAACGTGTTAAGGCAGTCCATCAGAAAACAGCCGGTCTA
Source organism: Alopecurus myosuroides (assembly GCA_028641055.1). Classification (NCBI taxonomy): domain Eukaryota; kingdom Viridiplantae; phylum Streptophyta; class Magnoliopsida; order Poales; family Poaceae; genus Alopecurus; species Alopecurus myosuroides. The sequence goes on along the minus strand of CM054057.1, from coordinate 317,317,876 downwards.
CTTCAACCTCTGAAAATTCCTGAGTGGAAGTGGGACATGATTGAAATGGACTTCGTTACTGGGTTTCCAAAGTCCAAAAAGGGCAACGATGCAATCTTCGTTGTTATTGATCGTCTCACTAAGGTAGCTCACTTCTTTGCTGTAAAGGAAACTATCTCAGCTAGCCAGTTAGCAGAGCTCTACACAGCAAAGGTTGTTCCTCTTCATGGTGTTCCATTGGAAATAAGCTCAGACCGTGGAAGTATCTTCACTTCCCATTTCTGGAAGAGTTTTCAAGAAGCATTGGGCACCAAACTTCTGTTCAGCACAGCTTATCACCCTCAGTCTCAGGGGCAAGTCAAAAGAGTCAATCAGATTCTCGAGGATATGCTCAGAGCATGTGGTCTCTCCTTTGGCATGAAATGGGAGGATTGCCTTCCATATGCTGAATTCTCCTACAACAACAGCTACCAGGCAAGCCTAGGCATGGCACCATTTGAGGCATTGTATGGTCGCAGATGCAGGAGTCCAATCAATTGGTCTGGAGCTGGTGAACATTCACTCTTAGGCCCTGACATTGTTAAGGAAGCCGAGGAGAAAGTTCGTATCATTCGTGACAATCTCAAGATTGCTCAGTCTCGTCAGAAGAGTTATTATGATAGCAAGCACAGGGATATGATCTATGCACCTGGTGATAAGGCATATCTCCGTGTAACTCCCCTCAGAGGCACTCATCGTTTTGGTGTGAAAGGAAAGCTTGCACCAAGATACATTGGTCCTTTCAACATTCTTTCAAGGCGTGTAGAAAATGCTTATCGTCTTGAACTTCCAGAAAAACTGTCCAAGGTGCACGATGTGTTCCACGTGTCCCAGCTCAAGAAGTGTTTCAAAGATCCAGATCGTGCAGTTGATCATGATTCCATTGAACTGCAAGATGATCTATCTTATGAGGAGCACCCTGTTCGTATTCTCGATGAGACCGAGTGTAAGACTCGCAACAAGAGCACCAAGTTATTGAAAGTGCAGTGGTCTCATCATTCCGATAAAGAGGCAACGTGGGAGACCGAGGAGGATCTTCGAAAGAAGTATCCGGACCTTTTCACTTCTCAGTAAGGAATCTCGGGGCGCGATTCCTTCAAGGGGGGGCGTTTTGTAACATCCCAAGTATGAAAACCTACCATTTAGAATGTTTTGTTCCTTGTTTAATTAAAGCATTGCATCATGTCATCATGTTTAATTATTTGTTTGCATTGTTTACTAATTGTTTTCCATCTGTTCTTAATTGTTTTCACATTTCAAATTCAAATTATTTCCAAACCTTATTTCATACTTGCTCTGTTACAACATTTTAAATGAAAATCTCAAATAAAAACAACTCATTTGTTGTCATATTATTCCATAGTTATCAATTAATAAAATGGTGCTTTATTTCAAATAAATACTTCCCAAATTGCTTTCAAACCCAAATTCAAATTCAAACAGCACAATTTTTTTCAATTTATGAACTTACCCAAAACCTTTTATACTCTTTGCTTCCAATTAAAACATTTTGGGTCACTCTATTAAAGTGTGGTTTTAATAATCATCTTAAATATTAAAAATTCATTGTAATTTTGGTGTAATTAACAAACAGCAAGTTTTGAAAACTTTTGGAAAACAAAAGTTGGTTTCTAGTTGCTATTTAAAAAACTAAACTAACCATACTTTTTTCCCAATTTTTGCTAACCTAAAAGCCTTCTTTTTCTTCCATTTAGTTTTCAGCAAAAAAAAAAAATGAAACAGAAAAGGGAAAAAGAAGCAAAGCGCGCGCGGCAGCTACCCAGCCCACCTAAGCCTTTACCCGCGCGCAGCCCAACATCCCGGCCCGAAAAACGGTTCGCAAGCGCCCCATATTCTTTCTCCCGTACGGCGACGATCCGGTGGCGCCACGTCGCCGTACGGCGGCGCCCGACGGCCAGGAGATCGCCTAGGCCGCTATAAGTAGCCCTAGACCCCCCTGGCAGGTGCCCTAACCTAGCCTCCCTCGCTCCCCGCGCCCCCGCCGCCGGTTTCTTCCTCGCGGCCACCTCCCACCTCTCTGAATCGCTCGCCGGAGAATACCACCGTGAACTCTCTGAATCTCCGCTGGCCCCGACCACCTCAACACTCCACCATCCTACCTAAACCCAGAAATCAAGCCGCCACCCTCCCAGCTCGCGCTTGGACACCACAACGGGCCCGTGCACGATGTGGATCCCCGCCGCCAACTGCTGCATCGCCGTCGCCGCCGCGGGAGCTACCCCAGGCCTCTGCTTCCACGACGCACCGCGGTGAGCAGCCACCGAGATCCCCTCCTCCTCTCTGCCTCTTGCTCGCAGCACTGCCCACTCATCCGTGCACGCACCGTGTCCTTCCACGCGCCTAGCTCGTCGCCGGCAGCCGTCGATGTTCACCGTCAGGTTGTAGTCGCAGATGTTTCTGTTCGTCAGAAAATTCAGTTAGCAAGTTAACACCTCAACTTGGCTGCGCATCTGTACCTGACAAGAAACGCAGCGCAGCGCAACTGGTTCAGGCTTTGTGCGCGCGAGGGGAGATCGCGGGTTCGACCCCTGGCTCCCCCGGGATAAAATCCCAACCTTTTTTCTCCCACGCGCTGACAGGGAGGGCCCCCTGTCAGCCACCCAGTAGCCACGCAAGCGCACGGTCCCCTGGGCCCCCCTTGGCAGTGACTAGGGTGTGCTGCTACACGGTAACAAAAGTTTTAACAGTTTCTGTTTTTTTTTAAAAACTAGTCCTTTTATTTTAGCAGATTGGTCCCTGAAAGTATTTTGGCAATAAAATTAGTTTTATAACTCCAATAAATGAAAATAAAATATGCACACTAATCTAAATTTAATTGTCTACCTATTGGTATCATTTGTTTCCTGTTTTGAAATTTCAAAATGCAATTCAAATTTGAATTCAAATAATTCAAATGCAAATTTCTAAATTCCATAACTAATTCATTCTTAATCCAATAAATGCAAATAAAATATGTTTTCCATGCTATTTTGAATAACCTATTCAAATATAAATTTTGTGTCATGGTTTGAATAATTTAAATTGCCTAAATAATTTAAACCTTATTTAATTCATTTAAATTTGATAAAATCATAAGTTGCTCAAAATAAAATATTTTTGAACATGCAAAATATGTTTTCAAACCATCAAAGTGTGAACTTTTCAAATGTGAGTTTGAATTTATGTTTTGAACAAATAAAATTCAAATAATATTCAAACTTGTTTTAAATTCATTTAAAATTTGTTTAACATTGTTTAAGTCATAATAAATTCATACTAACTCCTATTTCAAAATTTGAAACATGTAATCCAACTAAAATTTGATGTTCTTTTCAAATATAAATTTTGTTATTTGTTTTGAACACTTTAACTTGATGAAAACAACAATTGTTTGTGTTACATGTTTAAGCAACCCAAAATTCCCAAAACTTAATAAATGTTTTCCAAACATGTTAAATTCCTTTTCCATCTGCATCTATGGTTATTATTTTGTTATTATCATCATGCATGCATCATGCTAACAACTTTCACATGGTAATAAATTGTAGATCATTTGTTTCCACTTAAGTCATGGATCTTTTCCATATGCAATCCAATTGCATATGGAACCATTTAAATTGTGTTACCAAGTCAACTAGTTTATTTTGATGCATCTACTAACCTGACATGCATCATCTTTGATTGTGCACAATGCCATGATAATGATTGTTTACATTTCTACCTTGTTTGTTTGCTTCTTCTCGGATAGACGACGATGTTGAGACAGACGATCTTTACAGCACCCCTTCTGAGGATCTAGCTTAGTACCCGGCTGCTGAGTTTGCAGGCAAGTTATCACTCACATGAACCACTGTGTTGCTTTCAACATTGGTTACCGATACTTTCCGTTGTTCTCTTCTGCTAGCCTTAGTAGTAGTTGTTTCTGTTACGAACCTACCACATGATTCCCTTAACCCTGATATTGCCTCACCACCACTCCTACAACCCTATTGATTGAGCCAGTGTCTTACTAGCATGCTTAGGTTGTTTTGCTCGAGTCTGTTACCCGTTACTTTCAGTTGCTATATTTTTATTATGTTCTGGGGGCTCGATGTTTAATCAATCAATCATGCTAATGTTATTACTTAATAATAATTTGATGATAAGGCACCGGCAGGAGGCCCTGTGTGGTTTTGAGGCCTGCTAGTGTCCACCCTAATAGGAAAAGGGTCTTGTCTACTGATCCATGATGAGCGCACTACCCGCATGTGGGAAGCGAGTATGGGCGCCCCCCCCTCAATTTGATTCGATTCGCATCTCGTCCAAATCATCTCATTTAGTTCGTGTTTTCCATTTGCCGCATGCATGTTTTTGCGAGCCCAGCGCAGGGTGGAACTTTCGTAGTCGGCATCTAGGGGGACACGTTCTTAGAGTGCTATGAGGTTCCATTTTCTTCTGGGCTCGATTAGCCGTGCGCCCAAGGTGCTTTGGGCTTGATGCGAAGAAGAGTTGAGTTGTGTTGAGTGCCCCGCTTGGTGGGAGGCATCCCATCTGGCGGGTTATTCATACGTGTACGGCCAAATTGGTGCAACCCTGCAGGGATAATCTTCTCGAGAAGCCGTGTTTTCCGCGGTTATGGTTAACTTGGTGAAAGTACTGGCTAACAAGTACTCAGGACAACTTAAACCTAATGATTCACAATCTCACACCCCATGATTAACAACTTGACTAGTAATAGGATTATTGTCACAATAACTTGACTCATCTTTAATCCAACTGTGTGAGTTATCCTCGGATTGCTTCTTTGGATAAGGGGCGAGATCCAGGATGGGTTTGCTTGAAGTTATCTTTCAGTTGGTTACAATACTCGATCTTATCTCCTTTCTGTTAGCCGGAAGTGGTAGAATCTCTGTAGTTGGTTAGCGCAGCCAGTTGCAGCATATTTTATATCCCCTTCCTTCTGTTGAACCCAAGGCATCTGTACTCGGTGTTGACGGGTTATACTTTGGTGAACTGTGAGTCTTGCTTGCCAGTACGTCTATGTACTGACCCCTTTGGGGCTGTGGTTTCTGCAGACTACGCTTACGAGGATCCAGGTGACGGCTACTACGTGGAGTTTGACGAGGCTGCTGACGAGTAGTTAGCGGACCCGGGAAGGATCCGAGACATCGTGGATGGGCTCCGTCTTATTTCAGTTTCCGGCTTCTTAAGCCTATTTGGATTTGTCTGTACTCAGACCCTCTGAATGCTTCCGCTGAGATGTAATGATGTTATGTTGGGACATGTGTCCTCTGGATGATTGTATTTGCTATCTCTGCCCTAGTGAGGGTCATTTGCAACTTATTTCAATCTTTTGTGTCTTAGAGATATGTTGTGCTATCATTCTGTTACAAACCGTTGACGTACCATGTGTGTATGGTATGAAGTACGTCAATGGTAGTGTCCTGATTTCTACGGGATAGTTTACATCGACGGTGAACAGTAGCGATGGGTTGTCACACATAAGTGTTGGCCTACTCGTAAGAGGACGCGGGTGCCGGTAAGCCCCGTAATCCCATCAGAATGCTGTTCAGTTCGTGCGGTGAGTATCCTCTAGAAGTCCGGGTGCGACATTTGCACACAAAAATATTTGAGTGTTATTCCAAGTACATAAAATCAGAGATGCAATTTGTTCCAAACAAAAGCAATCGTGGGTCCTCAAATGGTTTGCAAAGTGATCATTGATGGAGGGAGTTGCCGAAATTTAGCAAGTAGAGATTTATGTGCAAAGCTGAAATTGATATATATACCACACCCTCATCCTAATTATATACAATGGCTGAGTGACAAAGGAGAGATTAAAGCGAGCCACATGGTGAGAGTTGAGTTTCAGATTGGACCATACAAGGACACCATTAAGTGTGATGTGGTACCAATGTCCGTTTGCCACATATTATTGGGAAGACCATGGCAGTTTGACATGCGTGCTATACATAATGGGAGAGCAAACACATATGAGTTGAATTGGCATGTGAAGACCATTATTTTGAGACCTATGACAGCACAAAAAATTGTAAATGTCGTCGAACAACAAAATTGAATTTAGAAACTGAGAGTGAGAGAGATGAGATGAGAGAAAACAAAATTTCGGTGGGTGATAATAGCAAACCCAAACCGAGTGGTAAAATAAAAGTGAGGGAGTGAGCTTATTAACAATGTTAGCCACCAAAGAGGACTTGAGATATTTTAGTGAGGATCCTAGTTTAGTACCTATAGTGCTCATGCAAAAGGGGGAAATTTTAGTTTCTAATCACATGAACCCTCTCTCTATTGGCGTTTCTCATGTTTTGAAGGAATTTGTTGTTTTTTTTGCCAGAAGAGATACCCTCGGGGCTGCCACCATTGAGAGGGATTGAGCACCAAATTGATCCTATTCCTGGTTCATCATTGCCAAACCGATCTCCCTATAGGACGAATCCCCAAGAAACGAAGGAAATTCAGAAACAAGTACAAGAGCTTCTTGATAGAGGGTATACTCGCATTATCTTATCTCCTTGTGTTGTTCCTGTTATTTTGGTGCCTAAGAAATATGGTACATGGCACATGTGTGTAGATTGTAGGGAATTAACAACATCACTATCGTTATCGTCATTCTATACCATGTTTGGAAGACATGTTAGATGAATTAAGTGGTGCTGCTATTTTTTCTAAAATTGATTTGCGTAGTGGTTACCATCAAATTAGGATGAAAGAGGGGGATGAGTGGAAAACAACCTTTAAAACAAAATTTGGTTTATATGAATGGCTAGTGATTCCTTTTGGTTTAACTAATGCACCTACTACTTTCATGAGACTAATGAACCATGTTTTGAAAAATTTATTGGCAAGTTTGTGGTAGTTTATTTTGATGATATTCTCATATATAGCCATAATGAATCTGAACATATTGATCATATTAGACAAGTCTTGCATGTGCTAAGAGAAAAAAAAAATTGTTTGGTAATTTAGAGAACTGCACATTTTGCAAACATAAGGTCATATTTCTAGGATATGTTGTTTCTAAACATGGGATAGAGGTAGATGATTCGAAAATTGAAGCAACTAAAAATTGGCCTATTCCCATGAATGTGAGTCAAGTGCGTAGTTTTAATGGTCTTATTGGTTTCTATAGAAGATTTGTGAAAGATTTTAGTACCATTGCTGCACCTTTGAATGATTTGACTAAGAAAGGAGTAGATTTCGAGTGGGGTGTTGCACAAGATATTGCATTTGATACATTGAAACATAAATTGATTTATGCGCCTTTGTTGATGCTTCCAAATTTTAATAAGCAATTTGAAATTGAATGTGATGCTAGTGGTATTGTTATTGGAGGTGTGTTGATGCAAGATAAGAAACCTACTTCTTATATTTCTGAGAAATTGCATGGTGCACAATTGAATTATTCTATCTATGAAAAAGAATTGTATGCGCTTGTGAGAGTTCTTGAGGTTTGGATTGTGGACAAAAGAATTAATCATACATTCTGATCATGAAGCTTTGAAATTTTTAGAGAGCCAATCTAATCTTAATAAGGGACATGCTATGTGGTTTGAATTCATTGAATCTTTCCCATACATTATTAAACATAAGAAGAGATTGGATAATGTGGTTGCTGATGCAATATCTAAAAAAACATGCTATTAACTAAATTAGATGTGCAAGTTCGTGGTTTGGAGAGTCTACGTGAATTATATGCTAATGATAATGAGTTTTCAATTTCTTTTGATAAGTGTACTACTGTGAAAGCATGGGATAAATATCATATTCATGATGGATTTCTGTTTAGAGATAACAAATTATGTGTTCCCGAGTATTATTTGCGTATGTTATTATTGCAGGAATCTCATAGTGGTGGATTGATGGGACACTTTGGACGTGAGAAAACATTGCTTATGTTGGCTGGTAATTTTTACTGGCACATATGAGGCGTGATGTGTATAGGTTTGTGCAACGTTACATCACTTGCAACAAAGCAAAATCAAAATTGAAGCCTCATGGTTTGTGTAGTCCTCTTCGTGCACCTACTACACCATGGGAGGATATTAGTATGGATTTTGTGCTAGGATTACCAAGGACTAATAAAGGACATGATTCTATATTTGTGGTAGTGGATAGATTCTCTAAGATGTCACATTTTATTGCATGCCACAAGAGCGACGATGCGTCGCATATTGCTAATTTGTTTTTCAGGGACATAGTGAGATTACATGGAGTACCAACGACTATTATTTCTGATCGTGATGTGAAGTTTATGAGCTACTTTTGGAAGAAACTATGGGGGAAGTTGGGGACAAAGTTGTTGTTTTCTAGTACTTGTCACGCCCCTCCAAACTGATGGACAAAAGAGGTGGTGAAACGCATATTATCAACATTGTTGCGAACCATGATCAAGAAAAATCTGCGGAAGTGGGAAGAGTGTTTGCCGCATGTAGGGTTTGCATACAATAGGGGTGTGCACTCCACCACTTAGCTATGCCCGTTTGAGGTGGTCTATGGTTTTAAACCCATTACACCACTTGATTTCTGCCACTTGCAATACAAGAGAGAGTGAACATGGAGGCATCTAAAAGAGCTGATTTCGTGAGGAAAATACATGAGAAAACAAAAGGAAGCCACAGAGAAGAAGGGAAGCCATGTGGAAGAGAGAGTTAACAAGAAAAGAAAGGAGGTGTTGTTTCAGCCAGGAGATATGGTATGGTACACTTTCGAAAAGACAGATTTCCCACATTGAGAAAGTCCAAGTTAATGCCTCAAGGTGCTGGGCCATATAAAGTTTTGCAAAGATTAATGACAATGCCTAAAAGATAGATCTTCCAGCTGATGAGTTTGGTGTGAGTAATTCATTCAATGTTTCTGATTTGACACCATACTATGGAGATGACCTTGATGCGTCAAGGTCGACGCCTTTTCAAAAGGGGGGGAGGATCATAAGGACATCCCTAGCTCTTCACCAACACACACACATGATGATGTTGCTGCTCAAGATAATAATGATAGAGTGATACTTGGACCAATGACAATATCCAGAACCAAGTTATTAGAACAACAAGTGAACTCACTTTATTTAATATGATGTTTCTGATTATGAGAATTTTATACTACCTAAGTCTATGCATTTATGTATGATGAGGGTTATTGATAACACAAACATGGATGAAGAAGAACAAGACAGAGGAGCTAGAAAACAAGAACGTACTTGATGAAAACAATGTTTCCTAGCTGGAAAACAAGGTTCTGGAGCTGGAAAACAATCATAAGCTGCTGGAAAACAAAGAGAGGATGGCGCCCAAAGACTTGTTGCTGCGCCGGGCCCTAATTATTCCCAAGGACCTACGTGTCCTGATAGGATGATCCCGAGTTGGGTCAGTTTGTATCCCTAGAGAGTCCAATTCGACTCCAATAGACAATTGAGTCCAATCCGAGTCAGGGTAGGTTGGTGCTTGCACAAGAGGAGTATACGCACCCCCTCCCCTCATAAGTACCTCCAACCTGCGAGTTGAGAGTTTATACTACGTTAAAAATAAACCCTAGAACCTCTAGATTGTATTGCTTGAAGCATTCATCTTGAAGTATTACCTCTTTGCAAATTCTACGTGTTATCTGCTGTTCTACTGGGAATAAGGGGATACATGACCACTTCGTAGTAAGTGGCTACTTTGTGCAAGAGTGTGCAGTTGAGAATATCCAAAGGGATTGATTGTTGTTGCATTAGCAACAGGGATTATCCAAAGGGAGTTTTCAGTGTAGCACTAGTAATCATATCATCCACCATAATTCGTGTTTCTCACAAGAGAAGATCGAGCCACCCCATATCAAGCTACACATAATTGTCACTAAAGACGTGTAGCTGGGTCATGTACGATCATCACAGGCGCTGGGGCTATGTATTGCATGACGTTTCAGGGGTGGATCCTGCATGGCGGAGGTGGAGCAACTATGTCGAGGGAAATCTTACAGAAAAGCACCTGAAGTGATGAGATTTCATTAATATGCCATGCCTCCACTAACTCCTCTGCTTTATCGTCACCGATGATCATATCGACGCAATCGAAGGAGAGGAAGGGACGCGACCGAGAGAAGTCGAAATCGGCCGGAAGAGGCAGATGACGTTGAAATCTACGCATGTGTGGGCGTGGGGGAGCCGCCGAAGGTCATCTTGGGCGGCAGGAGGCGGCGGATATGCCTCCATCCCGTCGCCCCGATGGAGCTGCACCCCCTGACTATGGTAAGTTCATGATTCTGCCCTAATCTGTGGCCTTTTCTTCGACTTTGTCCATGATTCATCACAAAAGGCGCTTATTTTAGGGATTGTAGATGTTTGGCACTATAGTTAGGGTAGGTTTGTGCCCTGTTAAAGGAAGGGGTTTTGGATAGGGGTTTGGGTAGGGCTTTGGTAGGCGATCTAAATGTTGCCACACAGGTTTGGGGCACTGGTATTGGCCATGGATTTGGTGAGCGTAACCATATGTATTTGGTGAGTGTTACAACATGGGTTGGCTTTATTTCGATGTGTTAGTAAAAAAATCTGAATTTTGTGAATGTTTGGTTAGGGCTTTAGGCATGGTTTATTCTTAAATTTAAAAGAATTTGAAATATGATCTTGGCATATCTCTTAAGGGCTTTAGGCACTCTTTGGCTATTGTACAAATTTAAGTCTTAATTTGTTGTCTCAGTTGTTATTTATCTTATGACTTGAGTGGTAATTTGTTTGTAAAATGCAATGAATAACTCTGCAGGTAAAGATAAGGATCAATTTTTAGCTGAATTCCACCATGCTGGCTATTTTCTTGGTACTGGATGTGACATGTCATATGTCAATGGGTCTACAATCAGCTATGATCATATCTACAAGGGGTAGTGGTCACCTACAGAAATTGAGAATCTAGTTGAGGAGATAGGATATGAGATGGGAGGGAGAATACAATTGTATTAGTACACTCCAATACTTTCACTTCAGAAGAATGGACTGAGGGATATTAGGACATCAGCAGACATCGACAGAATGCTCCAATTTATGTTTGTTGGCTATTAGTTTCTACATGTTTATTTAGACCACGATGAAAGCTTCTGTAGGGTGGACATGGATGATTTTTTTAGCACCTAGTTAAATCTGGGAATGGGTTTTGCTTAACCGGGTCTATCGGTTCGATTTCTCCATCTGGGCTTGTTTGGTTTTGGTGTGAATGGGGAAGGGATGATAACAGTTCGGTTTAGTTCAGTTTTACCTCAAACACAAGTTGGGTACGGTCGGGTATGGGTTTCAACTGTTCGAGTTCCAAACAGGTTTACCCGTTATTCACAACCGGTTAAACAGATTGGTTATACTCCCGTTCTCTAGTCGCTCGACCATGTGTCCACCGCCTGCACCACCCCTTACCTAGAGTCCTAGACCTACCGCCTTCGTTGGCGGTGGCGACAAACATGGAGGAGGGTTCTTTCCGGGCCACCGCAGCGCAAGCGACTTTACGGTGCCGCAAAAGAGTTGTTCGGCTGCGGCAGGGAAAGGGACGCGCTGATGCCGATGGATGCACCAGAGGAGATCGTGATGCTGAACAATATATTGGGTGCCAAAAGGAAGTCCGATGTACGGTCAGCGAACGGCCGCCTACAGAAGCCGCGCGCGCGAAAGGAGCACCACTCCGGTGGTGCCCATGAAGGTCACCAAAAAGAGCGTCGTTCCGAGTCCCGACTCCCAACAAACCGATGGGTGCACACACTGGAGACCAAGGCGACGACCAGCCGCATGACGTGCCCCCCTCAGCGCCACCAAGAAAAGGCAGGAAGAGGAAGAGCACCACCTCCCTCACCGCACCCTGTCGATTAGCACGACCACCCGGTGCAGCCTCTTCGGCCAGCAGAAGGGCAACAACAATAGCAACAGTGTAGCACGCCGGCGACGCGAGCAAAGAAATGCACCGTCCTTACATGGTTGATCGACGCCAGCACACTCAAGGAGAAAGAGAATGTGTTCAACATGCCACGACCAGAGCTCGCCGACGCCGTTAGAAATAAAAATGGGGAGGTCGTCTCCGGCGCGGTCACCATGGCAAGTATCCAGTGCAGCTGCTGCCGCACCGCCTTGCTGGACGCAGGCATAGGGACGCCACCACCGGCGTGGGATGGGCTCCTGCTCATATCCGGCAAGCCGTTGTTACGTTGCGTCTTGCGTGCAGGAGGCATGTGAGAAGGAGCAAAACAATAAGATTCTTGTCGTTAACTACTAGTAGTAGATATTTTTGCATGCTTTGGTGGCAACGTGGCGAACCTTTGATCGAACGGTTCATAACTTATTCCATAACTGGTTTAAACCCGCGGATGAAGGCTCAGTTTAGTTTGGTTTAGGTGAAAAATTGAGCAGGTCTGGCTTTGGTTGGGGTGACATAATTTTCAAATGGGTTTAGTTTAGGTTAGGTTGTCAAGTTTCCTCACGTGGGTATGGTTGAGGTATGGTTCAGTTCCAAACCATTCTCAGATTTACACCTAGTAGCTCATCTTCCTCCTGTTGTGAGTCTTGTGAAGGAAAATAGCAATGTTCATGTGCAACCAAGTGAAGAAGAACCAATTGTTGAACATGTACCTATTCAGGTAGTTGCACCTGAGCCCATAGGTGTTTGCAAGCCAACATGTAGCAGTGTAAGGAGGAATCCTAAAAGAAAATTCCAAGTAATTTGTGAAAATTCTTCGGAGAATTATTTAGAGAATGACTCAGGCTACTATGCATCCTAGATAGATGACGCTAATAATGAGATATTTTATGGTGATGATGATCTTGTTGAAAGTAGGGTCAAGATGTTCAGTGCATAGGGAATCAACCAAGTGTTCATGCCAATGCAGGTGATGAGTTATCAGAAGAGGAAGCTCTATGGGAAGCTGATTCAGATGAATAAATTTTTTATTTGAGGCTTAAATCATTCACAGAAGAAGATTTGCATGATCCATATTTTCATGTAGGACAGATATTTGAGTCAGTGCAGTTGTTGAGGAATGCCTTAGCTGAGTACATTTGCAAAAACATGAGGGACGTCAGGTTTGGGGTGAATGATCTGTCCAGGTTATCATCCAAGTATGTTTATGGATGCCCATGGTACTTATGGGCATCTAAAGATAGAAGAACTAAGTGTTTTATGATCAAGGGATTTACTGGAGAGCACATTTGCACCAAGATATGGAAACCAAAGTCATTCACTGCTAAGTTTCTAGCTAAAAATATGATGATAGTTTTAGAGCATATGAAAATATGAGCATAAAGAACTTGAAAAGAGTGGTTCAGAAGGACTGGATTATGGAACCTAGCACAATCAAGTTACAGAGGGCTAAAAGGAATACAATGAAAGTAATATATGGTTATGAAGTTGGACATTGCAATGGGACTATGTAAGTGAGATTAGAAAGAGTAACCCTGGTAGCACTTTCTATCTAGCACTAGATGAAATGTCTATATTTAAGCATTGATACGTTATGTTGGATGCATGTAAGAGGGGTTTTCTCCAGGGATGCAGGCATGTATTGTTTCTTGATGGATGTCACATAAAACCAAGGTACATAGATCAGCTCCTAACTGCAGTAGGAATGGACCCCAATGACCGCATATTTCCCATGGCATCCGCAGTTGTTGAGGTTGAGGACACAGTAACCTGGAAATGGTCTCTTAAGACACTGAAACAGGACCTGAAAAATTTAGAACACATCTCATTGGACAGTGATTTTAGATAAGCAAAAGGGTCTGATCAAAGCTGTGCAAGAGTATTTCATAGACTCTGAGCACAGATTCTGTGCGAGACACATGTGGCAAAATTTTCAAAAAACATTCAGAGGTGATGTACTCAAAACTCAGTTGTGGAAGATTGCTAGGATCAATACTGTTGCCCAGTGGGAAGAGAACATGGAGGCTATGAAAGCAATTAATCCAGAGGCTCACGCAGGGCTATCTGAATTGCCACCAACCACTTGGGTTAGGTCCTTCCAAAGTGATCTATCCAAGTGTGATGTCTTCCTTAATAACAATTGAGAGGTGTTTAACAAGTAAGCACCATTAACTATTTGTGATGTCTTGCATGGCTATCTTCTATTCTATTGCAGAGTTGTTCATTACATTTTATTCACTTTTGTGATGTCTTGTTCAATAACAATTGTATGTACTTGTTGGAAGCCACAGAGTTGCAAGTGATTTCAATGATAGACATGATTAAGGGTCAACTTATGACCAGACACTACTCCAAGCAGAAAGAGGGCCTATTTGCCCTAAAATCAGAAAGAAGGTTGATAACAATGTAGAATATGATGCAACCATATTTTTAAGTGGAGTTAGGGAAGGGATCTTTGCAATAACATATATTATCAAGGAGACATGTTCCTGCAGAAGATGGGATCTGAGTGACATTCCTTGCCCTCATACTTGTGCTATAGCAAGGAGTGAAAAACAAGATACATACTCCATGGTGGACTAATTCTACACTGTAGATATGTTCAAGATAGCCTATGGAAATATAATCATTCCTTGCAGAGATAAACCAGAGTGGGTGAAGATAAATGGATCTGAGGTGAAGCCACCTTTCTATATGAAGAAAGTGGGAAGGCCAACAAAAAACAGAAGGAAAACTCCACATGAAATTGAACATAGAGGGGGGAGGGAAAATTATGTCAGAAATGAAGTTATCATCCATTGTGGCTACTGTGGTGAGCCAGATCACAACATAAAAGGGTGCAAATACCTCAAATCTGGATTTCCACCACCAAATGCACCTTAGGTACACTACCAAATTCCCGCGATCCGGCACGTTTTGATAACGTCGCGCGGTTTCCGTCGCGGATGGCTGAAAAGTGGAATTTGCTCTCGAAGGACGCGGTCCATCTCGACGTTTATTATATGTGCCGTCGCGGATTTTTGTTCCCGGACCAATAGGCCCAGTTGGAGGCAAGTTTCGTTCCACGAGAACGTCGCAGATTAGTCGAATATATCCCTTTTCATTTCTGTCATTTATTTGTCCATATTGTGAAATCGAATTATCTGTTTGGTATATGTTTTTGCATCGGCATTAGTTTAATGTAACCCTTTTAACTTCTATCACTTAGATACATCAAAACTTCTGTCATCTATTTCTCCATATTGTGAACTCGAATTATATCTATCTTAAGAAAATAAACATAGTAGTTGAAAATAAACATAGACTACATATTAATAGAAACCACACAATACAACCAACGAGATTGTCGATCTAAACAGGACATCAGAAGCACAGGGGAAGAAGTAGGGGGCTAAAAGAGCATCAGTAGGGGGCCGACAGCTCCTCCGATGGCACTGGATCCTTCATCGGGACTAGATCCTCCGATGGCACTGGATCCTCCAACGGGACTGGATCCTCCGTCGGGACTGGATCCTCCAATGGCACTGGATCCTCCCTTGCCTAGGGACTCACAGCTGCAGGAGAGAGATCAGAGTTTTCTGCTCTGCCAGGGCTAAACTGATCTTCAGTTCCCCAACCTGCGAGGTCAGTTCGAGGTTGCTGGCCCTCAACTTGGACGTATCATCCATCAACTTCCGAAACGCTACGAGGGAAGATTCGCCCTGAGCCACCTGCTCCAACCTGGCATCGCGAGCCTTCTTGAGATTGTCGTAGGCGAGCTTCAAGGCCTTCTCAAGCTTAGCTTCTAGGATGTCAACCCTCTTCACAAGAGCGGTGAAGATGACCGTCTTCTCGGCTTCATGTGCACTGTAGATAGTTGCATGATAGGAAGTTGATGTTAATCTAAAAGGCAAAATGGATCTAAGAAAGATGAAATCACGGGGAATTCAGAAACGGATCTAAGAAATATAAAAGCACGGGAATTATGAAAAGGATCTAAGAAACACGAAATCACAAGGAATCCAGAAACGGATCAGCAGTACGTGAACAAAAATGGAACCTACAAGAGGGCAGCAGACCGCTTCGCCGGTGGAGCCATGGCCGCCTGGAGGAACGATCGAGCAGCTACTATGTCAAAGGGTTTTCGCTTGAGGGGAGGCGGTGAGGCAGATAGAGGATGAAATGAAGAGTGCGTCTATTTATACACCGGGAGGGGGAGTGGAACGGAGGAGCCGCATGCACGACGGAGCAATAACTGGCCGCCGAAACTAAAGCGACACGTTTCACGTTCACAATATCGTGACGAACGCGTGGCGTGCTGCATGCCAGGGTTACTGCGGTGAGTGGAAGAGCGGTTGTTTCCAGACTTGGGCCATGATGGCACTTTCTTGGGCCCTCTCCTGTCAGGCACTTTTTATTGGCCCTTGTAGCACTCCGTAGCCCATAATTATCCTACTATAGTTGCAGCCCAAAATAAGAAGGAAGAAATGTTGAAACTTCAACGAACACATAAAACGTCGAAATTTTGATTATTTTGACACGTTTCAACATCTTCCACACTGTAAAACACTACACATCATCCAAGAATGTGTCGTGGGATAATCACGGCAGACGTTACCGGGGGTAACTTGTCTTGGGGCAAATCGACTCGAGTGTTTGGGAGAGGGTTTAGCTCAAAGGAAACCATGGTGATATACGATCTGGTAGCCGGCAATCAAGCCGCCGAGTCTCCGATATGAATATATTATCTCAACTCTCGTGTTACAATGGATACTCGATATCTCGCAATTTGGCGATTGTGTTTTTGCTCACGATACAACTTATCTAACCCTAACCTAGGGGCCTGCTTATATAACATCCGGACCCCCTGGCTTACTCCCCAAGGCGTACTCTGAATCCTACCCGGACACTGCTTACAAACCCTAAACTTCCTTACCGGAACCCACAATCCGGGTTACGAGGCCTATGTTCCTGGGCCTTCTAGAAGCTCCTTTATCCTAAGCCGGGTCTTGCGCAGCGTCCTTTGGGCCGAGTTACTCCTTGGCGTTAGCCTACCGGGTTATCATCCCTCCACCAGTAGTCTCCAGAATAGCTTGGGCTTCACGGGATCCTCCTTGAAGCGTACTCTATTCCCTGCAAAAATAATAAACATACAAATTCATAGAGGCCGGGTTAAGTTGCTTTAATAAACAGCTAGGCCTAACTCCATTGGTGGTCCATATAATAACCCGGCTTTCTCTAAGTCCATGTTTAATTTTCCGGGTCAATGTTCCAAGGAAGATGCAGAAGACCCGGCTTACTTTGCTCATTAATTGATCGGAATATCGCGGGAAGGATTCACTTCCTATCCATTCCGGATATCTCGTCCAGCACTTAACGCGCATCCCAGAAAATCAGGACGGGTATCTGTTATCCCAAAAATTTCGAGTCCCGCTCGTTGGCCTAGGTTTACTCACCCGTACCTATAAATAGGTACACGGGGGGTGACCTAACCCCAACGGCTCACTCCCTCCTTCTTCTTCCTCCTCACCTGCGCTTCCACACCCGAGCTCTCGGAGCGCCACCACGGAGACCTCGTGCGCATCGCCGGAGCAAGGCCGCCGCCATCTGCGCTCCTCCATGATTCGCTCCGCGCCGCCGTCAAACTCCGCCGCCGCACCCCCAAGCTGCCCGCCGGGAGTAGCACGGGGACATCGCGACTGCGCTATCTGCCTCCGTCGCGTTCTTCTCCAATCCATGCCGGTAAGATTCTTGCTCCCATCGATCTAGCTTCAACTTTCCCCGTTCGAACTAGATTGGATCTTGGTCCGCCAAGGGCCATTTCTCGCCCCGCGCCGGATTAGGTCGCATAGCTCCTCCCTAGTCCATCCAATTGCCTAACAGATGACCACACATCACTCCCCTATTGCTCATAGTCATTAATTTCTCCGCGAAATCGATAGCAAAATTTCCAATCTGGATGTAGTTCACCCAGATTTCCGCGGCTGCTCATAGATACCCGGAAAATCCTCTTTTTCCGGTTGTTGTACTTGCACTAGATACATGGGCAATCAACCTCTTTTCGTAAATACTTGCCGATACATAGATACTCCATAATTTCTGTACTGCCTGTCAATACCCGGATATTTTGCAATTTTCGCTCTGCCAGTAATACCCGGAAAACTCATAGTTTTGATGCCTCTTACTGATACTACTCGTGGACACTCGGACAGCTCATGATTTCCGAGTCTTAACGTCTCGTGCACTTTGCTTTGTATTTTGCAGACTGAACCAATGGCTCCCAAGACCAAAGGGAAACAGACGGCTAAGCCGAGAACAACCCAATCGATATCCGCCAATTGGGCGCGATCCTTCGTGACCCAGGCCAAGCTGGAGGAGCTGGCCGAGTTGGGCGTCCTCCCCCCTCAGGAGGAGATCCATTGGAGGGTGCCGGGTGACGAGACCCGGCCCACTCCTAATCCAGACGAGGTAATATGCTTCGTCGAGCATGTGATCCGGGGGTTTCGCCCCCCGGGTCACTCTTTCTTTCGTGAAGTCCTCCGCCATTATGGCCTCCGGGTGTTCGACATAGGGCCTAATTCTATGTTGAACATAACACATTTCATAGTCCTTTGCGAGTCTTATTTGTCCATTCCGCCAAATTTGGCTCTCTTTATAGAACTTTTCCAGTGCAAACCGTGCAGCGAAAGCGGTGACAGGGCGCTCTTGGCTTGCGGCGGGGTCTCTATCCAGCGCTGTAAGAACTCTCCCATGCCGACTCTCAATCTCAATTCTCATGTCAAGCATTGGCAACTTTCCTTCTTCTATTGCCGAGACACCTCCCCACCGGGCGAAAGGAAACTGCCGGGTTACTCAAAGGGTCTCTTAGATCTCTCCGACACCTTCAACGCCTTTCCCCCTAAGTCGGATAGGGAAGCAATCCAGCCCCTCCTATCAAAAATAGCCATCCTCTCCGCCCAAGGTCTTCTTGGGCTCAATCTGGTTAAGACATGGGTGGACTTCCGGATCCAGCCCAACTCCATTCGCACCAAGTTGATGTGTGACTACTCGGGGCACGTCACGGACGCGCTCCGATATTCATCAATGAATTATCCAGCTGTCGATACCAACAAGACCATCAAGAGTTTCTTGACGGAAAAGTTGGAGGTGATCAAGAACATCGCCATGTTAGCACCGTTTACCCGGGATAACCTAGCTCCAGCGGTAAAATCCGATACTTATACACTTATCCTCATACTTTGACTTGATACAACCACTAACTCTCATTTTCATGCTTTTATCTCAGGCCGACAACGTCTTTTGGAATATTGAGACCTCCCCTTCCTCCGGAGACCCGGAAGAAGATGAAGAACCGGGTGATAATGACGAAGGTATTGTCCGGGTCTTCGATCAACTTCACTTGCACCATTTCACTTTCACATATCTCACTTTTTCCGACTATACATTCTCGGCTTTCAGGGTTGGAGGACAAGGACGACAAGGAGGACCCGGAGGCCACCGAGTCCGATAAAAGCGAAGCTGAACAAGATGTAACGGTTGGGGCCAAGAGGAAAGCCAGAGGGGTAGTATCCAAGGTTCCCTACTCCTTCATGTCCTCCGAACCCTACTCTTTTGCTAACATGTGTAAACTTAACCAACAACTATCCAACTCATCACACTTGAAGGACCCTCTTCCGGCCAAGCGCAGGGTGACCCGGAGTTCCCCGTTTGACGATCCCCTCAATCCGGGCATCTCCAGATCACCAGTTCGCCGTGCCGGAACTCCTCCATCTCACCCTTCCAACTCACCCCAACGTCACCCCTCCCCCAACCATCCGTTAGCCGGACAGTTCCGGGTTCCTCTTCGGGTCCTGTGACTGGCTCGTCTGCCTCTAGCAACAAGCTCCCACCAGATTATGCTGTAAACACCGGGTGAGTTTTTGCTATATGATATCCTCGTATATTTGATAATTTTCATCCACTATCGCTAACTATTTATCTTTCTTTTCCTTAGCTCCCAAGTCACACTCAGTGACCCGGAGAACATGGAAACAGATACCCGGGACACTGAAGGCCCGGTTGATGATGTACATGCCGCGACTGGCGGCCCTGAAGAAGTCAAGGGGCAAGATTCCCCAATAGACTCGGCCAAGCAGGATACCGGATCTCCGAAGCGTGCTGATGGAGCCGGTGATGAGGGCGCGGGAGACTTGGGTACGAGGATGGGTACCCCCACCCCGACCCCCAGGCCACCCAGGTATCGTCTCCAAAGCCGGATCCAACTCCTACTCCGGGTTGTCATGCAGCCGGGTCTTCCGGCACCAAGCCCGAAGATATGAACTTTGCTGAGATGCTCGAGGCTCTACATACACTGAGAGCTGATGAAGAGGGTATCCTGGAGGCCCTGATAGCTAAACACGAGGTAAACTGTACTAATACTGCTTGTATACTCATATAGTCCCCAAGTTCCGAGTGAACTTATGCATAATTTGCTTGGAACTTTCACAGATAGCCGACTGATACTTTTGTTCTGTCCGACTGACATTTCTTTGGGTTTTCGCATAGGCCTACGTAACGCACTCTGAGAAAGAGTTGGCCAAAACCAACAAACTTCTCAAGGCGGAAACAAAGCTACGTGAATCTGCTGAGGCTGAAGCTAAGAAAGCCGGGAAGCAGGCAAAGAAATATAAGAAGAGATGCAATGTTGCAGTGAATAGGGTGAACGAGCTGTCGGGCCAGATCGCCGACACTTATCGTTCTCTGATATGTAAGATTTCCCGACTGACTGATCTTTTAAATTTGCTCTGATGTTCTGGAGGATAGTCGGAGGTCCTAACTTTGGATGTTTCTGCTGTTCTGCAGGGGCTGATGAGGAAATTCCGGATGTGGATGAAGTAGTTCTGCTGAAGAAGATAAAGAGTACCATCCGGCAGCTCTGTGCTGGGACTAAGTGGGCCTTGAAGGCTGTGAGGTGTCCAAGCACTGGGGATGGTGGTTTGAACACGCTGCTTGCTGCGTGTTCTACCATCCCCGAGTGGATTGAACACTGGAAGCGTTCATCCTGCCAGGTTGGGGTGACCCGGGGTCTTGCATTGGCGAAAGCATACTTTCCCAAGCTTGACCCAGCGAAGCTTGTTGGCGGGTTTCCACAATTCAACCACGATGGCTCCCCATTTTTACCTAAGCATTACAAGGCCATTCAGACAGATGTTCGTCACGCAGCCAGCCTGATTGCCGGCAATTTGGATGTCAGCCGGATGGTGCCGCCGTATGATGCACAAGATAGGGCAATGAAGACGGATCTTCCGAAGCCCTTTGATATGCTGGCACGGTGGAAGGCTGAATCTGCCCAACTGAGGGAAGAAGCTGCGAAGAAAAGGGCAGAAGCCGATACTGCGCCTGCTAGCTCCACGCCAGTTGTCCCTCCTCCTTCGCGTGCCAGTGTCACTGCTAACCCGGATGCTGCTGCTACCAAGAGTGCTGAAGAACAAGTCAAGGAGCAGGACCCGGCTGGCAAGGGAAAGGGCAAGATGGATTCCTCAACCCAAGATGCCGAGTAAACTCTTGACTGATGCTGTTTCAATACCTCATTCGGCCAATGATCTTGTAAAATAATTATTCTTTTGATAGCGCGCTTGTGCACTTTATGATACTGTTATCGTGGATTGTAATACGCTTTTGAAACTTTAATAGCTTTCGTGGCCCTTCTGGCCTTTGGATGAATTTGATATCTATCTGCCTTTGAGCTTATTTATTCTTGATATTCCGACTTTCTTTATGATTCCTTTTGTGAGACTCGGTTTCTGGGCTTTGTGGGTTTTGACAGGTGGACTTTTCTCTAAGTCCCCAAGTCCCCAAGACTCGGATTTTTGGGTTTTTGAGCTTAATAGCTAGATGATTTGTTTCTTGTTTCAAATTCCCCAGTCCCCAAGGCCCGAATTTCCGAGTCTAGGGTGTTAGGTTTTTCAAAGAGAACAAATCATTTTTGCTAAGCCCAAAACCTAGAGCCGTTTCACATAGGTTTTGAAGTTATGCTTAATAAAACTTGAGTTTCCGGCTATTAACCTTGTACTCTGCATAACTTGTGGTTTAGATGACACTTTTGACTCTCTTGTACTGTAAGCCGGCTTTTGCGTGGATAATCATGTTGCTACATCTATACGAAGATAGGGTCAGGCAAGTCCCATTGGGCATCATGACTGATTGTGATCATATGCGAGCAAATCATGCCACTTTAGTGCGAGTCACATCGAGCTTAAGTAAGAAAAGTCAAGAAAGTTTGGCTCCGTTGTCCGGTTATAAGCTTGCAGCCGTACTCGTTTGCGAGTAATCGGCCCTTATAACTCATAGGCATCGTGGCCGGGTCTTTGAGTTTGTAACTGTGCTATTCAAGCAATCAGCCCCCAAGACCTAAATATATGCAAACTGCTAAAGAAGCTAATGTACTAAAAAACAGTAAATAATACTTACCTGGAAGAAGGATAAAAACATAACAGAAATAGAAACTTGATAAAAACATATGAAAAGGAAATAGTATACTGCTTTAACCATCTCTTTATTGATATGAGAAAAGTTAGGTCAGCAAGCCACCTCATTAAAAACCCTCCAGTCCCCTTAGGTACCCTGGATAGGAAAAGAGTGCGCCTGAAACCTGCTGCCTGTTACATCGTGTAATTCCACTTGTGAATCTAGCCTATACTAAGTTAGTAGGGACGTAGCTGAGCCACGTTCCATGGTCTTTATTTCTCTTGCATAGATGAAGTGGTATGAGCGGTGTCATTAACCGTAGCCGACTCTTCCCTTGCATCTATCAAGTAATATGATCCATTGTGCAGATTCCGGCTTATGATGAACGGTCCTTCCCAAGGCGGTGATAACTTGTGTTTTCCTTCCTTTGATTGCACTAGGCGCAGGACCAGGTCTCCTTCCTGGAAGACCCGGGTTTTCACGCGCCGGCTATGATATCTTCGCAGATCCTGCTGATATATGGCTGATCTCTCCAGAGCTTGTTCCCTTTCTTCTTCTAACATATCCACGGCGTCTTCCCGGGTCTTCTCGTTCTCCACCTCGACATAAGTCGATACTCGAGGCGAATCATGAATAATATCACTCGGCAATACCGCCTCCGCACCATAAACCATAAAAACGGTGTCATCTGGGTAGATCTGTTAGGTGTGGTGTTGATACCCCAAACGACTGAAGGTAACTCCTCAACCCATGCACCAGCAGCTCTGATGCACGAGACTCGCAACCGTGGCTTTAATCCACGAAGCAATTCCTGATTTGCTCTCTCCACTTGTCCATTAGCCTGTGGGTGGGCCACTGAGGCTATGTCCAAACGGATGCCATTGTTTCCATAAAACTTCTCCATCTCGCCAAGGGACATGTTGGCTCCGTTGTCGGTAATTATGCTGTGGGGATATCCGAACCGATAGATAATCCTTTTCAGGAACTTGACTGCTGTAATTGCCTCACAATTGGTAACTGGCATGACCTCAACCCACTTGGTAAACTTATCAACAGCCACTAAGAGATGTGTCTTTTTGCAAGGTGACATGTGGAAGGGGCCAACCATATCCATACCCCAAACCGCAAACGGCCAAGTTAACGGGATAGTCCGCAATTCCATAGCCGGCACATGGGTTTGGCGAGCGTACCTTTGACATCCGTCACACCTTGCCACCAAGCGCTCCGCGTCTGCTAGGGCCGTGAGCCAGAAGAAACCATGTCGATAAGCTTTGGCCACGAGGGATCTCGTGGATGCATGATGCCCACAATCGCCTTCATGGATCTCTTTGAGGATCTGCCGGCCTTCTTCTGGTGCTACACGGTGCAAAAACACTCCTGCTGCACTTCTTTTGTATAACTCCCCATTGATGATAGAATATCATTTTGCTCGCCTCAGAATTTGTCTTGCTAATACCTCCTGCTGTGGTAACTCGCCCCGTGATAGGTAGGCCAGGAACGGCTCTTTCCACTCGGGAACAACACGTACTATGGACACGAGCTCCAAATCCGGGTCTTGATTTGCTAGTTCTTCCTCAGACTCGGTTTTAACTGACGGTCGCCATAGCTCATCTAGGAAAACATTAGGTGGAACCGGCTCTCTGCGCGAGCCGAGTCTGGCGAGTATGTCTGCTGCCTCGTTTTTTCTTCTGTCTATGTGCTCCACCTCATACCCGGAAAAACATCTGGCAACCCTGTCCACCTCTCTGCGGTATGCTGCCATAGTTGCATCTTTTCTATCCCAAGTTCCTGAGACCTGCTGTACCACAAGGTCCGAATCTCCAAAGCATTGTATCCTCTTAATGTTCATCTCCTTGGCTACCTTTAAGCCATGCAATAGGGCCTCATACTCGGCCACGTTATTGGAACAATCAAAGTGAATCTGCAACACGTAACTTAACTTGTCTCCTTTGGGTGATGTTAGCACCACTCCAGCTCCTGATCCCTCGTATTGCTTGGAACCATCAAAGTGCATTATCCAAGACTCGGAGTTTGGAGCCATGGTGGGCATGCCTGTGTGAGTCCAATCGTTAATGAAATCAACTAGAGCTTGAGATTTGATTGCAGACCTGGGCTCGTAGTTGATGTGATAATCTCCCATCTCGATCGCCCACTTGGCTATTCTACCCGTTGCATCCGAGTTTCTGATATTATCTGACATTGGTATAGAACTGACCACTGTTATGGGGTGTTCCTGAAAATATGGCTTCAGTTTCCGGCTGGCCATGAAGACCCCGAAAACCAGCTTTTGCCAATGTGGGTAGCGCTGTTTTGCCTCTGATAATACCTCGCTGACGTAATAAACCGGCCTCTGGACCGGGTGATCTTTCCCATCCTCCTTGCGCTCGACGACAACCACTGCGCTAACCGCCCGGGGCCCTGCTGCAACGTATAGTAACATAGGCTCTTTAGGACCCGGAGCTGCTAGGACTGGTGCCTCAGATAGTTTCTTTTTTAGTGCCTCAAATGCCTCGGTCCGCCTCTTGGTCCCATACGAATTTATCAGATTTCTTCAAGAGCCGGTACAAGGGTATTGCCTTCTCTCCGAGTCTGGATATAAACCGGCTAAGCGCTGCTATGCACCCTGTGAGCTTCTGAACGTGCTTCAAATTTTCCGGCTTTTTCAGACTCTGGATAGCTTTGATTTTATCTGGATTTGCCTCAATTCCTCTCTCAGAAACGATAAAGCCGAGTAATTTCCCGGCTGGGACTCCAAAGACACACTTTGTCGGGTTAAGTTTCATCTGGTACCTTCTCAGGTTCTTGAACGTTTCCTTTAGATCATCAATAAATGTCTCTGCTCTTCTGGTCTTGATCACCACATCATCCACATATGCGTGAACGTTACGTCCGATTTGGTCCTCAAAGCACTTCTGAATACACTGTTGATAGGTTGCGCCAGCGTTCTTCAATCCAAATGTCATGGTCTTGTAACAAAAGGCCCCGAAAGGGGTTATGAACGATGTTTTCTCCCAGTCTTCCTTCTTGAGCTTGATCTGATGATACCCGGAATATGCGTCCAGGAAACATAATAGGTCACTTCCAGCCACTGCGTCTATGATCTGATCTATCCTTGGTAGTGCAAACGGATCCTTTGGGCAATGCTTGTTGAGACTCGTATAATCAATACACATTCTCCACTCATTGGTCTTTTTCATCACGAGTACCGGGTTTGCTAACCAGTCCGGGTGAAATACTTCCATGATAAAGCCGGCTGTAAGCAGCCGTGCAATTTCTTCTCCTATAGCCTTCCTTCTTTCTTCATTCATTTTTCTCAGGCCCTGCTTCACAGGCCTGGACTTGGGATCAACGTGCAAACTGTGCTCTGCCAGCTCTATAGGGATGCCCGGCATGTCGCTGGGCGTCCAGGAAAACACATCTTGATTCGAACGAATGAATTCCACAAGTGTTTTTTCCTGCTCGCTGTCCAAGTTAGATCCTATAGAAAATTGTTTAGAGGGATCACCCTCGACAAAAGCCACCATCTTGGTGTCCTGCGCTGCCTTGAACTTCGCTCTCTCATCTTCAGTATTCGGCCCTTTTAACGCTGTTCTGTCATCCGGTTCTACTTGAGACTGGTAATACTTGAGTTCCTCTTTTCTGCAGGCTTGTTCAGCCATTGCCGCATCTCCTTCATCGCACTCAGCCGCTATATCCCGGCTCCCATGTATGGTGATGGTCTGCTTGGGACCCGGGATTTTTAGCTGTAGATACATGTAACACGGCCTGGCCATGAACTTAGCATAAGCCGGCCTTCCGAATAGCGCGTGATAAGGGCTGCGCAACTTGACCACCTCGAAGGTGAGCCACTCAACCCGGAAATTGTCCTTCGATTCTCCAAAAGCTACCTCCAATGTGATTTTTCCCTCGGGGCACGCTGAGTGACCCAGTACTATCCCGTGAAAAACTGTTGAACTCTTCTGTAGCTGGGACTCCTTGAGACCCATGCGTAGAAAGGTTTCCCAATATAGGATGTTGATGCTACTACCGCCGTCCATTAAGACCTTTTTCAGCTCATAACCATTAACCTGCGGCGCAACCACCAATGCTAAGACTCCCGGGTGTTCTACCCTTTCCGGGTGATCCCTTCTGCTCCACGTTACATCCTGCTCCGACCATCTCAGGTATCTCGGAACGGCCGAAGCAACTGAGTTTACCGCCTTTTTCAGTATCTTTTTATCCTTGTTGGAAATTCCTGTAGTATGCACGTGGTATTGTCCCAATTGGTTGGGGTTAGCTTGGAAACCTCCAGCTCCCCCCTGGTTATTGCCCGGATTTCCGCCTGCCGGGTTACCGGCTGGGGGTGGGCCGTTGCCCGGGTTTCCACCCGGACCCGGTCCTCCTGCCCGACCTGCACCTCGCATGGCTTTTTTTACTTCCTCGTTCTTCCATCTCTGTAGGTCCGCACATTGCTCCAATGAGTGATTAGCCGGCCTACCATTCCTGCTGTGCTTTGGGCACGCCATCTTGAAGATATCCCAATTGTTACCCGGCCTTGGCGGTCCTTGATAATTTCCTCCGTTATGGTTTCCTCCATTGAAGTTTCCTTCTGCCCTAGGTCTCGAAGACCCGGCTTCTGTGCTAGCGACAAACTCGGAGCTTCCCTCAAACGGGCGCTTGTTCCGGTTGTTCCCATTGTTACCTCCATTGTTACCCGGCGCTGATCCATTGCCGGTTCTTCCATTGTTACTTGTGTTTGCTTTTGCTTTCTTGTCATCGACGTCCTCTTCTGTGGTATCCGTTGCAGCGTGTTTGTTGCATGCGTCCATTAGCTCTCCCATCGTAACCTCTGAAGCATTCCGACTGGATTTCATGCGAGTCAACTTTTGCACTAAAGGTATGTACTTGCATGTCTTTGCCATAGCTTGTAACGCGTCCTTGGGCTGGATATCTGTAGATGAGTGAAGTATCTCCATAACTCGGCGCACCCAACTGCGCGCTGATTCTCCCTTCTTCTGGACGCACCGTTCTAGGTCATCAATAGTAAACAGTTTTCTGCACATCCCATGAAAGTGCTTGATAAACGCAGTTTTCAAATCCTCCCATGACTTGATAGATCCTTCCGGTAGGTTATTGAACCATAACTTTGCCGCTCCTTCTGACATCATCAAGTACATGAACTTGGCTTGAAGATTTTCAGATGCGTTGCGGATTGACATAGCCATCTCATAACTGCTCAACCATGTTTCTGGATCCATAGTCGGCTCATAATTTACTACTTTACCCGGTTCCTTGAATTTATCCGGGTAAGGCTCAGCCCTGATGTTATCCGACAGACACTTAGGCCCAGCGAGGTTAGTCGGAACTAGCCTTACTCGGGATATATGTGACCCTGCGGGGGCTGCGGCTGGGCGCGGCGCTGCTGCTGGTCCGTGCACCGCAGACCCGGCCGCGGCTCTCCTGGCTCTGGAACTGTCCACAATAGGTTGCGCTGCTGATGCCGCTGGTACTGCTTGAACGCGGGGAGGAGGCGGCATTTGCTGCTGCTCTGCCCTCCGTCGCGCTGAGCTTGTCTGAATATTGCCGGTATTGGCTCGTTGCTGACTGATATACGGTGTCCCATGCATTCCACTTCTGTTGTCCGGGTAATTAACTTGTTGTGCCACCGCAGTGCGCAATAGATCTATCGCCCGCCGGGTCTCCTCTGCGTGGGGTGACTCTCTCACGGGGATTTGATTCAATGCGAGTGTTGCTGCGTACACATTATCCATGGGGTTGTTGTAATGACCTGCTGGCGTGCGAAACCGTGATGGTGGTGGTGGTAATGTATTGCCGGTAGTAACTCCAGTCTGTAATATGGGTAACCCGGCCTGCGTGTTTACCGGTTGTGCTCCTCCAGTTGCGGGTTGATGTACATTTCCTTGGTTCGCCGCTGGAATCGGCTGATCCTGAGGTGTGATGAATAGTGTGGCCGGGTTTATGACTCCACCCGTTGCTGGTAATCTGGTCTTGTGCCTTTGACGCACCCTGGTTGTCTCTTCTCGGAGCCGGTTCTCCAATGCATCTAGATCGCGCTGGCGCGCAGCTACCCCTTGTTTTTCTGCTTCCACTTGCCTTCTCTGTTGTTCCAATGCACGGCGGGCTACATCCAGATCCCTAACACGTTCCGCCGCGTTTTCCGGGGTTATGAGTGTGGCTAGAACGGTGGGATCCAGTATCAGGTTGTTGTTGAACAGGGCCGGGTGTTGCGGATTTGAAGGACCCGCCCCTGGTGTCCGGTTTGCCAGATATCCGAACATGTTTGCCTGGAACTCGCTATCCGCCGCATGGCTGGTAACTGATGCCGATTCTCCGTCGACCCGGGTTAAGACCGGGTTTCTGTCAACCGGATTTTGCTGCTGGGCCAATGCTTGTGCTGTTCCGACAGCGGCCGCGGTCACGTTCCCCTGATTAAGATTGGTTGCGGGGGGCGTGTAAACCGCGACCTGGCGCAGATTCGTATTCTTCTTCATCATCGCTGTCTTCCTCGTACCGGTCCTCCAGCAGGTGCAGGATAGACTCGGTGTCATCTTCTCTCATAACCCGGCCACGCGGGGTCCATGTCGGCTCCTCCGGCTGTTCCCTCTTCGTGGTGGGCTCTTCTGCCGGATCTATCGTCCCGACCGATTCCTCCCCATCGGACTGCACGCAGGTGGCCTCCCCTGACACAGAATCAAATCCAAAATCGTGAGGGACTGAACCGGACGTACGTACCATGCCAATGAAGACGTTGATCCGGCTGGTTGTCACGACAGATCCGGATTCGAGCAGATCCGACTCTGGCCCCCAGCCAAAATCGTCCACCATCTTCTCTCCTTCGGGGTTGGTGTAGATCTCGCCGATGACGAGGTTCTTCATGTTCTCCCGAGCTTCTCTCGTGATGTAAACACCCTTGGACGTATGCCCCATGGTGGGCGCCAACTGTCGTGGGATAATCATGACAGACGTTACCGGGGGTAACTTGTCTTGGGGCAAATCGACTCGAGTGTTTGGGAGAGGGTTTAGCTCAAAGGAAACCATGGTGATATGCGATCTGGTAGCCGGCAATCAAGTCGCCGAGTCTCCGATCTGAATATATTATCTCAACTCTCGTGTTACAATGGATACTCGATACCTCGCAATTTGGCGATTGTGTTTTTGCTCACGATACAACTTATCTAACCCTAACCTAGGGACCGGCTTATATAACATCCGGACCCCCTGGCTTACTCCCCAAGGCGTACTCTGAATCCTACCCGGACACTGCTTACAAACCCTAAACTTCCTTACCGGAACCCACAATCCGGGTTACGAGGCCTATGTTCCTGGGCCTTCTAGAAGCTCCTTTATCCTAAGTCGGGTCTTGTGCAGCGTCCTTTGGGCCGAGTTACTCCTTGGCGTTAGCCTACCGGGTTATCATCCCTCCCTCAGAATGTGTTGTCAAGTTCCTCGTCATCGGAGTCCTGCATAAGGCTCTTCCAGAATGCTTCGTCCATCTCCTCATCCAACGATGAGACGACGATGGTGGAGGGGCCAGCATTCCCCCGGGATGTACGAGCTCGCATCTTCGCATCCCTCTGAGCGTCGAGCCGCAACTGCGCCTGTCCCAGATCTGAGTGATCACGACGGAACCTCTCCATCGTGGCCTCGTCATCCCGGCGGATGCACAGCTGCACGAACGCGCGGCGGTTCTCCTGCTCCTCCTTGCGGGTCACAATCCTCATATCCGCGGCGAGGAACTCGGCAACTTCCCTGCTCTCGACGTCCCGGAAGTTGAGCTCGGCGCGCGGGTGGCCGAACCGCCACACCGCCACGTCGAACGCGCGGGCGGCGAGCTCTGGCATGTCGAAGGTGCCCATCTGAAAGCAAAGTATGGGCACCTAGAGGGGGGGGTGAATAGGTGCTACGACCAATTTCAATTTTTCTTAAAGTTTAGGCTTGACTAGAAGGTAAATTCTCTAGATAGTGCAACTAGTGGTGAATTTACCTATATGACAAGACAAGCAATTAATGCAACAAGTACAAGTAAGTAAAGAGAGGGAGGAACGAGGTAACCGATGGAAGCACACGGAGACACAATGTATTTCCGAGTTCCTCCTTTTTAGGGGAGTACGTCTCGTTGGAGGGGTGTGAGCTCGCCACAAAGGCCTACTCAACGCCACTAAGGCCTCACCCTATTCTCCGATGAACTTCACCACAAAGGCCTAGTTCACCTTCCACTATAGAACCCCTTTGAGGCGGGGATCAAATCCTTTACAAACAACTTGGGGCACACACCCACAACTTAATTAGGGGCTCCCAACTCTTCTTGAATCACCAACAAGTATCAAGATGCCTAGGTTCTCCACAAGAGGAAACCCTAGGCTAGATCCCTCGAGCTAGAGAGGGGGAAATGAAGAACGGCTCGGTGAAGATGTAGATCGGGGCCTTCTCCTTCAATCCTCCAAAGATCTTCAAGATTGGGTGGAGGGATTGGGAGTAATGAGATATTTGGTGAGTTCTTAAATGATCATAAATGCTAAGGGGAAGAACTAGATCTTGGGGAGGAGGAGGAGGGGTATTTATAGCCCCTCCTCACAACTAGTCGTTGCACAGGAAAAAGGGGACCGGAATATCCGGTTCAAGTATGAACCGGAATATCCGGTCAGCTTGCTCCACGCGGTCCAGCAGATCTGAACCGGATTATCCGGCTCCTCCGGAAAAATCCGGTTCAAATAATCCGGTCCACTCCTGTAGCTCCAAGCTTCCAGTCCTTAGCAGTTTTGCGCAGCAACCGGAATATCCGGTCCAGGATGAATAATCCGGACCAAATAATCCGGTTCACTTCTGAGAGCGAAACTTCCAGTCCTTAGCAGTTTTGCGCAGCAACCGGAATATCCGGTCCAGGATGAATAATCCGGACCAAATAATCCGGTTCACTTCTGAGAGCGAAACTCCCAGTCCTTAGCAGTTTTGCGCATCACCCGGAATATCCGGTCCAGGATGAAAAATCCGGACCAAATAATCCGGTTGACTTCTGAGAGCAAAACTTCCAGTCCTTAGCAGTTTTCGCGCATCACCCGGAATATCCGGTCCAGGATGAAAAATCCGGACCAAATAATCCGGTTGACTTCTGAGAGCAAAACTTCCAGTCCTTAGCAGTTTTCGCGCACCTTCAAGAGCAACCGGAATATCCGGTCCAGGATGAATAATCCGGTCCGAATAATCCGGTTGGGTTCTGTCCCAAAACTCTCAGGCCAATCTTCACCGACTTTTCGGTGATCGATGCCGATGTAAAGTATAACACCTGCACGCTAAACACCTCGATAAATAATGTACTTAGTATTGTTAACTAACACACAAAACACTGGGAAAACGAAATGCACTTTCAATCTCCCCCTTTTTGGTGTTAGATGACAATACTAAGATTTGCAATAAAACCTTGACAAGAACATGTTTGAAACAAGATGGGAACGTCTCCCCCTATCTCTATGCATATCTTTTGTTTGCCTCAAATGCAAATAGATTCAATGATGTATGGGGAGAAATTTCCAACGAGTAGCAAACATGCCAATGAGTCAATACCACCAATATGTTGAGTGTAAGATAGAAGTATATACCTTGTGCGAAGATAATATATCCAAGAATAACCAAGCACAACTATAGATAATATCCTCAACACATACGATAGATAACCATAACACCACTAATAGATAATCCATGATAATATCCAGATAACCAACATAGTCTCACACACAATAGCACACATAGTTTAAACGAGACAATAACCGACATAAGTTCACGAAAACGACAAACGAAGATACTAAAATGGACACAAGCTCAAAGAATGATAAAAGCAAATGCTTGTGCCCGAACCCATGCAAATCCCGTAGTCTAATAGCTACTTCTCCCCCTTTGGCATCGAGACACCAAAAAGGAGGGAAATAGCGAATCTAACGTCCCAGACACGGTCTAAGCATCGGAGTGCTCAGAAGACTCGCCAGCAGACTCCTCGGACTCGCCCTCGGCCTCGTGCTCAGCATCAGACTCCTCATCCTCATCCTCCTCATCATCACCAGCTCCAGAAGTAGTAGCCTGAGTAGAACGGAGAGCCTCCTCAATGCTCGCCCAGGGAGTGCTATCCTCAGCAGACCAAGCAGCATAAGACTGGACAGTGAGAGGAGCAGGTACATCACCAGTGGCACCACTCACGTGGTGCAGAATCTGACTCTGTGCGCTAGCCATGGCGGTGTCGCGGCGATAAGCCCTGTACTGCTCCTTGTGGATGTCCGCCTTCATGCATAGCACATTACGCTGGAACCAGGAGAGCTTCCTGACATGGCGCAAAGTGCTAACATCAGAAATGGGCGCAGAGTGAGAACCAGTAGAGGGACCTCCCATAGAGGAACCACCCTCAAAAGAAGCATCCTGAGAGGCAGCAGCAGCAGTCTTCTTCTTCCTCTTGATGTACAGCCTCTTGACCTTGTGCTCAACCATGGGTAACTCGGTGTACTCCTTCCGCATCTCATGCTTGATGAGCATCATGATATAGGGAGCATAGGGAATGGTGTAGCCACCAATCATAGCAGCGTAGAGCTCGTGATAGATGATGTCCATCACATCCACAGTATAGGAGACAGATGAGTCCTCTTCCTCCATGCACTCCTTAGCCACTATCAGAAGGTTGCAAAGAGGAGTGGTGAGAGCATCATTGTTACCCCCACTTGGCACAAGGAAGGATCTGAAGATGCGGACTAGCTGATCATAGAGGGGAAGCAGTCCCTCAAGGCCTCCAATGGTGAAACCAGGAGCATACAGCTCAGCCATGGCCACCTCCCTCCTAGGCCTATCAACCTCATGGACGCGGCGACCAAGAGGAGGGTGAGAGCTGAAGGAGTATCCAAGACGGCGTCCAAACCTCTCGAAGGAAGCCTCACAAGCTGTGGTCTCAGACATCCACTTGAGACGGCACACAATATCATTGGTACTGAATACCAGAGTGGACATAAACTGCATCACGAGCTGCTTGTTGTAGTTGCACTGAGTCTCCATAAGCTTCACCAGTCCAAAACGCTCAACAATGTTAGCTGCATCAGCAAATTCCTCCTTGGCCTTGAGGGCAGCAAAGTCAAACGGCTGCATCACACGGATGGGGTGACGGTAGTCACAATAGATATCAGCATAAATGTAGGACTGCTCCTGATTCCAGAACCGAGGATCAATATTTGCAACACGAGGATCAAGGTAGACATCCTTCTGCCTGAGCACATTGAACTCCGGAACAGGAATGTCGGTCTTATAGTTGAGCCGAGCCTTACGCTTGTTCTTGACAGAGACCTGCTTGGGGCGCTTAGGAGGGCGCCGCTCAGAACCACCACCTGTGAAGCAAGATAATAGGGGGATAGCACAAGATAAGTACACTCGTGTCAAGCAATGGAAACAAACATGCATAAAAACAATAGAGGATATTCAAGGGAACAATCTAAGTCGAAATCTGAGAAAGATTAATTTTGGCCTGTCTGAAACAGTACAGAACATAGCCGGATATTCCGGTTCAAAACTGAACCGGATATTCCGGTTACCCGGATATTCCGGTTCAGTCGTGGACCGGATATTCCGGCAGTGGCGGAACAACACAAAACAAATCTAGATCTTAGACTTCAAAACTAGATCGTACACGAGTGAATCTAATCTATCAATATTAGCACGCAAAGGAACCTCTAGGGAACTAGTTCTACCAAGCATTGCCAACAAAAACGCAAATCCACGGATTGGTAGGGTTATAGCACCAAGATTCAAAAGGATTGAACATTACCGGAATCCATGGAGGAAGATGCTTGGGTAGAAACGTTCCTAAGGAGGAGGGGAACGAGATCCGAGCCAAAACTTCAAGATCCCGCGGAGGAATCGACCCAGGTGGCCGAGAATCGAAGAGGCGGCGTTTCGGGGTGGAGAGGAACCGATGGGGAAAAAGGCAAGAACTGCCTCCTCCCCGTCGGGTCCCAGTTTTTATGATTTTCGCCGAACCGGATATTCCGGTTCATACTTGAACCGGATATTCCGGTACACCCGGATATTCCGGTCCAGAACTGGACCGGAAATTCCAGCTGCCTCCTGATCCGAAATTTCCTCGTTTCAAAGGATGACACAAGTGCTAAAAAAGAATGGCTTTTTGATAGAATGGCTTAGGATAGATCATCAAACTGAATATTAGTACTTATCCCTCTCAAAAGTAAGAAACAAAACAACGAGAAGACCAATTGAGTGGGATTTTCCTAAGACGAAACACTTAGAAGGGAAAAACACTAGAAATGCAATGAAATGTCAAATAAAACCCAACTAAGATACAACTCTTCGAAACGAAGAGGTTGGTGGCCTAGGCCACCATGTAAGAGATTATGGTATGCAACCGCGAAGATATATCTTGGGGGCATTGGCAATACTCAACATTGAACCTCACAATTCAACATTAGAAAAAGAGAGATCACAATGAAATTTTTGCTATGGGCATAATGGGGGGAGGGAGAACCCATTGTGTTAGGATAACACTCCCCCTATGTCCATGCCTACACCTAAGCTCAAACACGTTTCATCTATAGGGGTGCGTGCAAGATCCTCAAGTCAAGCTCCTAGAATCAATCACATTTAGTTCATTCCTCAAGAATAAGAATCTTGCATCATCAAGTGGCTTCGTGAAAATGTCCGCAAGATTGTCCTTGGTGGGCACATAAGATAGTGCAATGTCTCCTCTTGCCACGTGATCACGGATGAAGTGGTGGCGGATCTCAATGTGTTTGGTCCTTGTATGTTGCACCGGATTGTATGCGATTTTGATGGCACTTTCATTGTCACACAAAAGAGGCACCTTATCCAAATGAACTCCATACTCCTTGAGAGTTTGCCTCATCCATAACAATTGATTGCATGCACTTGCGGCGGCAACATACTCGGCCTCGGCGGTGGAGAGAGATATGCAATTTTGCTTCTTCGAGGACCAACTTACAAGGGACCTACCAAGAAATTGGCAAGCCCCGGAAGTTGACTTCCTATCATCTTGATCACCCGCCCAATCGGAATCCGTATATCCATTGAGAGAAAATTGTGCCCCCTTTGGGTACCACAAACAAAATCTTGGGGTATGAACCAAATAACGAAAGATCCTATGGACCGCCATTAAATGGCAATCCTTAGGAGCCGCTTGATACCTTGCACACACACCTACACTCAAAACGATATCGGGCCTAGATGCACAAAGATAGAGCAAATAACCAATCATAGAACGATAAAGCTTTTGGTCCACATCCTTACTCCCTTTTGGATTACGAGAGAGATGACACTTGACTTGCATAGGAGATGTCTTGATCTTAGCATCTTGGAAGTTAAACCTCTTGATCATATCTTGGGTGTACTTGGCTTGAGAAATGAAGGTCCCACGAGCCAATTGCTTGATCTCAAAGCCAAGGAAGAATTTAAGCTCACCCATCATAGACATCTCGAACCTGTCAGTCATAAGCTTAGAGAACTCATTATTGAAAGCTTGGTTAGTTGAGCCAAAGATGATATCGTCCACATAGAGTTGGCATATGAAAAGCTCTCCCTTTACTCTCTTGGTGAAGAGAGTGGGGTCAATCTTCACAACTTCGAAACCACGATCATCTAACAACTCCCTAAGGTGCTCATACCAAGCACGAGGTGCTTGTTTGAGACCATAGAGAGCCTTGTCAAGTTTGTAAACGTGGTTAGGAAAGTTAAGATTCTCGAACCCTGGAGGTTTCTTAACATATACCTCCTCTTTTAGTGGACCATTCAAGAAAGCACTTTTCACATCCATTTGTTGCAATTTGAAATTATGTGAAGAAGCATAAGCAAGGAGGATACGGATGGACTCAAGGCGAGCCACGGGTGCGTAGGTTTCATCAAAGTCAATGCCTTCAACTTGGGTGTAACCTTGAGCAACCAATCTTGCCTTGTTCCTAATAACAATGCCATTCTCATCTTGCTTGTTCTTGAAAATCCACTTGGTGCCAATAACATTGTGGCAATCCTTGGGCTTCTCAACCAATCTCCAAACTTTGTTGCGCTCAAAGTTATTGAGCTCATCATTCATAGCTTCAACCCAATCGGAGTCCTCAAGAGCTTCATACACTTTCTTAGGCTCCACCATAGAGATATGAGCTTGATGCTCACAAAAATGAGCCAATTGCCTTCTAGTAGATCTTCTAGTTTGAACATCCTCCAAGACCTTGTCATCTTGGGCATCAATTTGCTTCAAAGCTCTTCTTATTCTTTTGATGCGACGGGCTTCGATCTCCTCATTATTGCGAGGAGGGATCACTTGATCATCTTGATCATTTGGGTCCCCATCTTGACCAATGTGGCCTAGATCATCAACATCATCATCAACAATATCTTCAACATTAGCTCCAACTTGCGAAGAGGATGAAGAGGATGGTTGATCTTGGCCTTGATCTTGACTCGCATTAGTGAGAGGAGTGGGTACGACTTGCGAAGTCACTTGATCAACGAGAGGAGGGTCTTGAATATGTTCTTGGTTAGGTGTAGTAGTTGGCTCCTTGGATTGATCTTCTAATGTAGAGGAGGGCTCCACTTGAGTAGAGCATAGTCCTTCTCGAGTCGCCATAAGGTGTCCCTCGATGGGGCGGAAGAATCCCACACCCATCCTTCCTATGGCTTCTTGATGCATTTCAACATCTACATTTGAAACATGAAACTGCGCCACTTGGGAGCCGTCATTTTCCTCGAAAACCACACTACAAGATTCTACGACAATCCGTGAGGCTTTGTCATAGACTCTATAAGTGTGGGATTCGGCACCGTAACCAACAAAAATACCCTCAATAGTTTTGGATTGAAATTTCGACAACCTAATACCCTTGATCAAATAGAAGCACTTACAACCGAATACACGGAAGTAGGATACGTTGGGCTTGTTGCCGGTGAGGATCTCATATGGTGTCTTGCTCAAGCCTTTGCGGATCTAGAGGCGGTTGGAAGAGTGGCATGCGGTGGATATGGCCTCGGCCCATAAATATTGGGGAGAAGAGTACTCCGCCAACATGGTCCTTGCCATATCCAAGAGAGTGCGATTCTTCCTTTCGGCAACACCATTTTGTTGAGGAGTGTAAGTGGAGGAGTATTGATGACGAATGCCTTCTTCACTAAGAAATTCATTCAATGTATAGTTCTTGAACTCTGAGCCATTATCACTCCTAATAGCCATGATTTGCACATTGTGTTGACGTTGCACTTCGTTGGAGAAGTCGATGATGGTTTGTTGGGTCTCACTCTTGCACTTGAAGAAATAAACCCAAGTGTATCTTGAATAATCATCGACAATCACCAAGCAATACTTCTTGCCGCCAAGACTTGCCTCGGGCACGACACCAAAGAGATCAACATGAAGAAGCTCCAAGATCCTCTTTGATGAAATAATAGTCTTGGCCTTGTGCACAATGTCATGCATCTTCCCTTCAACACACGACCTACAAACGCGATCCTTTGCAAAGGAAACATTTTCTTTTAGTCCAACAATAAGGCCACTCTTGTGAAGACTTTGCAAAGTTCTCATGTTGACATGGGATAGGCGGCGATGCCACAACCATCCCAAGTCCGCCTTCCCGAAAAGACACATTGCTTGAGTGTTGGTGGACTTCGAAAAATCCACCACAAACAACTCATTTTCAACATGTCCCACGTGAGCGACGTCAAGAGTCTTGCTCCTCAAGAGGACCACAATATCACCATCGAAAAAGACGGAAAAACCCATCTTTCCAAGAGAGCGGACAGAAAGTAAATTGTAACCAAGGGATTCGACAAGCATGACGTTCACGATAGTTATATCGGGAGCCACCACAACCTTGCCGAATCCGGATACCTTAGACTTGGACGAGTCCCCATAAGTGACGGTTTCTTGAATGTCATTTGGTTGCAACTCCGTCACTAGTTCTTTGCTTCCGGTCATATGATTAGTGCACCCACTATCGAGAATCCATTTAGTCCCACCGGAAGCATAGCCCTGCACGAGATCATTGACTAGTGTTAGGACCCGATATGGGTCCCTTCATGTTAGCAACAAGGGTCTTTGGGACCCAAATAGTATAGTCAATGAAACCCTCAATAGGACCAACATATTTAGCTTGCACAACACCATAATAATCAACATATAAGAAATGGTGTGGATTGTTAGTTCCCGCGGAGGTGCTATGAGTAGTGGTGTCCCTCATGACATTACTACTCGAGGCAACATTTTTTGCTTGAGCGGGTGTGCTACGAGTAGTGTTGTCCCTCATGACATTACTACCCGAAGCACCCTTTAGGTTCTTCTTCTTGCTCTTCTTCTTCTTGTTCTTCTTCTTGGCTACATAGCCAAGTCCTTTCTTACCCACTTGTTGCCTTGGAGCACTCAATTGTGGTCTAGCAATGACCACATTAGGGCTAGGGGCAACCACTTGTGGGGTGGCTAATACAACCTTCTCAACTTGAGAGCTTTTGCCCTTGAGCCTTGCTAGCTCATCCTTTAACCTAGCATTTTCCTCAAAAATATTTGCATGATCAGAAGAAGAAGTAGAGGTGCTAGGATGGTTAGATTGAGTAAGTTGAGTTTGAAGTTGTTCATGCAACTCTTTGAGGGATGAGTGTTGGCTTTCCAATGCTTTGTGAGCATTGGTTAGCTTCTCAAACTCCTCGGTTAGTTTACCATGACCAATCCCAAACTCGACTTTGTCCTTTTTAGCCTTTTTATATTTAGCAATAGCAAGATCACGTTCCTCAATGATTTTAGAGACAAGTTCATTATGGGATAATTCAATAGATTCAAGTTCATCCCCTAGAGAAACTCTACCATCATGCTCTTCTTCAAGAGTCATTGAGAGAGATGCAATTTCATCTGCATCCCTTCTCTCAATCTCACCTTTCTTCTCAAGGGCCTCTTGGGCTTCTCCCAATTGCCTCATGAGATGCTCAAAGTACTTCTTGGTCTCCCCTTGCATGTTAGACATAAAACGGTCCAAAGAGGCTCTTTCCTCTTCTTCTCTAAGACTAGCAATATGTTCTAGTTCACTAGGGGTCTTAGAGTTAGGAGAGGATGATACCTCCGTGGCCTTAGCCATGAAGCACTTGGCATTGCGTTGAGGAAGATTTTCATTGGGGGATTCAAAGAGGG
Source organism: Alopecurus myosuroides (assembly GCA_028641055.1). Lineage (NCBI taxonomy): Eukaryota > Viridiplantae > Streptophyta > Magnoliopsida > Poales > Poaceae > Alopecurus > Alopecurus myosuroides. The sequence continues at coordinate 317,278,411 of CM054057.1, read as the reverse complement.
ATGACGAAGATGGAGTGGAAGCAATAGCTAGAGCGGCCACTTCACTTGTTGATTCTTCTTCTTCATCACTCCCGGAATCATACTCCTCTTGAGTCAAGAGCACAAACTTGGTGGGGGACTTCTTGTTGAAAGGTTTCTTCTTGAAATGAGGTTTCTTGTATTCAACCTTGGACTTGTCCTTGCGAATGAGCTTGCTACTATGGTGTTCTTATTCTCGTAAGGGCATTCCGCGATGAAGTGATGCTTGTCTTGGCAATTGAAGCAAGACCTCACTTTTTGAACCCCATCATTTCCATAACGAGACTTGGTCTTCTCCTCAACAAATTTCTTTCCCTTGGGGGGATTGTTCCAAAACTTTTGCACGGTGAGAGCAATGAGATCCTTTAGAACGGGATCATAGTCTTGTTCTTTCAACGGGGGCAATGCCTCTTCTCCATCTTCTTCATTCTCAACTTCTCTAGATAAGACCTTGGCCTTCAAAGCAACGGATGCTCCTTGATGCATTCCAATGGCTCTAGCACGGTTGTCAAGGGCATTCTTGGTTTGCACCTTGTAGGAGCACAATTCTTGCATCACTTGAGTTGAGGTCATGGAGGAGAAATCATGTCTCCCTTGAACGCTCTTCAAGTCCGTGCCCTCAAATGGCATCACGGCAATCATGTACTTCCTCTTGATCCATGCATCATCAATATATGTTGCACCCGCACTAGAGAATGCGGTGGCAAGAGTTTTGAGTCTTCGATACATGTCAACATGATCTTCTCCATCACGCATGAAGAACCCTTCGGCCTCATTGGTCAAGGCATCATATCGATTTCTTTGCATGCTCTCATTCCCAACAAACATGATGACAAGAGCATCCCATGTTTCTTTGGCGGTGGAGAAGTGTTGAAGATGCGGCATGTGGTTGGGGCCCACGGCTTGATGAAGGATGGACAAGGCGGTGTAGTTGAGTTGACAATCTACGACCTCTCTTCTTGTGAGATTCTTGGGATCATATGGCTTGTATCCATCACGAGTGATTCTCCAAAGATCTATACAAGAAGAGTTCAAGTGAGTCTCCATGTAGTATTGCCATTCACGAAAAGAATATGCATCAATTTTAGGTGGATCTCCTCTAGGGATTATATGAGGAAAAGGGATGGGGGGATCGGGAGAATATTGGCCTTCAACGGCGTGATATCCTTCCTTTCCACTCGCACCCTTCTTAGCGGATTGTTCGGCGGAAACAGTTTTAAGTGGTTCACCATCAACCCCTTTCTTGGCACCCTCCGTTTCCGGAAGGGATGAGTCGACCACCTCCTGTCCTTTGGCTTTGAGGAGTGTTGTCATGAGTTGACGCAACTCCTCAAATTTAGTGTCTATGGATGAGGTCAATGATTCTCTCAAAGCATTGAGATCATTCATGGACACATTTCCATCGGACGGAGCGTCATCCATCTCATCTCCCATACTTAAACTCTTAGGCGGTTAAGCCCGATAGAAGAGCCGAGGCTCTGATACCAATTGAAAGCAAAGTATGGGCACCTAGAGGGGGGGTGAATAGGTGCTACGACCAATTTTAATTTTTCTTAAAGTTTAGGCTTGACTAGAAGGTAAATTCTCTAGATAGTGCAACTAGTGGTGAATTTACCTATATGACAAGACAAGCAATTAATGCAACAAGTACAAGTAAGTAAAGAGAGGGAGGAACGAGGTAACCGATGGAAGCACACAGAGACACAATGTATTTCCGAGTTCCTCCTTTTTATGGGAGTACGTCTCGTTGGAGGGGTGTGAGCTCGCCACAAAGGCCTACTCAACGCCACTAAGGCCTCACCCTATTCTCCGATGAACTTCACCACAAAGGCCTAGTTCACCTTCCACTATAGAACCCCTTTGAGGCGGGGATCAAATCCTTTACAAACAACTTGGGGCACACACCCACAACTTCATTAGGGGCTCCCAACTCTTCTTGAATCACCAACAAGTATCAAGATGCCTAGGTTCTCCACAAGAGGAAACCCTAGGCTAGATCCCTCGAGCTAGAGAGGGGGAAATGAAGAATGGCTCGGTGAAGATGTAGATCGGGGCCTTCTCCTTCAATCCTCCAAAGATCTTCAAGATTGGGTGGAGGGATTGGGAGTAATGAGAGATTTGGTGAGTTCTTAAATGCTCATAAATGCTAAGGGGAAGAACTAGATCTTGGGGAGGAGGAGGAGGGGTATTTATAGCCCCTCCTCACAACTAGTTGTTGCACAGGAAAAAGGGGACCGGGATATCCGGTTCAAGTATGAACCGGAATATCCGGTCAGCTTGCTCCACACGGTCCAGCAGATCTGAACCGGATTATCCGGCTCCTCCGGAAAAATCCGGTTCAAATAATCCGGTCCACTTTTGTAGCTCCAAGCTTCCAGTCCTTAGCAGTTTTGCGCAGCAACCGGAATATCCGGTCCAGGATGAATAATCCGGACCAAATAATCCGGTTCACTTCTGAGAGCAAAACTTCCAGTCCTTAGCAGTTTTGCGCAGCAACCGGAATATCCGGTCCAGGATGAATAATCCGGACCAAATAATCCGGTTCACTTCTGAGAGCAAAACTCCCAGTCCTTAGCAGTTTTGCGCATCACTCGGAATATCCGGTCCAGGATGAAAAATCCGGACCAAATAATCCGGTTGACTTCTGAGAGCAAAACTTCCAGTCCTTAGCAGTTTTCGCGCATCACCCGGAATATCCGGTCCAGGATGAAAAATCCGGACCAAATAATCCGGTTGACTTCTGAGAGCAAAACTTCCAGTCCTTAGCAGTTTTTGCGCACCTTCAAGAGCAACCGGAATATCCGGTCCAGGATGAATAATCCGGTCCGAATAATCCGGTTGGGTTCTGTCCCAAAACTCTCAGGCCAATCTTCACCGACTTTTCGGTGATCGATGCCGATGTAAAGTATAACACCTGCACGCTAAACACATCGATAAATAATGTACTTAGTATTGTTAACTAACACACAAAACACTGGGAAAACGAATTGCACTTTCACCATCCACCACCGCACGCTGTTGTGTGTGATCACCACGGACCAGCGCCCGGACGGCCGCAGCTGCACACCTCGGAATCCGGTGCTGCTTGTCACGCGCGGCGCCATCGGGCGGACCAGCGCCAAGAGTGAGGGGGGAGGTCGGGGGCTGTGGCGGCGTGCAGTAATCAGCGCCGAGAGTGAGGGGGAGGTCGGGGGCTGTGGCGGCAGCGTAGAAGGTAGGTTGCGTGGTCCGTGCTCGGTCGTATTTATGCGATAGAGACGAGGTCGATAAGTTCAGTGACCGTTGGCTTGCCAGGCTTTTGTTGAGTTCTGCGGTGATGAGTTGCACGATCTACCAGCACGAAGGATTTGATCTAAACTCGAGGTTTTAGCAGCTATTAGCGATTTGATCTTTACTCGGGTTTTAGCACGAGGGATCTACCAGCGATAATATACCTTAGAAGTTTATGAAACAAACTAAACCTTAACAAGTCCAGGAAACAAACAAAATTACAATACAGCCAGACAAAATATGAAGTTCATAGGCCTAGCTCAGCAGCAGCCTAGTCTCTTTACCAACATTGCATATCCTTTGCGCCGGTTCTATATCACCCCCATCTCAATGACCGCCTCCAACCTAGGGTCATCGGTCTCCCTCACAATGATCAAAACAGATTGTTGATTATGAAAATTATTGCCTTGGACGAAAACCATCCACACCAACTTGTCGAGGATAATGCGGCCGTCGATTTTCTTGTTGTAAGAAATGGTGGTGACATGCTCTTCTGCTCTAAGTCGTAGGCCAACCCTGCCATGATTCCTTAGGCCAGCGTGTTCCCCTATCAACTTCGTTAGTTTCTAAGCATGAAAGATAACATACCATATTAGTAGACCTTCTCATGGTTCTTGGAAATTTACTTGCAAAAAGAGGAGGGCGTCTTATAGATACATACCATAGTATAGTGCTGCAAGTTTGTGACGGTGAAACGAGTCACAAAAGGAAGCCCAACATAGGGTCCAAGGGGTAGAAGCCGGGTCAGGCGGTTCTTCTCGTGATTGTCGAGATTGGCTCTTTGGGCATATACGATGTTGGCATCATCATGCTCTCATCGGCAGAACTGTCAGAATCCTCATCATGGACCTCATCATCAGAATTGCTAGAATCCTCATCATGCATCTCATCATCAGAACTGCCATCTACACTGCAAACTGAGTCATCTTCGCTTGAAACTGAGTCATCTTCGCTTGAAATGCAAAGTGAGTCATCTTGGGCGTCACTAATAATAGCAACGTAGATAGTGGGCCGTGGTATCATGGAAAACACTAGTATGTCTCCTGCGGAGATGTTCTTTTCCTCGATGAACCAGTCCCATTGTATCCCGTGCAAACGGATTTTGCTCTGTTCTTTTGACACACGAAAGGTGTACTTCCTGCCATGGGAACTAAACAGCACACGCTCGCTTACTAACTTGTTGAATGCTATCCGAGCAGTGCACGGTACAACATGTGCATCAGAAATAAAAAGAAACGTGGAAATTAGATATTGTAATAAAAACACAATACATAATACAAGTGTAAGAAGAAGAATTGTTTTCTTACCACTGACTTGAGGTGGCACTCTTGTACAGCAACACCGAACTTGGATGCAGAAGGAGGGAAATTATTCTTGCATACAGGGCATGAAATACCCTGTTAATCAAGCAAAAAAGAAGCAGAAAATACAAAATGTGCATATAAGCATATTGGTTCTAAAAAGGAACAATTCTTCCATGAAGACATTTATGTAAAACTGGGGCCAAACTACGAACAACTGGTAATGTCTCATAACAAAAGCACAACCATGTTTATCCAAGAAGTAATTCTACACTACCAAGAGCAATGCACAATGAATGTGCTTGTACATTAAACAAGATAGTATGGAACCCTCATTGCAATGATATGGTGACACACTTTAATCATCGACTTAAAGGGATCATGCACATTCAAAACAACATCTATAGTCACAGCTCTGTACTCATTGGCCTCAGGGAACATAGATACACAGCAAGCATACACAACTTTGCTACACCAGGTGGGCCAGCAAAAGCAAAGACATGGCACATCTATTTGTGTCTGGTTCTTACTTTTACTGGCCATCTGGTGGAGACAGTGAGGCATCATCCAAATATACATGAGTCAAAGTCATCATCATTGACCAAATAAGCTCATAAATTGTGCATAGTGATAACAAGCCTCATAAACACATAGGTGATCATGCACTAAAAGGGACATCCTTAGAATTCATTGTAACATGCAGTCAGAATAAACATATATGGAACAATGCAAAATGTAAAACAAGCCTCATAAACACGTTGCCAACACTTGCTAGAAGAACGAACTCAATACCAGGAAGTAATACAAGACCAAGGGAAAAAATAGTGCTTATAATAGCATGTACGAATACAAATACTCAAATTGTATACACTACAAGGTATTATAGACACTCTCTTTCCCTTTACCATGGCCCAGTTTAAATCATCGGCATATAACAAGGAGGACATTCAAGGCAAAGAAAAGTGGAACAATGGAAACAAATGTAATACAAGCCTCATATATCATTGCCATGCAAGCAAAGGCAACAAGAGAGCTTCAATAGAATGTACGAATACAAATACTCAAATTGTATACACTACAAGGTATTGTAGCCCTCTATTTGCCTTTACCATGGCTAGTTTAATCATCGTCATATAACAAAGAGGACATTCAAGGCAAAGAAAAGTGGAACAATGGAAACTAATGTAAAACGAGCCTCATATATCATTGCCATGCAAACCAAGGCAAAAAGAAGTAACTAAAATAGCATGTACATATACAAATACTCAAATTGTATAAACTACAAGGTATTGTAGACACTCTCTTTGCCTTTACCATGGCCTAGTTTAATCATCGGCATATAACAAGGAGGATATTCACGGAAAATTAAAGTGGAACAATGGAAACAAATGTAATACGAGCCTCATATATCATTGCGATGCAAGAAAAGGCAACAAGAGAGCACCAATAGCATGTACGAATACAAATACTCAAATTTTATACACTACATGGTATTGAAGCCCTCTATTTGCCTTTACCATGGCCTAGTTTAATCATCGGCATATAACAAGGAGGACATTCAAGGCAAAGAAAAGTGGAACAATGGAAACTAATGTAAAACGAGCCTCATATATCATTGCCATGCAAACCAAGGCAAAAAGAAGTAACTACAATAGCATGTACCAATACAAATACTCAAATTGTATAAACTACAAGGTATTGTAGACACTCTCTTTGCCTTTACCATGGCCTAGTTTAATCATCGGCATATAACAAGGAGGACATTCATGGCAAAGTAAAGTGGAACAATGGAAACAAATGTAATACGTGCCTCATATATCATTTCCATGCAAACCAAGGGAAAAAGAAGTGGCTATAATAGCATGTACGAATACAAATACTCAAATTGTATACACTACAAGGTATTATAGACAATCTCTGTCCCTTTACCATGGCCAAGTTCAATTTCTACTGGCAGATTACATCCTAGCTATTTTTATAAGCACCATTTTTCTGTTGTCCCTGACGACCCAATTTCTTTTGCAATTTGGAGGAGCAAGTGCCAGTCTAAGCATAGATTCTTTGCTTGGCTTCTTCTGCATGATAGAATTAATACCAGGGATATGTTGCTTCGTAGACATTGGATCATTAATACTACTTCTGATTGTGTCTTGTGTCCTGGACATGTTCATGAGGATTGGAGGCATCTATTTTTCAATTGTACTTTCAGTACAAGGATTTGGAACTACTTGCAGATCCCTTGGATACCTGGTTCACCATCTTATACTATCATGTATGCCAGAAAACATTTTACTGGCCCTTGTTTTGTGGAGATTGTGATCCTGGCTTGCTGGTGCATCTGGAAGCAAAGAAATGGATGGATCTTCAAGAACATCAAGCCAACCTTTAGAGGATGGAAGGCCCTGTTTATACAGGAAGTCACTCTGCTTAAGTACAGGGTGAAGAGTTCACACTCTGTTTTTTTTACATCATGGATTAATTCACTCCCCTAATCCCCTTGTATATATTGTACATATTTGTAAATAACCTTTTATTTATTTAATAAATGGGGGGCTGTGGGGGTTTCCCCCACAGTATTGGTGTCAAAAAAAAAACAAGGAGGACATTCAAGGCAAAGTAAAGTGGAACAATGGAAACAAATGTAATACGAGCCTCATATATCATTGCCATGCAAACCAAAGGCCAGGCGAGTGCCTATAATAGCATATACGAATAAAAATACTCAAATTGTATACACTACAAGGTATTATAGACACTCTATTTGCCTTTACCATGGCCTAGTTTAAATCATCAGCATATAACAAGGACATTCAAGGCAAAGAAAAAGTGGAACGATGGAAACAAATATAATACGAGCCTCATATATCATTGCCATGCAAACCAAAGGCCGAGAGAGTGTCTAAAATAGCATATACAAATACAAATACTCAAATTGTACACACTACAAGGTATTTTAGACACTCTCTTTGCCTTTACCATGGCCTAGTTTAAATCATCGGCATATAATGAGGACATTCAAGGCAAAGAAAAAGTGGAACAATGGAAACAAATGTAATACGAGCCCCATATATCATTGGCATGGAAACCAAGGGAACAAGGAGTGGTTATAATAGCATGTACGAATACAGATACTTAAATTGTATACACTACAAGGTATTATAAACACTCTCTTTACCTTTACCATGGCCTAGTTTAAATCATCGGCATATAACAAGGAGGACATTCAAGGCAAAGAAATATGGAACAATAGAAACAAATGTAATACGAGCCTCAGATATCATTGCCATGCAAACCAAGGCCATGCGGGTGCCTATAATAGCATATACGAATACAAATGCTCAAATTGTATACACTACAAGATATTATAGACACTCTCTTTGCCTTTACCATGGCCTAGTTTAATCATAGGCATATAACTAGGAGGACATTCAAGGCAAAGAAAAGTGGAACAATAGAAACAAATGTAATACGAGCCTCATGTATCATTGCCATGCAAACCAAAGGCCGAGAGAGTGTCTAAAATAGCATATACGAATACAAATACTCAAATTTTATACACTACAAGGTATTTTAGACACTCTCTCGGCCTTTACCATGGCCTAGTTTAATCATCGGCATATAACTAGGAGGACATTCATCATGTTGATAAATTAGGATACACAAAAGAAAAACAGGTGGAACAATGGAAAATGCACAGAAAAAATGAATCTGACCTTAGAATTTCTAAGTACAACAAGTATAGTAAGTACTAGCACCTGGCCTCGGTAAATCATTAGCCAAAGTGTTAATAATTGGCCAAAATTGAACCTTGCAAAAATACCAAATCTAAGCCGTGAACCCAAATCTAAGCCTAATCTAACTAAAGCACCCAAATCGGGTACGGAATTAAACCATAACCTATCGAAATCATGGTGGAAATAGATGAACTAAGCGTGCCGGATATCCCAAACTTAAGACATAGAACAAAACCACGTCTATGGGAGAAAATACGAAGCAGAGACGCAAAATGAACGGTAAAAACATGTAGATGTACCGTGCATGTCGTGCTAAGGAGAAAAATCGAGCTCAATCTACAGATCTACAATACATACAAGGGATAAGAAGGTTAGATATCATCTTACCGCCATTGCCAAAGCCCTCGAAGAGGACGGGACGATGCATGCGGTGGTCTGAAAAAAAGTCGATAAAGATAATGCCTGCCCAGGGAGGAAGAGGAGGCCTGGCCTTCGTTTTCCGCCGAGGATGGTCGTCTCGGTGTTGTCGATGTCCCGGCGGAAGAAAACCCGCCAACGGAGAGAGGGGAAGCTCAAGAAGGCGGTGAGAGAGATAGAGCGAGTGATATGATTAGAAGAGAGAGAGGGGGAGGTGAGCGCAATTAAAGGGCGCGCCTTCCCGAAGGGGTTGACGCTGCGCCTCCCGCGCAATAAAGGGCCGACCTGGCGCTAGTTGCCCAAAACATTTCACAAAATAGAAGAAAAATAATTTGAAATGGAAAGAAAAACAATTAATACAGTATAATAATAACATAAACACAAAATACTCCATCTATTTGATCTGACAAAATAAAAACAATTTCCCCGATTTTTTTGAAAGACAAAATGCAGATTCAATTTTTTGAAAACCAAACTTATCTGAATTGTGTTTATTATTTAGTGATATTGTGCCTTTTTTATAAATGATTATCTACTTGCTTGGATGTGTTAGGATGGACACTAGAAAGTCCCAAGACAATGGTATGACGCAACTCTTCGCAAGCTTCCCTCACGTTTCTCTGTTCCGGGAGTTTTGGGCCAATAGGGCATGTAAATTCGAGCGAGAAACACAGAGAGAAAGAAGTCGGGCTCTAAGTAGTCCTGGAACCCTCCAGAGAGAATCTGACGCCGGTGGAGCCCTAACACACATGACACACTATAACACACATGGTATTTCATACCATGGGATTTGGTGGCATTCATACGATCCGGAGCCCCCCTCCGGAAAAACCGTGCATAGCTAGCCCCGGGGAAAAAGGAGGAACTGCCGTTCTGGCCCTCTACGTGAGCCGAACAGGGGTAGCAAAGTGGAACCAATTGTTTTTTTTTGTTAGGTTAGTCCCAAGGAACACCCAAGAGTATGTTAGGGTCCACCTCTTGGCAAGATTCCCCTAGTTCCGTCAAATCCAGGAGTTTCGGGCTCTAAGTAGTCCTAGAACACGCTAGAGAGAATCCTACGCCGGTGAAGCCCTTAGAAAGCGAGGGAATCTTGTCATCCCACACCCATGACACACTCTAGCACACATGGTATGGCGTGCAATGGGATTTGGTGGCATTCAGACGATCTGGAGCCACCTCTCCGAAGAAACCATAGCCCTGCTGGGGAAAAAGACGGAACTGACATTCTGCCCCATCTACGTGAGCCGGAAGGGGGTAGCAAAGTAGAACTAACTATTTGGTTGTGTTAGGTTAGGCCCAAGGAACACCCAATATAATGTTACGTCACACCTCTTGGCAAGATTCCCCCAGCTCCGTCACACCCAGGAGTTTCGGGCTCTCATTAATTAGTCCTGGAACCCGCGAGAGAGAATCCGACCCCGGTGAAATCCTAACACAGAGAGCGAGTGAATATTGGGCATCCAAGATCTATGCCAGACTCTATCACACGTGGTGTGGCATGTAATGGGATTTGGATGCATTCAGACGATCCGGAGCCTCCTCTCCGGATAAACCATAGCCCCGTTGGGAAAAAGACGGAGTTGTCGTTCTACCCCATCTACATGAGCCAGAAGGGGGTAGCAAAGTGGAACCAATTTCTTGGTTGTGTTATGTTAGGCTTAAGGAACACCCAATACAATGATAGGGCCCACATCTTGGAAAGATTCCCCCAGCTCCACCAGATCCGGGAGTTTCGGGCTCTAAGTAGTCCGAGAACACGCTAGAGAGAATCCGACGCCGGTGAAGCCCTAACACACAGAGAGAGGTAATCTCAGGTATAAAATACCAAGACACACTCTAACACACATGGTATGTCATGCCATGGGATTTAGTGGCATTCATACGATCCAGAGCCGCCCTCCGGAGAAACCATAGCCCCGTTGGGGAAAAAGACGAAACTGTCGTTCTGGCCCTTCTACGTGAGCCGGAAGGGGGTAGCAAAGTGGAACCAACTGTTTGTTTGTGTTAGGTTAGGCACAAAGAACACCAAAGAAAATGTTAGGGCCCACCTCTTTGCAATATTCCCCTAGTTCCGTCAAATCCGGGAGTTTCGGGCTCTAAGTACTCTTGGAACCCGCTAGAGAGAATCTAACACCGGTGAATCCCTAACACAGAGAGCAAGGGAATCTTGGGCATATCAGACCCATGACACACTCTAACACACATGGTATGGTATACCATGGGATTTTGTGGCATTCAGACGATCCGGAGCCCCCTCCGGAGAAACCATAGCCCCGATGGGGAAAAAGACGGAACTTGTCGTGGGATAATCACGGCAGACGTTACCGGGGGTAACTTGTCTTGGGGCAAATCGACTCTGGTGTTTGGGAGAGGGTTCAGCTCAAGGGAAACATGGTGATAGGCGATCCGGTAGCCGGCAATCAAGTCGCCGAGTCTCCGATCTGAATATACTATCTCAACACTCGTGTTACAATGGATACTCGATATCTCGCAATCCCTATCTCGTAAGCTTGTGTATCCTAACGCTAGGGACCGGTTTATATAGTACCCGGATCCCCTGGCTTACTATCCAAGGCGTGTTCGGAGTCCTACCCGGACACTACTTACAAACCCTAAACTTCCTTATCGGAACCCACAATCCGGGTTACGAGGCCTATACTCCTGGGCCTTCTAGAAGGGTCTTGTGCAACGTCCTTTGGGCCGAATTACACCTTGGTATTATCATACCGGGTTATCATCCCTCCATCAGTAGTCCCCAGAATAGCTTCGGCTTCACGGGATCCTCCTTGAAGTGCACGCTATTCCCTGCAAAAATAATAAACACACAAGTTCACAGAGGCCGGGTTAGGTTGCTTTAATAAACAGCTAGGCCTAACTCCATTGGTGGTCCATATAATAACTCGGTTTTCTCTGAGTCCATCTTTACTTTTTCGGGTCAATGTTCCGAGGAAAATGCAGAAGACCCGGCTTATTTCACTCGTTAATTGATCCGAATATCACGGAAGAGATTTGCTTCCTATCCATTCCGGATATCTCGTCCCAGCACTTAACGCGTATCCCAAAATATCAGGACGGGTATCCCTTATCCCGAAATTTTTGGTTCCCGCTCGCCGACCTAGGTTTCCCCATTCGTACCTATAAATAGGTGCCTAGGGGGTGACCTAAACCTAACGGCTCATTTCTTCCACCTTCTTCTTCCTCACCGGCGCTCTCTCCCCCGAGCTCGCGCAGCACCACCACGGAGACCTCGGGCACACCGTCGGAGCAAAGCCGCCGTCGGCTACGCTCATCCACAGTTCACTCCGCGCCACCGCCAGTTTCCGCCGCCGCGCCTTCGAACTGCCCGCCGGGAGTCGCAAGGGGACACCACGACTGCGCCATCTGCCGCCGTCGCGCCCTTCTCCAATCCACACCGGTAAGCCTTCTATTTTCATTGATTTAGCTTCTAATTTCTCCATTTGACCTAGATTGGATCTAGATCCGCCCGCGGGCCGTTTCCTCTCCCACGCCGAATTAGATCGCTCACCTTCACTCTAGTTCGTTCAATTGCTCAGTAGTTGACCCCACAGTACTTTCCTATCGCTTGCAATCGTTAATTTCTCCGCGAAATCATCCGCCAATTTTCCAATCTAGGTATAGCTCGCCCAAATTTCCGCAGCTGTTCTTCGATACCCGGACAGTCCACCACATCCGGTTCTCTTATCCACACACTAGATAACGGGCAATCAACCTCTTTTAATAATTGCTCGCTGATACTTAGATATCCCATAATTTCTGTACTGCTCGTCAATACCCGGATAGTTTGTAATTTTCGTTCTGTCTAGTGATACTCGGACAACTCATAGGTTCCATGCCTCTTACTGATACTGCTTGTGAATACTCGGATAGCTCATAATTCCCGAGTCTTAATGCTTCGTACTCTTTGCCTTGTATTTTGCAGACTGAGCAAATGGCCCCAAAGCACAAGGGCAAACAGCCGGCCAAGGCAAAGTCAACCCAGTCCATTTCCGCCAACTGGGCGCGATCCTCCGTGACCCTGACCAAGTTAGAAGAAATCGCCGAGTCTGGCGTTCTCCCCCCTCAGAAGGAGATCCATTGGAGGGTACCGGGTGATGAGACCCGGCCTACCCCCAATCCCGACGAGGTAATATGCTTTGTCGAGCACGTGATCCGGGGGTTTCGCCCCCCCGGGTCACTCTTTCTTCCGTGAAGTCCTCAGCCATTATGGCCTCCGGGTGTTCGACATAGGGCCTAACTCTATGTTGAATATAACCCATTTCATATTCCTTTGTGAGTCCTACTTGTGCATCCCGCCAAATCTGGCTTTATTCATCGAGTTTTTCCAATGCAAACCGTGCCGCGAAAGCGGTGACGGGGCCCTCTTGGCCTGCGGCGGGGTCTCTATCCAGCGCCGCAAGAATTCTCCTATGCCGACTCTCAGCCTTAACTCACATGTTAAGCATTGGCATATGTCCTTCTTTTATTGTCGGGACACCTCCCCACCCAGCGAGAGGAAATTGCCGGGTTATTCGGAGGGTCTCTTAGATCTTTCCGATACTTTCCATGCTTTCGCCCCTAAATCGGACAGGGAAACCATCCAGCCTCTTCTAGCCAAAATAGCTGTTCTTTCTGCCCAAGGCCTCCTTGGGCTTAACTTGGTTAAGACATGGGTGGACTTCCGGATCCAGCCCAACTCCATTCGTGCAAAGCTGATGTGCGACTACTCGGGGCACGTCACGGACGCGCTCCGCTATTCCTCAAAGAATTACCCGACCGGCGACACTAACAAGACTATCAAGAGTTTCTTGACGGAAAAGTTGGACGTGATCCGGAACATAGCCGGATTAGATCCATATACACGCGAGAATCCGGCTCCCGCGGTAAGATCCGGCACTTATACTTTCACTTTCATTTTTGCACTTACACTTGATACAATCATTAACTCTTACTTTTACGCCTTTATCTCAGGCTGATAGCGCTTTCTGGAACGCTGAGACCTCCCCTTCCTCCGGAGACCCGGAAGAAGATGAAGATGCAGCTGACTCGGAGGAAGGTACATTCCGGGTTTTTACCCAACCCAATTTCTGCTAACTTGTTTCTCCACACTTCCTGTTTTTCCGACTGTATTCATTGGTGACTCAGGGCTGGAGGATAAGAAAGAGAAAGAAGACCCGGAAGACGGGGTGGAAACACAGAGTGACGAGAGCGAAGCTGAACCGTTCACCGAGGTCGGAGCTAAGAGAAAACCCCGAGGGGTTGTCTTTAAGGTCCCATATCGTTCCCTTGCCTCCAAACCATACTCCTTCACTAATATGTGCGAGCTAAACCGTAAACTATCCGACTGGTCATACTTGAAGGAACCACCCATGATCAAGCGCAGGGTGACCCGGAACACTCCGGGTGACGCCACGCTCAACCCGGGTATCCCACCATCTCCGGCTCAGCGCGCCGGTACTTCTCAGCCTCATCCCGAGTATCAGAGATTTCCTTCTCCCAATCACCCCTTAGCGGGACGACTCCGCGTCTCACTTTCTCAATCTTTGTCAGCTTCTTCCGGATCTAGCAGCGAATTCCCCTCAGACTTCATGGTGAACTCCGGGTAAGGCTCTTCTCTTGCTGTTCTAATACTCATCCATAATTTTCTCTAGTTACATACTAACTGCTTACTTGTACCATTCTCAGGGCCAAGGTCACTACCAGTGACCAGGATGACATGGAAACTGATGACCCGGGCAAGGAGAATCCGGTTGATGACGCAATGGCTGCGGCTGGTGGCGAGGAAGAGTAGCAAGTGCCACCAAAGAACCCGGCTGATCGAGAAGCCGGGTATCCGATAGCCTCGCACGCGCAGGAGGACGAAGAGGCCACAATCCTGGGCACAGGGGGAGGCGAGCTGAACTCCGACACTCGAGCGACTCGGGTGCCTTCCCCTGCCAAGGCAAGAATTCGGTCTCCGAGTAACTAGGATCCCGGGTCTTCCGACCTGGGTAATCATTCCTTCGACCAGATGATGAGCGCCCTCCTCGCCTTGAAGGCCACAGAGAACAATATGTTGGAGCGCATGGCTGCTGAACATCAGGTAATACTGACTGGTATTTCATAGTATCCATCTAGTCCCCAAGTTCCGAGTATAACTTGTCGAAGTTGTACTTGGTACTACCTCTTTAATACTTGGGTTATTATGATATCCGACTGAACTTTATCTTTCCGTCCCTTATAGGCACAAATGGCCCGGACCGAGGAAATTTTGGCCAAGACCAATCAACTCCTGGAGACTGAGGTAAAGCGGCGGGAGGCGCTTGAAGCTGAGGTGGAAATGCTTAACAAGGATGTCGCGAAGTACAAGAAGAAGTACACCACTGTTCAGGCTGCGCTGAAGAAATTATCGGCCCAAGTTGCCGACACTTATCGTGTCCTATTTGGTGAGATATTGCTACTTGCTGGTTCGTGACTCGGTTTTTTCTTGATCCGTGATACCCGGGATGTTTTTTATGTAACCTTTGTTGTTTATATTGCAGGCGCTAACCTTGCGCCCCCAGAAGAAGATGATATCCAGAAGGCGGAAAATTTAAGGACTGTGCTCCGAAGATTCTGCGCCGGCACTAAATGGATCCTAGACACCATACAGTGGCCGACTGAGGGATATCCGGGTATGGAAACCCTGATCCATGCGTGCTCTACTGTCCCCGCATGGATTGAGCTCTGGAAACGCTCGGCATGCCGGGTTGGGATGACCCGGGGTCTTATGCTGGCCAAAGCTTACTTTCCAAAGCTTGAGCCGGCAAAGCTGGTGGCCGGGCTTCCAGAGTTCAAGGCCGATGGCTCCAGGTTCGCCGCCAAGGACTTCAAAGCTGTACAAACTGAGGTGCGTCACTCGGCGACTACTCTTGCCGATTCTCTGGACCTGAATAGATATGTAACTCCATACGACGCCGAGGATAAACCTGTGAAGGAAGATATGCCTTTACCCTTCGATATCTTGGAGAAGTGGAATGCTGACTCGGCCAGGAGGAGGAAGGAAGCCGCGAAGAGGGAAGCCGAATTGGAGTCAGCGCCCTCCTCCTCTACGCCGGCTGGCCGCCCGCCTGTTCGTCCTGATACTGCCAATCCGGGTGACAATACTAGGAAGGCCTCCGAGGAGCAAACCCAAGACCAAGACCCAGAAGACAAGGGCAAGGCTGTAGACCCAACCCAGGAGGCCGAGTAAACTCTTTTCCGATGCCGTCCCAATACCTCATTCGACCGGTGATCCTGTAAAGTAATTATTCTTTTGATAGTGCGCCTGTGCACTTTATGATACTACTGTCCTGGCTTGTGATACGTTTTAATACCTTAATATATTTCATGGCCCTTCTGGCCTTTTGCTTGAATTTGATATTTCTTGACTTTGTGCTTTTTCATCCTTGATTTCCTGACTTTCTGCTGTGGTTCCTATTGTGAGACTCGGTTTCCGGGTCTCGTGGGTTTTGACTAGTGGACTTTTTCCTAAGTCCCCAAGTCCCCAAGACTCGGATTTTTGGGTTTTTGAGCTGAATAGCTGGATAATTTGTTTCTGTTTTCAAATTCCCGAGTCCCCAAGGCACGAAATTCCGAGTCTGGGGTGTTGGGTGTGACGCCCCGAGATCGGGCACTATGCAGATTTCAGCATTCCCGCCAAAATCCACATAATAACCGATTCCAGGTTGCCACTTGTGATAACATTACAATAGTTCACGAATATTCCACAATTACAACAGAAACAGATAGATACAAGATGACTCAAACGAGCCAGGGTTACAACTGATACAATACAAAGATCCAAATAACAGCGGAAGAAACAAACGTCCGGCTACGGACAAGATGCAAATTGGACTAAGAGTCCTGAAGATAACCGAGAGCGTCCAATCCCTGCCCAGGCCAAGCCGGAGGGATTCCCAAGCTAACGTCGTCAGACTTCAAACCTGTTGACTGCAAGTTGGAATTTGCAGCCACGAAAGAGATTCGTGGGTCAGTACGGTTAAGTACTGGCAAGGGGGATAAAACCCATACTCACAACATACCGGCGTAGCCAGTCATCACAAGATACAAATACTTTAGGATCAACGTAAAGGAAGGGGGTTATTGCAAATAAGCGACAGCAGGCTGCACTAACCAACTACAGAGATTCTATTACTTCCAACTATCAGAAAGGAGATAAGATCGAGGATCGTAACCAACTGAAAGATAACTTCAAACAAACCCATCCTGGATCTCGCCCCTTATCCGAAGAAGCAATCCGAGGATAACTCACCCAGTTGTATTAATGAATAATGGATCAGGTTGTTGTGTCAATAAGACTATTACTAGTCAAGTTATTATCATTAGGTGTAAGTTGTCTGAGTACTTGTTAGCCAGTACTTTCACCAAGTAATCCATAACCGCGGAAAACACGGCTTCTCGAGAAGATTTATCCCTGCAGGGGTGTGCTCCAGTACCCGTACACACTCAAGCCACCAACTAAAACTCAGGTGGACTTGACACGACCCAAACCATCTCTACAACCCATCCTCAGAGCCACGGAGCTATAAGGTCCCAGCCACGCAGCCGAATACTCAGCGCAGGTGTGCAAAACTCCCGCAGGACACAACACCCCGGCACTACAGGCCTCGCCCTATATGCATCATCATCATCAGTAACCATGGGTGATCAACCCATTATGCAAGGAGCAAATGGAACACCCGAACTAAGTGTGGCTCTTCGGACAAGCTGCAGATCAGGTCTAAGTCGAGGGGGGTCCCATACTACCACCCGGATGCGGTGAGCACGCTCATCATGGATCAGTAGACAAGACCCTTTTCCTATTAGGGTCGACACTAGCAGGCCTCAAAACCACTTAGGGCCTCCTGCCGGTGCCTTATCAGCATATTATTAATAACAGGTTGATTGATTAACATCGAGCCCCCAGAACATAATGAAGTAATCTAGTAACGGAAAGTAACGGGTAACAGACTCGAGCAAAACAACCTAAGCATGCTAGTAAGACACTGGCTCAAACAATGAGGTTGTAGGAGTGGAGGTGAGGCAATATAAGGGTTAAGGGGTTCATGTGATAGGTTCGTAACAGAAACAACTACTACTAAGGCTAGCAGAAAAGAACAACGGAAAGAATCGGTAACAAGTGATGAAAGGCAGCCATATGGCAGCAAGTGAGTATACTTGCCTGAGATCCCGCAAGGTAGCAGAACTTGTCGTTGCTCACATCATCTCAACGTCCTATCCGGGAAGAAGCAACGAACCTCGAACAAACAACGGGATGCAACAATCACTACTACGACAAAAGATCCAGCATGATCAAGATATGGATGCATGACAATTTAATTTATGCATAGAAATAAACTAGTTGACAAGATAAACAGATTTAAATGAACCCATAGGCAAATTTGAGTTGCATATGAACAGCCCATGAATTTTGGTTAGATTATTTGTTTTCCAACTAATCAACAGATGAAGGTGGATTAGCATGATGCATGGATGAGGAAAACAGCAAAATAACAACAATAGAACCAATTGAAATAAGGTTTAACAAGTTTGGGAAATTATTTATTAAGTTAGGAAATTTGGCTTCTTAAGGGAGTTACACAAGAATTTATTGTTTTCACCCATTTTCATTGTTCAAAACAGCTAACAAAATTTATATTTGGATAGAGCATTTAATTTTAATTGGAAAACATATTTTATTTGTTGAAATTGGGATTAAAATGAATTAGTTATGAATTTGGCAATTTTAAATGCATTAAATAAGAAACAGTTGTTTTCAGCAATTTAAATTATTCAAAACAGCAAACAAAATTTATATTTGGAAAGTACATGAAAAGTTGATTGGAAAACATATTTGGTTTGTTGAATTTAGAATTTTTATGAACAAGTTATGAATTTTGCAAATTTAAGTGAATTTGACAAGTTTTCAAATGTTTCACCAATTTAAAATATTCAAAACAGTAAACAATTTTTATATTTGGATAGAACATTTAATTTGGTATTGAAAACATATTAAAAATGTTGAATTTGGAGTTGGGATGAATTTCTTATGCAATTTACAAGATTTTGTGTAAATCTGCCATTTTTAATAGCTGAGGACTAGAATAATATTTTGCAGGGGGCTAGAAATATTGCCAGGGGCCTAGGTGTGATTTCCTGTAAGTTGCTGTTCCAAAACAAAGGAGATAAAAAAGTTTTTGGTTTGTGTGGGAGGGGGGACTCGACCCTGGGACCTCCCACTATGTGGTTGTGGTGCTAACCATTGGGGTATTGCTCAGTTTGTGTTGGTACAGGGAACTCGGGGAGGAAGAGGTGGTGGTGCGGGCGTTTGACTGAATTAAAACGGAAAAGAGCAGAGAAGTGTGGGGGCTGGGATTTGATCCTAGGACGTGGGGCTTGCGCGCGGTGGGTTGAAACCAGTAGGGTAGCTGCTCTAGTTGTTGACAGAGAGGGAACCGGGGAAGGTTGAGGTTCAGGTCTCGGTTTATTTCTGAAAAAAAACAACTGAACGGACTGAACCACACGGACAGAGATCGAGGGAGGTCGATCGACTGCTGCAGCGGCTGCTCGCCGTGGCCGGAGGGGGCGCCGTGGGCGTGGGCTTGTGGGGGCGTGGGGTGGCCGGAGATGGAGGAGAGAGGCGAGAGGGGAAGGGTGCGGTCGAGCTCACCTCGATGGCCTCAGGAGGCGGACACAGGAGCAGCGATGGGAGGTGGCCGGCGACTTCCGGCGACGGCGCGGTGACCCCAGAGCTCCGCAGGCCCGGCCGAGGAAGCGATGGCGAAGAGGGCACCTCCCCGGTTCCATTCCCGGCCGCGGCGTGGCCTGGCGACGACCGTAGCGGCGGCAGCAATCTCTCCAAAACACGGCCATGGAGGCTCCCGGATTTCTTCAGAGAACATCCAGAGAGAGATGGTGGAGAAGACAGGGGAGGGAGATGGTGGCGTGGAGGAGAAGAATAAGATGGGGAGGGAAGATGGAGTCTTGGCGTGGAAGAGGGGAAAGAGAGGAGGAGCGTGGGGGGCAGGTGCGTGCTCGGGGAGGCGCTGTCCTCTGCTTGCTTTTCTTCAGAAAAGCAGCGGGGCAGGTGAGGATGACGACACCCCCTTGGACTGGGTCGTGGTGTAGGTGGGCTTGTGCCTGGTCGGTTGGCCCCAAGAAAAAAATAAATAAAACAGCTGTGTTTCTTTTTTTTTCTCTCTTCTTTTTCTCTGTTTGTTATTATTTCCTAGGGATTATAAAAGAGAATTGTTTGGGCAAGGGTGTTGAATAGGAAAACCAATGTGTGTAAAATAATTTGGACAAAACAGTGACTTAGTCATCAGAACATTTTGAAAGCAGTCCAAGATATTTTGAGTTGAAGTTTAAAATAGTTTTGAGAGAAAACATTTTTTTTAAGGGTTGAAAAAAATGCAATGAAAGGCATGATGCATGATGACATGATATGCACAAAAAGAAAACAAACAAGCAAATTCTAGTTGGGGAAAACCCCGGGTGTTACAGCCGACACCACTAACAAGGGATTGCGCCCTCGCAATCCACCTGCTAACCCGGGAGGGGAAAGAAGTTCGACTACCGATTCTTCGTGCTTCCAGTTGATCTCCTCGACACCACTAACAAGGGATTCTTGCCCGGAGTGATGACGGTGTTCTTCCACCAGGAATCTTCCGATGATCGAAACTATTAGGTTAAAGGCTCAGAAAACGTCCACCCACGTAGGATCCTAACACTTTGGAAGATTGAGTACGAGAGTAGACTCCAAAACAAATAAGATGGGAGGGAAAATAGAATAGGGATAAGGAGAAAAACAAGAATCCTATTGAGATGTTTTTCCAAAATAGTTTAGCAGAAATAGTTTTCGACGCTCTAGAAACAACGACCGTTAGCTAGGTTGACCTACAGGCTTTGCGGACCCGTTGCTTCGATAACCATTCGTATCGAAACAATATCGGGAATCGGAACCAAGGCTCTGATACCATTTGTGACGCCCCGAGATCGGGCACTATGCAGATTTCAGCATTCCCGCCAAAATCCACATAATAACCGATTCCAGGTTGCCACTTGTGATAACATTACAATAGTTCACGAATATTCCACAATTACAACAGAAACAGATAGATACAAGATGACTCAAACGAGCCAGGGTTACAACTGATACAATACAAAGATCCAAATAACAGCGGAAGAAACAAACGTCCGGCTACGGACAAGATGCAAATTGGACTAAGAGTCCTGAAGATAACCGAGAGCGTCCAATCCCTGCCCAGGCCAAGCCGGAGGGATTCCCAAGCTAACGTCGTCAGACTTCAAACCTGTTGACTGCAAGTTGGAATTTGCAGCCACGAAAGAGATTCGTGGGTCAGTACGGTTAAGTACTGGCAAGGGGGATAAAACCCATACTCACAACATACCGGCGTAGCCAGTCATCACAAGATACAAATACTTTAGGATCAACGTAAAGGAAGGGGGTTATTGCAAATAAGCGACAGCAGGCTGCACTAACCAACTACAGAGATTCTATTACTTCCAACTATCAGAAAGGAGATAAGATCGAGGATCGTAACCAACTGAAAGATAACTTCAAACAAACCCATCCTGGATCTCGCCCCTTATCCGAAGAAGCAATCCGAGGATAACTCACCCAGTTGTATTAATGAATAATGGATCAGGTTGTTGTGTCAATAAGACTATTACTAGTCAAGTTATTATCATTAGGTGTAAGTTGTCTGAGTACTTGTTAGCCAGTACTTTCACCAAGTAATCCATAACCGCGGAAAACACGGCTTCTCGAGAAGATTTATCCCTGCAGGGGTGTGCTCCAGTACCCGTACACACTCAAGCCACCAACTAAAACTCAGGTGGACTTGACACGACCCAAACCATCTCTACAACCCATCCTCAGAGCCACGGAGCTATAAGGTCCCAGCCACGCAGCCGAATACTCAGCGCAGGTGTGCAAAACTCCCGCAGGACACAACACCCCGGCACTACAGGCCTCGCCCTATATGCATCATCATCATCAGTAACCATGGGTGATCAACCCATTATGCAAGGAGCAAATGGAACACCCGAACTAAGTGTGGCTCTTCGGACAAGCTGCAGATCAGGTCTAAGTCGAGGGGGGTCCCATACTACCACCCGGATGCGGTGAGCACGCTCATCATGGATCAGTAGACAAGACCCTTTTCCTATTAGGGTCGACACTAGCAGGCCTCAAAACCACTTAGGGCCTCCTGCCGGTGCCTTATCAGCATATTATTAATAACAGGTTGATTGATTAACATCGAGCCCCCAGAACATAATGAAGTAATCTAGTAACGGAAAGTAACGGGTAACAGACTCGAGCAAAACAACCTAAGCATGCTAGTAAGACACTGGCTCAAACAATGAGGTTGTAGGAGTGGAGGTGAGGCAATATAAGGGTTAAGGGGTTCATGTGATAGGTTCGTAACAGAAACAACTACTACTAAGGCTAGCAGAAAAGAACAACGGAAAGAATCGGTAACAAGTGATGAAAGGCAGCCATATGGCAGCAAGTGAGTATACTTGCCTGAGATCCCGCAAGGTAGCAGAACTTGTCGTTGCTCACATCATCTCAACGTCCTATCCGGGAAGAAGCAACGAACCTCGAACAAACAACGGGATGCAACAATCACTACTACGACAAAAGATCCAGCATGATCAAGATATGGATGCATGACAATTTAATTTATGCATAGAAATAAACTAGTTGACAAGATAAACAGATTTAAATGAACCCATAGGCAAATTTGAGTTGCATATGAACAGCCCATGAATTTTGGTTAGATTATTTGTTTTCCAACTAATCAACAGATGAAGGTGGATTAGCATGATGCATGGATGAGGAAAACAGCAAAATAACAACAATAGAACCAATTGAAATAAGGTTTAACAAGTTTGGGAAATTATTTATTAAGTTAGGAAATTTGGCTTCTTAAGGGAGTTACACAAGAATTTATTGTTTTCACCCATTTTCATTGTTCAAAACAGCTAACAAAATTTATATTTGGATAGAGCATTTAATTTTAATTGGAAAACATATTTTATTTGTTGAAATTGGGATTAAAATGAATTAGTTATGAATTTGGCAATTTTAAATGCATTAAATAAGAAACAGTTGTTTTCAGCAATTTAAATTATTCAAAACAGCAAACAAAATTTATATTTGGAAAGTACATGAAAAGTTGATTGGAAAACATATTTGGTTTGTTGAATTTAGAATTTTTATGAACAAGTTATGAATTTTGCAAATTTAAGTGAATTTGACAAGTTTTCAAATGTTTCACCAATTTAAAATATTCAAAACAGTAAACAATTTTTATATTTGGATAGAACATTTAATTTGGTATTGAAAACATATTAAAAATGTTGAATTTGGAGTTGGGATGAATTTCTTATGCAATTTACAAGATTTTGTGTAAATCTGCCATTTTTAATAGCTGAGGACTAGAATAATATTTTGCAGGGGGCTAGAAATATTGCCAGGGGCCTAGGTGTGATTTCCTGTAAGTTGCTGTTCCAAAACAAAGGAGATAAAAAAGTTTTTGGTTTGTGTGGGAGGGGGGACTCGACCCTGGGACCTCCCACTATGTGGTTGTGGTGCTAACCATTGGGGTATTGCTCAGTTTGTGTTGGTACAGGGAACTCGGGGAGGAAGAGGTGGTGGTGCGGGCGTTTGACTGAATTAAAACGGAAAAGAGCAGAGAAGTGTGGGGGCTGGGATTTGATCCTAGGACGTGGGGCTTGCGCGCGGTGGGTTGAAACCAGTAGGGTAGCTGCTCTAGTTGTTGACAGAGAGGGAACCGGGGAAGGTTGAGGTTCAGGTCTCGGTTTATTTCTGAAAAAAAACAACTGAACGGACTGAACCACACGGACAGAGATCGAGGGAGGTCGATCGACTGCTGCAGCGGCTGCTCGCCGTGGCCGGAGGGGGCGCCGTGGGCGTGGGCTTGTGGGGGCGTGGGGTGGCCGGAGATGGAGGAGAGAGGCGAGAGGGGAAGGGTGCGGTCGAGCTCACCTCGATGGCCTCAGGAGGCGGACACAGGAGCAGCGATGGGAGGTGGCCGGCGACTTCCGGCGACGGCGCGGTGACCCCAGAGCTCCGCAGGCCCGGCCGAGGAAGCGATGGCGAAGAGGGCACCTCCCCGGTTCCATTCCCGGCCGCGGCGTGGCCTGGCGACGACCGTAGCGGCGGCAGCAATCTCTCCAAAACACGGCCATGGAGGCTCCCGGATTTCTTCAGAGAACATCCAGAGAGAGATGGTGGAGAAGACAGGGGAGGGAGATGGTGGCGTGGAGGAGAAGAAGAAGATGGGGAGGGAAGATGGAGTCTTGGCGTGGAAGAGGGGAAAGAGAGGAGGAGCGTGGGGGGCAGGTGCGTGCTCGGGGAGGCGTTGTCCTCTGCTTGCTTTTCTTCAGAAAAGCAGCGGGGCAGGTGAGGATGACGACACCCCCTTGGACTGGGTCGTGGTGTAGGTGGGCTTGTGCCTGGTCGGTTGGCCCCAAGAAAAAAATAAATAAAACAGCTGTGTTTCTTTTTTTTTCTCTCTTCTTTTTCTCTGTTTGTTATTATTTCCTAGGGATTATAAAAGAGAATTGTTTGGGCAAGGGTGTTGAATAGGAAAACCAATGTGTGTAAAATAATTTGGACAAAACAGTGACTTAGTCATCAGAACATTTTGAAAGCAGTCCAAGATATTTTGAGTTGAAGTTTAAAATAGTTTTGAGAGAAAACATTTTTTTTAAGGGTTGAAAAAAATGCAATGAAATGCATGATGACATGATATGCACAAAAAGAAAACAAACAAGCAAATTCTAGTTGGGGAAAACCCCGGGTGTTACATTGGGTCTTTCAAAAGGAACAAATTGTTGCATGCTAAGCCCAAAACCTAGAGCCGTTTCACATAGGTTTTGAAGTTATGCTTAATAAACTTTGAGTTTCAAGTTATTAACCTTGTACTCTGCATAACTTGTGGTTTAGATGACCCTTTTGACTCTCTTGTACTGTAAGCCGGCTTTCGCGGGGATAATCATGTTGCTACAGCTGTATGAAGACAGGGTCAGGCAAGTCCCATTAGGCATCATGACTGATTGTAACCATACGCTAGCGAATCATGCAACTTTAGTGCGAGTCACATCGAGCTTAAGTAAGAAAAGTCAAGAAAGTTTGTCTCCTTTGTCCGGTTATAAGCTTGCAGCCGTACTTGTTTGCAAGTAATCGGCCCTTATAACTCATAGGCATCGTGGCCGGGTCTTTGAGTTTGTAACTGTGCTATTCAAGCAATCAGCCCCCAAGACCTAAATATGTGCAATTAAAGAAACTAATGTACTAAAAACAATAAATAATACTTACCTAGAAGGAAAAATAAAGACACAACAGAGATAAAAAACTTGATAAAAAACACATGAAAAGGAAACAATATATTGTTTAACCATCTCTTTATTGATATGAGAAAAGTTAGGTCAGCAATCCGCCTCATTAAAAACCCTCCAGTCCCCTTAGGTACCCTGGATAGGAAAAGAGTGCGTCTGAAACCTGCTACCTGTTACATCGTGTAATTCCACTTGTAAATCTAGTCTAAACTAGGTATAGTAGGGACGTAGTTGAGCTATGTTCCAAGGTCTTTCTCTCTCTTGCATAGATGAAGTGGTGTGAGCGGTGTCATTAACAGTAGCCGACTCTTCCCTTGCATCTACCAAGTAATATGATCCATTGTGCAGATTCCGGCTTATGATGAACGGTCCCTCCCATGGTGGGGATAACTTGTGTTTTCCTTCCTTTGACTGTACTAGGCGCAGAACCAGGTCCCCTTCCTTGAAGACCCGGGTTTTGACTCTCCGGCTATGATATCTCCTCAGATCCTGCTGGTATATGGCTGATCTCTCCAAAGCTTGTTCCCTGTGTTCTTCTAACATATCCACGGCGTCCTGCCGGGTCTTCTCGTTCTCCACCTCGACGTAAGCCGATACTCGAGGCGAGTCATGGATGATATCACTCGGCAGCACCGCTTCTGCACCATAAACCATGAAAAACGGTGTCATCTGAGTAGATCTGTTGGGTGTAGTGTTGATACCCCAAACCACTGAGGGTAACTCTTCAACCCATGCTCCAGCAGCTCTGACACATGGGACTCGCAACCGTGGCTTTAATCCACGAAGTAACTCCTGATTCGCCCTCTCCACTTGTCCATTGGCTTGTGGATGAGCTACGGAAGCTATGTCAAGCCGGATTCCGTTGTTGCCACAAAATTTCTCCATCTCGCCAAGGGACATGTTGGTTCCATTGTCGGTAATTATACTGTGAGGATACCCGAATCGGTAGATAATCCTTTTCAGGAACTTAACTGCCGTAATCGCTTCACAATTGGTAACTGGCATAACTTCAACCCACTTGGTAAATTTATCGATAGCCACCAGGAGATGTGTCTTTTTGCAAGGTGACATGTGAAAGGGGCCAACCATGTCCATACCCCAAATGGCGAAAGGCCAGGTCAAAGGAATTGTTTGCAACTCCATAGCCGGCACATGGATTTGGCGGGCGTACCTTTGGCATCCGTTGCACCTTGCCACCAAGCGTTCCGCATCTGCTAAAGCTGTGAGCCAGAAGAAACCGTGCATATATTCCTTGGCCACAAGGGACCTTGTGGATGCGTGATGCCCACATTCGCCTTCGTGGATCTCTTTCAGGATTTGCCGGCCTTCTTCTGGTGCTACATAGCGTAAAAATACTCCTGCAGCGCTCCTTTTATATAACTCCCCATTGATGATGGAATAACCTTTTGCTCGCCTCAGAATTTGCCTTGCTAGTACCTCTTGCTGTGGTAACTCGCCCCGTGATAGGTAAGCCAGAAACGGCTCTGTCCACTCGGGAACAGTGCGTATTGTGGCCACGAGCTCCAAATCCGGGTCTTTGTTAGCCAGTTCTTCCTCAGACTCGGTCTTAACTGACGGCCGCCATAGCTCGTCCAGGAACACATTGGGTGGAACCGGCTCTCTGCGCGAGCCGAGTCTGGCGAGTGTATCTGCTGCCTCGTTTTTTCTTCTATCGACATGCTCCACCTCATACCCGGAAAACACCCGGCAACCCGGTCCACCTCTCTGCGGTATGCTGCCATAGTTGCATCTTTTCTATCCCAAGTTCCCGAGACCTCCTGTACCACGAGGTCCGAATCTCCATAGCACCGTATCCTCTTGATGTTCATCTCCTTGGCTATCCTCAATCCATGCAATAATGCCTCATACTCGGCCACGTTGTTGGAACAATCAAAGTGAATCTGTAATACGTAGCTCAATTTGTCTCCTTTAGGTGATGTGAGCACCACTCCGGCTCCTGATCCCTCGTATTGCTTGGAACCATCAAAGTGCATTATCCAAGACTCGGAACTTGGAGTCATTGTGGGCATGCCTGTGTGCGTCCAATCATTAATGAAATCAACCAGAGCTTGAGATTTGATTGCTGACCTAGGCTCGTAGTTGATGTGATAATCTCCCATCTCGATCGCCCACTTGGCTATTCTACCTGTTGCATCCGAGTTTCTGATGATGTCCGACATTGGTATAGAGCTAACCACTGTTATGGGGTGTTCCTGAAAATACGGCTTCAATTTCCGACTGGCCATGAAGACCCCGAAAACCAACTTCTGCCAATGTGGGTAGCGCTGCTTTGCTTCTGATAACACCTCACTGACGTAATAAACCGGCCTCTGGACCGGGTGATCTTTTCCATCCTCCTTGCGCTCAACGACAACCACTGCGCTAACCGCTCGGGGCCCCGCTGCAACGTATAGTAACATGGGCTCTTTAGGACCCGGGGCTGCTAGGACTGGTGCCTCAGATAGTTGCTTTTTTAGTGCCTCGAATGCCTCATCCGCCTGTTGGTCCCAAACGAATTTATCAGACTTCCTCAAGAGCCGGTACAAGGGTATTGCCTTCTCTCCGAGTCTTGATATAAACCGGCTCAGCGCTGCTACGCACCCCGTAAGCTTATGAACATGCTTCAGGTTTTCCGGCTTTTTCAGACTCTGAATAGCTTTGATTTTATCCGGGTTTGCTTCAATCCCTCTCTCTGAAACAATGAAACCGAGTAACTTCCCTGCTGGGACTCCAAATACACACTTTGTCGGGTTAAGTTTCATCTGGTATCTTCTCAGGTTCTTGAATGTTTCCTTCAGATCATCAATAAATGTCTCTGCCTTTCTGGTCTTGATCACCACGTCATCCACGTAAGAATGAACGTTGCGTCCAATTTGGTCCTCAAAGCACTTCTGAATGCACCGCTGATAGGTTGCGCCGGCGTTCTTCAATCCAAAAGTCATGGTTTTGTAACAAAAGGCCCCAAAAGGGGTTATAAACGACGTTTTCTCCCAGTCTTCCTTCTTGAGCTTGATCTGATGATACCCGGAATATGCATCCAGGAAGCATAATAGGTCACTTCCAGCCACTGCATCGATGATCTGATCTATCCTTGGAAGTGCAAACGGATCCTTTGGGCAATGCTTGTTGAGACTCGTATAATCAATGCACATCCTCCACTCATTGGTCTTTTTCATCACAAGAACCGGATTTGCTAACCACTCCAGGTGAAATACTTCCATGATAAAGCCGGCCGTCAACAGCCGAGCAATTTCTTCGCCGATAGCCCTTCTTCTTTCCTCATTCATCTTTCTCAGTCCCTGCTTCATAGGCCTGGACTTGGGATCAACGTGCAAACTGTGCTCTGCCAGCTCCGTAGGGATACCCGGCATATCGCTAGGCGTCCAGGCGAACACATTCTGATTCGAACGAATAAACTCCACAAGTGCTTTTTCCTGCTCATCGTCCAAATTAGATCCTATGGCAAATTGCTTGGAGGGACCACCTTCGACGAAGGCCACCATCTTGGTATCTTGTGCTGCTTTGAATTTTGCTCTCTCGTCCTCGGTGTTTGGCCTCTTTAGCGCTGTCCTGTCATCCGGGTCTACTTGAGACCGGTAGTACTTAAGCTCCTCCTTTCTACAGGCTTGTTCTGCCATTGCCGCATCTCCTTCGTCACACTCAGCCGCTATATCCCGGCTCCCATGTATGGTGATGGTCTGTTTAGGACCCGGGATTTTTAGCTGTAGGTACACGTAACACGGCCTGGCCATGAACTTGGTGTAAGCCGGCCTCCCAAATAGCGCGTGATAAGGACTGCGCAACTTCACCACTTCGAACGTGAGCCACTCCACCCGGAAATTATCCTTTGATTCTCCAAAAGCAACCTCCAAGGTAATCTTTCCTTCAGGGCACGCTGAGTGACCCGACACTATTCCGTGAAAAACTGTTGAACTTTTCTGTAGCTGAGACTCCTTGAGACCCATGCGTAAGAAAGTTTCCCAATATAGGATGTTGATGCTGCTTCCACCGTCCATTAAGACCTTTTTCAGCTCATAACCATTAACCTGTGGTGCAACCACCAATGCTAGGACTCCCGGGTGTTCTATTCTTTCCGGGTGATCTCTTCTGCTCCACGTTACATCATGCTCGGACCACCTCAGGTATCTCGGGACAGCCGAGGAGACCGAGTTTACTGCCTTCTTTAGTATCTTTCTATCCTTGTTAGAAATTCCTGTGGTGTGAACGTGGTACTGGCCCAAATGCTTGGGGTTGGCTTGGAAGCCTCCAGCTCCTCCCTGGTTATTACCCGGATTCCCAACTCCCGGGTTGCCTGCTGGGGGTGGGCCGTTGCCCGGGTTTCCACCCGGACCCGGTCCTCCTCCCCGGCCTGCACCTCGCATAGCCTTGTTCACTTCCTCGTTCTTCCATCTCTGCAAATCCTCGCATTGCTCCAATGAGTGGTTAGCTGGCCTTCCGTTCCTGCTGTGTTTTGGGCACGCCATTCTGAAGATATCCCAGTTGTTACCCGGCCTTGGTGGCCCTTGATAATTTCCTCCATTATGATTTCCTGCGGTGAAATTTCCTTCTGCCCTGGGCCTTGAAGACCCGGCTTCTGTGCTGGCGACAAACTCGGAATTCCCCTCGAACGGGCGCTTGTTCTGGTTGTTCCCATTGCTACCTCCATGGTTACCCGGCGTAGATCCGTTGCCGGTTCTTCCATTATTGCCTGTATTTGCTTTTGCTTTCTTGTCATCAACGTCCTCTTCCGTGGTATCCGTTGCAGCATGTTTGTTGCACGCATCCATTAGTTCTCCCATTGTAACCTCTGAAGCATTCCGACTGGATTTCATGCGAGTTAATTTCTGCACTAAAGGTGTATACTTGCATGTTTTGGCCATAGCCTGCAACGCATCCTTCGGCTGAATATCTGTAGATGAATGCAATATCTCCATAACCCGGCGCACCCAGCTGCGCGCCGACTCTCCCTTCTTTTGCACACACCGTTCTAGATCGTCGATAGTAAACAACTTCCTGCATGTTCCGTGAAAGTGCTTGATAAATGCAGTTTTCAACTCACCCAACGACTTGATAGATCCTTCCGGTAAATTGTTGAACCACAACTTTGCTGCTCCTTCCGACATCATTAAATACATGAACTTGGCTTGAAGGTTTTCAGACGCGTTGCGAATCGACATAGCCATCTCATAACTGCTCAACCATGTTTCAGGATCCATAGTCGGCTCATAGTTCACTACTTTACCCGGTTCCTTGAATTTATCCGGGTAAGGCTCAGCCCTGATGTTATCTGTCAGACACTTGGGCCCAGCGAGATTAGTCGGTACTGGCCTCACCCGTGAAACATGCGATCCTGCGGGGGGTACGGCTGGAAGTGGCGCTGCCGCTGGTCCATGCACCGCAGACCCGGTCGCGGCTCTCCTAGCTCTGGAACTATCCACAATAGCTCGTGCTGCTGATACTGCTGGTGCTGCTTGCACGCGGGGAGGAGGCGGCATTTGCTGCTGCTCTGCCCTCCGGCGCGCTGAACTTGTTTGCATATTGCCGGCATTGCCGTGTTGCTGGCTGATATAAGGTGTTCCATGCATTCCACTCCTATTATCTGGGTAATTAACCTGCTGAGCCACTGCCGTATGCAACAAATCGATCACCCGTCGGGTCTGCTCCGCATGGGGTGACTCTCTTACGGGGATCTGATTCAATGCTAACGTTGCGGCATATATGTTATCCATGGGGTTATTGAAGTGACCTGGTGGTGTACGAAATCATGATGGTGGTGGTGCTGGCGCTGTGTTGCCGACAGGGGCCCCAGTTTGCAGTGTGGGCAACCCGGCCTGCACGTTTGCCGGCTGTCCTGCTCCAGTTGCCGGTTGATGCACAGTTTCCTGATTCACAGCCGGAATCGGCTGATCCTGGGGTGTGATGAATAGTGCGTTAGGGTTTATGACTCCACCCATCGCCGGTAATCTTGTCTGGTATCTCTGATGCACCCTGCTTGTCTCAGCTCGGAGCCGGTTCTCCAGCGCGTCCAGTTCGCGTTGGCGCGTGGCTACCCCTTGCTTTTCTGCTTCTACATCTCTTCTTTGTTGCTCTAGCGCGCGGCGTGCTACCTCCAAGTCCCTGGCACGTGCCGCGGCGTTTTCCAGAGTTATCACAGTAGCTAACACGGTTGGGTCCAAGACAATATTGTTACTGAACAGGGCCGGGTGTTGCGGATTCGAAGGACCTGCCCCTGGCGCCCTATTAGCCAAGAACCCGAACATATTTGCCTGCAGCTCGCTATCCGCCGCTCGGCTGGTGACTGAAGCCGACTCTCCATCAACCCGGGTCAAGACCGGATTTCCGTCAGCCGGATTTTGCTGCTGGGCCAATGCTTGCGCCGCTCCGACCACAGCCGTAGTCACGTTCCCCTGATTGAGATTGGTCGCAGGGGCCGTGTAGACCACGACCTGGCGCGCAATGCTTGGGGAAGACTCATACTCCTCCTCATCGTAGCTATCTTCCTCGTACCGGTCCTCCAGCAGGTGCAAGATAGACTCGGTATCATCTTCTCTTATGACCCGACCACGCGGGGTCCATGCCGGCTCCTCCGGTTGTTCCCTCTTCGTAGAGGGCTCCTCTGTCGGATCCACCGTCCCGACCGATTCTTCTCCGTCCGACTAAACGTGGGTGGCCTCTCCTGACACAGAATCAAATCCAAAATCGTCAGGGATTGAACCGAATGCACGTACCATGCCGACGAAGACGTTGACCCGGCCGATTGTGACGACGGATCCGGATTCGAGCAGATCCGACTCTGGCCCCCAGCCAAAATCGTCCACCATCTTCTCTCCATCGGGATTGGTGTAGATCTCGCCGATGACGAGGTTCTTCATGTTCTCTCGAGCTTCTCCCGTGATGTAAACACCCTTGGACGTAGGCCCCATGGTGGGCGCCAACTGTCGTGGGATAATCACGGCAGACGTTACCGGGGGTAACTTGTCTTCGGGCAAATCGACTCTGGTGTTTGGGAGAGGGTTTAGCTCAAGGGAAACCATGGTGATAGGCGATCCGGTAGCCGGCAATCAAGTCGCCGAGTCTCCGATCTGAATATACTATCTCAACACTCGTGTTACAATGGATACTCGATATCTCGCAATCCCTATCTCGTAAGCTTGTGTATCCTAACCCTAGGGACCGGTTTATATAGTACCCGGATCCCCTGGCTTACTATCCAAGGTGTGTTCGGAGTCCTACCCGGACACTACTTACAAACCCTAAACTTCCTTATCGGAACCCACAATACGGGTTACGAGGCCTATACTCCTGGGCCTTCTAGAAGCTCCTTTTCCCTAAGCCGGGTCTTGTGCAGCGTCCTTTGGGCCGAATTACACCTTGGTATTAGCATACCGGGTTAGCACCCCTCCATCAGAACTGTTGTTCTGCCCCATCTACGAGAGTTGGAAGGGGGTAGCAAAGTGGAACTACTTGCTTGGTTGTGTTAGGTTAGGCAAAAGGAACACCCAATAGAACTGTAGGGCCCACCGTCTGGCAAGATTTCCCCAGTTCCGTCACACCCGGGAGTTTCGGGCTCTCATTAATTAGTCCTGGAACTCGCGAGAGAGAATACGACACCGGTGAAACATTAACACAGAGAGGGAGGGAATCTTGGGCATCTAAGACCCATGACACACTCTAGCACACATGGTATGGCGTGCGAATGGGATTTTGTGGCATTCAAACGATCTAGGGCCACCTCTACGGAGAAACCATAGCCCCGCTGGGGAAAAAGACGGAACTGTCGTTCTGCCCCATCTACGTGAGCCGGAAGGGGTAGAAAAGTGGAACTAAATGTTTTTTGTGTTAGGTTAGGCCCAAGGAACACCCAAGATAATGGTAGGGCACACCTCTTGGCAAGATTCCCCCAGTTCCGTCACACCAGGGAGTTTTGGGCTCTCATTAATTAGTCATGGAACCCGCGAGAGAGAATCCGACACCGGTGAAACCCTAACACAGAGAGCGAGGTAATCTCGGTTATCCAAGACCATGACACTCTAACAAACATGGTATGTCATACCATGGGATTTGGTGGCATTCATACGATCCGGAGCCCCCCTCCGGAGAAACCATGCATAGCCCCGCTGGGGAAAAAGGCGGAAGTGCCGTTCTGGCCCCTCTACGTGAGCCTGAAGGGGGTACCAAAGTGGAATAAACTGTTTGGTTGTGTTAGGTTAGGCACAAGGAACACCAAAGAAAATGTTAGGGTCCACATCTTGGCAAGATTCCCCTAGTTCCGTCAAATCCGGGAGTTTCGGGTTCTATGTAGTCATGGAACCCGCTAGAGAGAATCCGACGCCGGTGAGGCCCTTACATAGAGAGCGAGGCACTCATGGGCATCGAAGACCCATTACACACTAACCCACATGGTATGGTATACCATGGGTTTTGGTGTCATTCAGGCGATCTGGAGCCACCTCTCCGGAGAAACCATAGCCCCGTTGGGGAAAAAGACGGAACTGTCGTTCTGCCTATCTACGTGAGCCGGAAGTGGATAGCAAAGTGGAAATAACTGTTTGGTCGTGTTAGGTTAGGCCCAAGTAACACCCAAGATAATGGTAGGTCACACCTCTTGGCAATATTCCCCCAGTTCCGTCACACCAGGGAGTTTCGGGCTCTCATTAATTAGTCATGGAACCCGCGAGATAGAATCCGACACCGGTGAAACCCTAACACAGAGAGCAAGGTAATCTCGGGTCTCCAAGACCATGGAACACTCTATCACACGTGGTGTGGCGTGTAATGGGATTTGGTGGCATTCAGACGATCCGGAGCCCCCTCTCCGGATAAACCATAGCCCCGCTGGGAAAAAGACGGAATTGTCGTTCTGCCCCGTCTACATGAGCCGGAAGGGGGTAGCAAAGTGGAAACAATTTCTTGGTTGTGTTAGGTTAGACCTAAGTAACACACAATACAATGGTAGGGCCCACCTCTTGGAAAGATTCCCCTAGCTCCGGCAGATCCGGGAATTTCGGGCTCTAGGTAGTCCTGGAACACGCCAGAGAGAATCCGACATCGGTGAAACCCTAACACAGAGAGCGAGTGAATCTTGGGCATACAAGACCCATGCCACACTCTATTACATGTGATGTGGCGTGTAATGGGATCTGGTGGCATTCAGACGATCCGGAGCCCCCTCTCCGGATAAACCATAGCTCCGGTGGGAAAAAGATGGAATTGTCGTTCTGCCACATCTACATGAGCCGTAAGTGGGTAGCAAAGTGGAACCAATATCTTGGTTGTGTTAGGTTAGGCCAAAGGAACACCCAATACAATGGTAGGGCCCACCTCTTGGAAAGATTCCCCCAGTTCCGCCAGATCCGGGAGTTTCGGGCTCTAAGTAGTCGTGGAACACGCCAGAGAGAATCCGACGCCGGTGAAGCCCTAACACACAGAGAGAGGTAATATCGGGTATACAAGACCATGACACACTCTAACACACATGGTATGTCATAACATGGGATTTAGTGGCATTCATACGATTCGGAGCCCCCCTCCGGAGAAACCATAGCCCCGCTGGGGAAAAAGGCGGAACTGCCGTTCTGGCCCATCTACGTGAGCCGGAAGAGGGTAGCAAAGTGGGAACAACTGTTTGGTTGTGTTAGGTTATGCACAAGGAACACCCAAGAGAACTATAGGTCCCACATCTTGGCAAGATTCCCCCAGTTCCGTCACACCCGGGAGTTTCGGGCTCTCATTAATTAGTCCTGGAACCCGCGAGAGAATACGACACTGGTGAAACCCTAACACAGAGAGCGAGGGAATCTTGGGCATGCAAGACCCATGACACACTCTAGCACACATTTTATGGCTTGCAAATGGGATTTTGTGGCATACAAACGATCTAGAGCCACCTCTAAGGAGAAACCATAATCCCGTTGGGGAAAAAGACGGAACTGTCATTCTGCCCCATCTACGTGAGCCGGAAGGGGTAGAAAAGTGGAACTAACTGTTTGTTTGTGTTAGGTTAGGCCCGAGGAACACCCAAGTTAATGGTAGGGAACACCTCTTGGCAAGATTCCCCAAGTTCCGTCACACCCGGGAGTTTCGGGCTCTCATTAATTAGTCCTAGAACCCTCGAGAGAGAATCTGACACCGGTGAAACCCTAACAGAGAGAGCGAGGTAATATCGGGTATCCAAGAATATGACACTCTAACACACATGGTATGTCATACCATGGGATTTGGTGGCATTCATACGATCCGGAGCCCCCCTCCGGAGAAACCATGCATAGCCCCGCTGAGGAAAAAGGCGGAAGTGTCGTTCTGGCCCTCTACGTGAGCCAGAAGGGGGTAGCAAAGTGTAACCAACTGTTTGGTTGTGTTAGGTTAGGCACAAGCAACAACAAATAAAATGTTAGGGTCCAACTCTTGGCAAGATTCCCTAGTTCCGTCAAATCCGGGAGTTTCGGGCTCTAAGTAGTCATGGAACCCGCTAGAGAGAATCCGACGCCGGTGAGGCCCTTACATAGAGAGCGAGGGACTCATGGGCATCGAAGACCCATTACACACTCTAACCCACATGGTATGGTATAACATGGGTTTTGGTGGCATTCAGGCGATCTGGAGCCACCTCTCCGGAGAAACCATAGCCCCGTTGGGGAAAAAGACGGAACTGTCGTTCTGCCTATCTACGTGAGCCGGAAGTGGATAGCAAAATGGAAATAACTGTTTGGTCGTGTTAGGTTAGGCCCAAGTAACACCCAAGAGAATGGTAGGTCACACCTCTTGGCAATATTCCCCCAGTTCCGTCACACCAGGGAGTTTCGGGCTCTCATTAATTAGTCATGGAACCCGCGAGAGAGAATCCGACACCGGTGAAACCCTAACATAGAGAGCGAGGTAATCTTGGTTATCCAAGACCATGACACTCTAACAAACAAGGTATGTCATACCATGGGATTTGGTGGCATTCATACGATCTGGAGCCCCCCTCCGGAGAAACCATGCATAGCACCGCTGGGGAAAAAGGCGGAAGTTCCGTTCTGGCCCTTCTACGTGAGCCGGAAGGGGGTACCGAAGTGGAACCAACTGTTTGGTTGTGTTAGGTTAGGCACAAGGAACAGCAAATAAAATTTTAGGGTCCACCTCTTGGCAAGATTCCCCTAGTTCCATCAAATCCGGGAGTTTTAGGCTCTATGTAGTCATGGAACCCGCTAGAGAGAATCCGACGCCGGTGAAGCCCTTACACAGAGAGGGAGGGACTCTTGGGCTTAAAAGACCCATGACACACTATAAAACACATGGTATGGTATACCATGGGATTTGGTGGCATTCAGAGGATCTGGAGCCACCTCTCCGGAGAAACCATAGCCCCGCTGGGGAAAAGACGGAACTGTCGTTCTGCCCCATCTACGCGAGCCGGAAGGGGTAGCAAAGTGGAAATAACTATTTGGTTGTGTTAGGTTAAGGCCCAAGAGAAAGGTAGGGAACACCTCTTGGCAATATTCCCCCAGTTCCGTCACACCCGGGAGTTTCGGACTCTCATTAATTAGTCCTGGAACCCGCGAGAGAGAATGTGACACCGGTGAAACCCTAACACAGAGAGCAAGGTAAACTCGGGTCTCCAAGACCATGGCACACTCTATCACACGTGGTGTGGCGTTTAATGGTATTTGGTGGCATTCAGACGATCCGGAGCCCCCTCTCCAGATAAACCATAGCCCCCACTGGAAAAAAGACGGAATTGTCGTTCTGCCCCATGTACATGAGCCGGAAGGGGGTAGCAAAGTGGAACCATCTGTTGGTTGTGTTAGGTTAGGACGAAGGAACACCCAATACAATGGTAGGGCCCACATTTTGGAAAGATTCCCCCAGTTCCGTCAGATCCGGGAGTTTCGGGCTCTAAGTAGTCCTGGAACACGCCAGAGAGAATCCGACGCCGGTGAAGCCCTAAAACAGATAGAGAGGTGATATCGGGTATACAATACCATGACACACTCTAACACACATGGTATTTCATACCATGGGATTTAGTGGCATTCATACGATCCGGAGCCCCCCTCCGGAGAAACCATAGCCCCGCTGGGGAAAAAGGCGGAACTACCGTTCTGGCCCCTCTACGTGAGCCAGAAGGGGGTAGCAAAGTGGAACAAACTGTTTGGTTGTGTTAGGTTAGGCACAAGGAACACCAAATAAAATATTAGGGTCCACCTCTTGGCAAGATTCCCCTAGTTCCCTCAAATCCGGGAGTTTTGGTCTCTAAGTAGTCCGGGAACCCGCTAGAGAGAATCTGACGCCAGTAAAGCCCTAACACAGAGAGCGAGGGACTCTTGGGCATCCCAGACCCATTACACACAGTAACACACATGTTATGGTATACCATGGGATTTTGTGGCATTCAGACGATCCGGAGCCCCCTCCGGAGAAACCATAGCCCCGATGGGGAAAAGACGGAACTGTCGTTCTACCCCATCTACGAGAGTCGGAAGGGGGTAGCAGGGTGGAACTAACTGCTTTGGTTGTGTTAGTTTAAGCCCAAGGAACACCCAATAGAACTATAGGGCCCACCTCTTGGCAAGACTCCCCCAGTTCCGTCACAACCGGAAGTTTCGGGCTCTCATTAATTAGTCCTGGAACCCGCGAGAGAATACGACACTGGTGAAACCCTAGCACTGAGAGCGAGGGAATCTTGGGAATCCAAGACCCATACCACACTCTAGCCAACATGGTATGGCGTGCAAATGGGATTTTCTGGCATACAAACGATCTAGAGCCACCTCTAAGGAGAAACCATAGCCCCGCTGGGGAAAAAGACGGAACTGTCATTCTGCCCCATCTACGTGAGCTGAAAGGGGTAGAAAACTGGAACTAACTGTTTGGTTGTGTTAGGTTAGGCCCAAGGAACAGCCAAGTTAATGGTAAGGCACACCTCTTGGCAAGATTCCCCCAGTTCCGTCACACCCGGGAGTTTCGGGCTCTCATTAATTAGTCCAAGAACCCGCGAGAGAGAATCTGACACCGGTGAAACCCTAACACAAAGAGCGAGGTAATCTTGGGTATCCAAGACCATGACACTCTAACACACATGGTATTTCATACCATGGGATTTGGTGGCATTTATACGATCCGTAGAAACCCTCCGGAGAAACCATGCATAGCCCCGCTGAGGAAAAAGGCGGAAGTGTCGTTCTGGCCCCTCTACGTGAGCCAGAAGGGGGTAGCAAAGTGGAACCAACTGTTTGGTTGTGTTAGGTTAGGCACAAGGAACACAAAATAAAATGTTAGGGTCCAACGCTTGGCAAGATTCCCCTAGTTCCGTCAAATCCGAGAGTTTCGGGCTCTAAGTAGTCATGGAACCCGCTAGAGAGAATCCGACGCCGGTGAGGCCCTTACACAGAGAGCGAGGGACTCTTGGGAATCCAAGACCCATGACACACTCTAACGCACATGGTATGGTATACCATGGGTTTTGGTGGCATTCAGACGATCTGGAGCCACCTCTCCGGAGAAACCATAGCCCCGCTGGAGAAAAAGACGGAACTGTCGTTCTGCCCATCTACGTGAGCCGGAAGTGGGTAGCAAAGTCGAAATAACTATTTGGTTCTGTTAGGTTATGCCCAAGGAACACCCAAGAGAATGGTAGGGAACACCTCTTGGCAATATTCCCCCAGTTCTGTCACACCCGGGAGTTTCGGGCTCTGATTAATTAGTCCTGGAACCCGCGAGAGAGAATCCGACAGCGGTGAAACCCTAACACAGAGAGCGAGGTAATCTCGGGTATCCAAGACCATGGCACACTCTATAACACGTGGTGTGGCGTGTATGTAATGGGATTTTGTGGCATTCAGACGATCCGGATCCCCCTCTCCGGATAAACGATAGCCCCGCTCGGAAAAAGAAGGAATTGTCGTTCTGCCCCATCTACATGAGCCGGAGGGGGGTAGCAAAGTGGAACCAATTTCTTGGTTGTGTTAGGTTAGGCCGAAGGAACACCCGATACAATGGTAGGTCCCTCCTCTTGGAAAGATTCCCCCAGCTCCGTCAGATCTGGGAGTTTCTGGCTCTAAGTAGTCCTGGAACACGCTAGAGAGAATCCGACGCCAGTGAAGCCTAACACAGAGAGAGAGGTAATCTAGGGTATACAAGACCATGACACACTCTATCACACGTGGTGTCGCGTGTAATGGGATTTGGTGGCATTCAGATGATCTGGATCCCCCTCTCCGGATAAACCATAGCCCCGCTGGGAAAAAGACGGAATTGTCGTTCTGCCCCATCTACATGACCCATAAGGGGGTAGCAAAGTGAAACCAATTTCTTGGTTGTGTTAGGTTAGGACGAAGGAACACCCGATACAATGGTAGGTCCCTCCTCTTGGAAAGATTCCCCCAGTTCCGTCAGATCTGGGAGTTTCTGGCTCTAAGTAGTCCTGGAACACGCTAGAGAGAATCCGACGCCGGTGAAGCCTAACACAGAGAGAGAGGTAATCTAGGGTATACAAGACCATGACACACTCTAACACACATGGTATTTCATACCATTGGATTTAGTGGCATTCATACGATCCGGAGCCTTCCTCCGGAGAAACCATAGCCCCACTGGGAAAAAAGGCGGAACTGCCGTTCTGGCCCCTCTACGTGAGTCGGAAAGGGGTAGCAAAGTGGAAGCAACTGTTTGGTTGTGTTAGGTTAGGCACAAGGAACACCAAATAAAATGTTAGGGTCCACCTCTTGGCAAGATTCCCCTAGTTCTGTCAAATCCGGGAGTTTCGGGCTCTAAGTAGTCCTGGAACCCGCTAGAGAGAATCTGGCGCCGGTGAAGCCCTAACACACAGAGAGAGAGGGACTCTTGGGCATCCCAGACCCATGACACACTCTAACATATGTGGTATGGTATACCATGGGATTTGGTGGAATTCAGACGATCCGGAGCCCCCTCCGGAGAAACCATAGGCCCGATGGGGAAAAAGACGGAACTATCATTCTGCCAAATCTACGAGAGGCGAAAGGGGGTAGCAAAGTGGAACTAACTGCTTGGTTCTGTTAGGTTAGGACCAAGGAACACCCAAGAGAACTGTAGGGCCCACCTCTTGGCAAGATTCCCCCAGTTCCGTCACACCCGAGAGTTACGGGCTCTCATTAATTAGTCCTGGAACCCGCGAGAGAGAATACGACACCGGTGAAACCCTAACACAGAGAGCGAGGGAATCTTGGGCATCCAAGACCCATTCCACACTCTAGCACACATGGTATGG
This sequence comes from Alopecurus myosuroides, assembly GCA_028641055.1. Taxonomy (NCBI): domain Eukaryota; kingdom Viridiplantae; phylum Streptophyta; class Magnoliopsida; order Poales; family Poaceae; genus Alopecurus; species Alopecurus myosuroides. The sequence goes on along the minus strand of CM054057.1, from coordinate 317,238,053 downwards.
CGTGCAATTTGGATTTTGTGGCATTCAAACGATCTGGAGCCACCTCTCCGGAGAAACCATAGCCCCGCTGGGGAAAAAAGACGGAACTGTCGTTCTGCCCCATCTACGTGAGCCGGAAGGGGGTAGCAAAGTGGAAATAACTATTTGGTTGTGTTAGGTTAGGCCCAAGGAACACCCAAGAGTATGGTAGGGTGCACCTGGCAAGATTCCCCAGTTCCGTGACACCCGGCAGTTTCGGGCTATCATTAATTAGTCCTGGAACCCGCGAGAGAGAAATCCAACACTCTAACACACATGGTATGTCATACCATGGGATTTGGTGGCATTCGTACGATCCGGAGCCCCCTCCGGAAAAACCATAGCCCCGTTGGGGGGAAAGGCAGAACTGCCATTCTGGCCCCTCTACGTGAGCCGAAAGGGGGCAGAAAAGTGGAACCAACTATTTGTTTGTGTTAGGTTAGGACCAAGAAACACGAAAGATAATGTTAGGGTCCACCTCTTGGCAAGATTCCTCTAGTTTCGTCAAATCCGGGAGTTTTGGGTTCTAAGTAGTCCTGGAACCCGCTAGAAATAATCCGACGCCGGTGAAGCCCTAACACAGAGGGCGAGGGACTCTTGGGCATACAAGACACATGACACACTATAACACACATTTTATGGTATACCATGGGATTTGGTGGCATTCAGACGATCCGGAGCCCCCCTCCGGAGAAACCATAGCCCCGTTGGGGGAAAAGGTGGAACTACCGATTTGGCCCCTCTACGTGAGCCAAAAGGGTGTAGAAAAGTGGAACCAAATGTTTGGTTGTGTTAGGTTAGGCCCAAGGAACACCCAAGAGAATGGTAGGGCACACCTCTTGGCAATATTCCCCCAGTTCCTTCACACCCGGGAGTTTCGGGCTCTCATTAATTAGTCTCGGAACCTGCGAGAGAGAATCCGACACAGGTGAAACCAAAACACAGAGAGCGAGTAAATCTTGGGAATCCAAGACCCATGCCACACTATATCACATGTGGTGTGGAGTGTAATGGGATTTGGTGGCATTCATACGATCCGGAGGCCCTCTCCGGATAAACCATAGCCCCGTTGGGAAAAAGACGGAATTGTCGTTCTGCCCCATCTACATGAGCCGGAAGGGGGTAGAAAAGTGGAACCTATTTCTTTGTTGTGTTAGGTTAGGCCTAAGGAACACCCAATACAATGGTAGGGCCCACCTCTTGGAAAGATTCCCCCAACTCCGTCAGATCCGGGAGTTTCGGGCTCTAAGTAGTCCTGGAACACGCGAGAGATAATCCGACGCCGGTGAAGCCCTAACACAGAGAGGTAATCTCGGGTATACAAGACCATGACACACTCTAACACACATGGTATGTTATACCATGGGATTTAGTCGAATTCATACGATCCGGAGCCCCCTCCGGAGAAACCATAGACCTGGTGGGGAAAAAGACGGAACTGTCATTTGGCCCCATCTACGAGAGCCGGAAGGGGGTAGCAAAGTGGAACTAACTGCTTGGTTGTGTTATGTTAGGCCTAAGGAACACCCTTGAGAATGGTAGGGGCCACCTCTTGGCAAAATTCCCCAGTTCCGTCACACCCGGGAGTTTCAGGCTCTCATTAATAGTCTTAGAACCCGCGAGAGAGAATCCGACGCCGGTGAAACCCTGGCACGGAGAGCGAAGGAATCTTGGACATACAAGAAAAATGCCAGGCTCTATAACACATGGTATGGCGTGCAATGGGATTTGGTGGCATTCATACGATCTGGAGCCACCTCTCCGGAGAAACCGTAGCCTCGCCGGGGAAAAAGACGAAACTGTCGTTATGCCCCATCTCCGTGAGCCGGAAGGGGGTAGCAAAGTGGAACTATCTGTTTGGTTGTGTTAGGTTAGGCCCAAGGAACACCCAAGAGAATGGTAGGGCCCACCTCTTGGAAAGATTCCCCTTGTTCTGTCAAACCCGGGAGTTTCGGGCTCTCATTAATTAGTCCTGGAACCCGCGAGAGAGAATCCGACACCGGTGAAATCCTAACACAGAGAGCGAGGGAATCCTGGGCATCCAATACCCATGCCACAATCTAGCACACATGGTATGGCGTGCAATGGGATTTGGTGGCATTCAGACGATCGGGAGCCCCCTCTCCGGATAAACCATAGCCCCGTTGGGGAAAAAGACGGAACTATCGTTCTGCCCCATCTACATGAGCCGGAAGGGGGTAGGAAAATTGAACTAACTGCTTGGTTATGTTAGGTTAGGACAAAAGAACACCCAAGAAAATAGCAGGGCCCACCTCTTGGCAAGATTCCCCCAGTTCCATCATACCCGGGAGTTTCGGGCGCTAAGTAGTCATGGAACACGCCAGAGAGAATCCGACGCCGGTGAATCCCTAACAAAGAGAGTGAGGTAATCTCGGGTATCAAAGACCATGACACAATATAACACACATGGTATGTCATACGATGGGATTTGTGGCATTCATACGATCCGGAGCCCCCTCCGGAGAAACCATAGCCCCGATGGGGAAAAAGGCAGAACAACCGTTTTGGCCCCTCTACATGAGCCGGAAGGGGGTAGCAAAGTGGAACAAATTGTTTGGTTGTGTTAGGTTATCCCCAAGGAACACCAAAGAAAATGTTAGGGTCCACACCTCTTGGCAAGATTTCCCCTAGTTTTGTCAAATCTGGAAGTTTCGGGCTCTAAGTAGTCTTGGAACCCGCTCGAGAGAATCCGACGCCGGTGAAGCCCTAACACAGAGAGCGAGGGAATCTTGGGCATCCAAGAATCATTATATTCCACAATCTAACACATATGGTATGGCATAACATGGAATTTGGATGCATTCAGACGTTCCGGAGCGCCCCCCCCCCCACTCCGGAGAAACCATAGCCCCGCTGGGGAAAAAGACGGAACTGTTGTTCTGGCACCTCTATGTGAGCCGAAAGGGGGTACGAAAGTGTAACCAATTACTTGGTCGTGTTATGTTAGGATCATGGAATACCCAAGACAAATGGTAGGGCCCACCTCTTGTCAACATTCCCCTAGTTCCGTTAGATCCGAGAGTTTTGGGCTCTCATTAAGTAGGCCTACAACCCGCGAGAGAGAATTAGACGTCGGTGAAACCCTAGCACAAAGAGCGAGGGAATATTGGGCATCCAAGACCCATGCCACACTCTAACACACATGTTATGGCATACCATGTATTGTGGTGGCATTCAGACGATCCAGAGCCCCCTCTCCGGAGAAACCATAGCCCCGCTGGGGGAAAAGATGGAACTGGCGTGTTGGCCCCTCTACGTGAGCCGGAAAAAGGGTTGCAAAGCGGAACCAATTGTTTGGTTGTGTTAGGTTAGGATCAAGGAACACCCAAGACAATGGTAGGGTAATTTATTTATTATTAGTAATAGTTTATGTCAGTAATTTATAAATGTCTTCCCATTATCCTTAAATAACATATTTCAATAATGGTTATCTTTTTAGGCCACCCATCATGTATCCAACGGCCAGCAATGTTCTCCAGTCAATGTACCAAAATCTGGCGGGCTCAGAAAATTTCGCGCCGCCCACCCAAATTATCGAGAAAAAACTTTGCCGCCTATGCCGCCCTAAATTTCGAACCTCTTCCTCTTATCTGCCCCCTCGCCGAAATTTCCCCTCCTCTTCTTGTCCGAAATCCCCCTTTCCTCCTAAACCCCATCTACTCCACCCCGGCCTTCCACCTCGCCATGTAGCGCGCCTTTCCGGGCTTCCACCTGTCTGTCCCCGGTCTTCCACCTCGTCGTGCAGCTTGCCTTCCCGGCCTTCCTCCTTGCCGTCCCCGGTCGTCCACCCCGCCGCCCAGCTCGCCTTCCCGGGCTTCCACCTCGCCGTCCAGGACGCCATCCAGATCTGCCACCTCGCCATCCAGATTTGATACCTCGCCGTCCAGGTCGCCGTCAAGATCTGCCACCTCGCCGTCCTGGTCGTACTCAAGATCTGCCACCTCGCCTGTCTGGTAGCCGTCATGTTCCTTTGGTCAGAGTTTGCTTATTTTCGAGCTTTTATAAAGCTTAATATCACTTCTCCTGCGATCCTATCATACTTAGGTCCACAAATTATATTACTGATATGATATGGTCAAACAACGAATTGCATCACTAAGATTTTCTAACTCTATGTTGTCACATCCCAATGAAAGATAAGGCTATTTGAAAAGAACATGTATGCGCTATTTATTTTCATTTATTCGCATAAATCATCAACTCTAGACTTATAGTGTAAGCTATTTATTTCCATTTATACCATGTCCACCATCTAGATAAGGCATGCCTTGCATGATAGCTCAACAATAAAGGTACTTATGTTGTGTGGAACTGCTGGCTTAATTACTGTTCTGCCATGTATTTTGTGCTACTATTAGTTGATTTGGTACATATGAACTGTGCAGCTTAGGAATATTAAAGTCAAGAGTACATCTGGTAGGACAAAGATGCCTCCTGGTGGACATGGTTGTAAATGCAAGCGCGTCAAGGCCCATCGCGAGCATGCAGTTGCCCATGTCCATCCGTATGCAGATGACGAACTCAAGCGACCAGTGGTCCAAGACGAGGAGGAAGCTCCCCAAGGCCAGCAGGAAGCTGCCCAAGGTGAGCAGGCATTTGCCCATGGCCAGCTGGAAGCTGCCCAACAGAAGGAGGAGGCTGACCACCGTGAGGAGGTAGCCGCCCAATGCGAGCAGGTACCTCCCTACGGTGAGCTGCCAGGTGTGCAAGGAGAGCTGCCACCATTCCTAGGCGAGGGGAAAGGTTCCCAAGTCGAGGAGCAAGGTTCCTGCAACGAAGAGCAAGGTAACATATCACAAAGATTGCATGCTCTACGAGGGGCCATGTGTGGAGGGAAATCCAAAATGCAGAATATTAACTCTAGCAATGCCACAATTTCTGTAGATTACCCATGTGAAGACATTGTTTCGAGTGGTGCGGCTGGGAGGAGAAGAAACATGTCCAAAGGAAACAGGATCAGAATTGTTATTCCTCTGGGAAAGACAAGGCCAGTGGACCCAAAGGTTGCTGCCATGTATGCTACTGCGTGTTTATTAGCTGTGAAGCACACTGTCCCTATCTTCCCCCATTGGAAAGAGTACAAGGGAAGGAAAGATATATTTTCCTCCTACCACGGCCATGTGTCTGTAAGTTTTGTAACCCAACCTTCCAGTTCATTCCATTGCTCTTCATATAACTGAAAAGTGCTCTTTATTTTGTTTCAGTCAAAGTTTCATCTGAACCCCAAAGACCATGTTATTCGGCAATCTCTTCTGATGCATCTCAAGAACTATATAAGACAAAGACGCCATATTCTGAAGCAAGAATTTTTGACAGCGTTAGAGAAAAGAGTAGAGTTGTAAGAACGCCTCCTGATGTAGTTGGGCACATGAGCGAAGCAGAATGGTGCAGGCTAGTCGATAACTGGTCCTCAGTCAGGAAACAGGTACTGTCTTTGTTCACTCTACCTCGCCACTGTTTCTATTCAATAACCTGGACTGTGTCTAATCAGTTCATACTTCGTTTATGTAGATGGCTTGTATGAAAGCCAGGCAAAGCAGACAAGCCGTCCAGTTCCATAGCGCCACTGGTTCTCGTAGCTACGAGGTTTGCTGCGACATGGGGGAAGATGCCTTTGAATTGTTCAAAGCTACGCACAATAGCAAGACACGTGGATTCTCTTCGCCCGTGGAAAGAGCAATTGTAAGTCCCTCAGAATTCCATCTATCTCTGGGATCAACAATTACCTCAATAGATTCTTCTAGATATGTAATGATGCTTCCCTTTGTGAATTCTGATGCAAACTCCTGCTATTTCACCTATGCTTGTCATCTCATAGTTCATGCACATGCATGCTGCTTGCTTTTCATCTACTAGTTCATCTATCCTCGTGAGCTGCTATTTTCATCTATGTTATGTACATGCTTGTCGTCTGCTATTTTCAGCCATGTTTACTTACATGCATGTCATGTGATGTTTTTCATTTATGTTCCTTACAAGCTTGTCATGCGTGCTTAATTGCTTGTCATCTGCTATTTGCATCTTTGTTATGTACTGGCTTGTCATGATACCAATGTTCCTTACAAGCTAGTTCAGCTTCTATTTCATCTAAAGCTTTTACATGCTTTATAGGAAGAAATGCAATATCATATGCTAGAACGTACTTCAGTAGATGGCGCTGTCAATGAACCTCTTTCTGCCACCGAAGCTGTCGCTGTCGTGCTGACCAAGAACCGTCTAAAGTCTTTGTTCCTGAATACCATAGGTGGGGTCACAACCAGTGCAAGAGCAACAAATTCTCAGCTTCACCTTTAACTTGATTCTGAGAAAAAACAGAGGCAAGACCTGCAGTCTGTAGTTGATGAGTTGAACCAGGCCAAGGAACAAGCTGATGCACATAGGATGAAGCATCGATAAGAATTGCTACGTATGACGGAGGAACACAAAGGAATGAAGAAGAGTCAAAAATGTACAAAACCCTTATTGGTGGCATGTTGGCTCAAGTTCATCTGAGATATGGAACTGAGTAGCCCTTTGTGAAACCGCTTGTTGTCTGTTGAACTGTATTAGACTGCCTTTGCTGGCGAGCTATGTTGTGACCTTATTCGGAATTTATGTATTTGTTGTGTTTGCTTTGTTGTGAAAACTAGTATAATAATTTCCATGCTAATGAATACGAGGACACGTGGTACTATATGGTACGTCCATGAGGCGGCACCTTGTTGGATGGAAATCGCGACGAAAAAAACACGTCACGGAAACGTTTCGACGTGGACATGCCATGTTGGTACACGTGCTGACTCATGATTCGCGACGCCTTACGACGAACTAAAACATCGCACCATCGGACAACCTTATAAATTCGTCGGGAATAAGCGTGTACGTGGAACATTATGAGAGCGACACGTGGCACCTTATACTTCTTGTACCCACGACGAGAAAATAAACGTCGCACATATTATGACGTCATTAACGGAGGTAACGGTAGTTCCAATCGCGACGTTTTTAAAATGTCAAGACGATGATGACGTCAGGAACGGTGGAAGTGACGTCAGTCACGAACGATGTCACGCGTACACACATTGCGACGAAAAATACGTTGCTCCTTGTTGGGCCTTGTGCTGGGCTGGCCAGTAGCTCGCGACGGTTTAGTGTTCATTTAATCGTCGCAGAATCGTTCGTGACAGTCGATCAGGAACGTTCTCACTCCGTCGCGTAAACCGTCGCGGATTGCCCTTAGCGACGGTTTGGAGCCCATCCGCAACGGTATTGAAACGTTCCATACCGCGCGGAATTTGGTAGTGGTAACTCAAGCACCCGAGCCAACTCAAGCACCTCAAGGACCAGAACCAACTGAAGCACGTGATGCAGCAGAACTAACTCATGTAATATTATATCGTGCAATTCTGGCAATGTCATGTCTTGTATGCTCAAATGTGGTAATTTTATTGTAGGAGCATACCATTCCATAACAGTGAGGCTAACCATCTACTCCTATATATGGGGATTATCTAGTGGATGCACTTGTTCAGCAGGTTAAATTCTTGTGATTGTTAATTTTCATCCGTGTTACCTTTTTTGTCTGCTTGTTAACTTTTTTGTGCTACAGATGCCAACACGAAGGGTTAGGATGACAATGCCATTACTTGAGTCATCTTTCATTATTATAGAACAGATACTTACAATTGAAGCTGCCTCTAGTAATTCCACTATAAGGCAAGGGGATCTAGCTAGAAAGTTAGAGCAACTCAAGCAAACAAGAGCACTGGAATATGAAGACGGGAAAACTGCAATACTTGAGGCAATATATGAGGCTTAGTTAAAGAAGGCAGAGGAAACTGAAACAAGAAGGATGGAGATGGAGTAGTAAAAGCTTTAGAGGTAGCAACAAAGAGTGCAGCAACACTAGAAAAAAGGATTTGAAGAAGGCAGAGAAAGCTATGATGAAGCAAGCTCAAGAAGAGACTAGGAAGTTTTGTGCTCAAGTCAAGAGGGATGCAACTACAAGGAAAAGAAGTGAAGTAGCTGAACAGAAATATAAAGTGGCAGAACAAAAGAAAAATGAAGAAAAAGATATGAAACAAGAACTTGAAGAGAAGAAGAGGAAGGAGGCTGAAGAGAAGAAGAAATAAAGACAGGAAAATAGCCGGTTCATCCTGAAGCATCACAAGATGGGCAGATAGAGAATTCCAAGAAAGTCAACATGTTTGATGAGTTAAGATATACATGGGAAGTACCATGTTAGCATCAGGGCTTCTTATCACATTTTGGGCATGTAATTGAGCTGAGAGGTACAATACTAGACCTGGGAAGTAATATTAGGCATATTAATGCGTGGACATGTAACTGTGGGCATTTTAGGACTAGGACATCTTATTTTGGGCATGTAATAGACCTGCGACGTACCTAGAATCTTAAGATATCAAAATCTGGGAGGTACCTGGGAGGTAATAGACCCTGCATGATCTACTTTGCTGCTAATAGTTCACACAATTCAAAATACCAGCACAAATCAAGACCTGGGAGATACCTAACATGTTGATTTCTCTGCATGTAATAAACCTGTCAATGCAATCATTGCAAAAACATACATGCAATATTCACATTCTGAAATGCCTTTAAAAATTTAGTACAATTCACACAATTCAAAATACCAGCAAAAATAACATCATTAACATAAGAACGAAGGTTCAGTTAACATAAGTAGACATATCAGTTCACTTCTTCCCTACATAACTTGATCATTACATAAAAAGACACATCAGTTCATTGACACATAATTTTTGCACGCCTAGACACCAAATAGACACGTCTAAACAGTTCGACGCAGCTAGACAAAACTTCTGATATTCTTCTTCTGCTACCGGTCTTCTTCTTCTACTTCACTTATTGACAATGACAACAACACACATTGCAACAATGCAACCCAAGATAGCAAGTCCAATCTTGAGCAGCAACATCAGCTCCCTCCCCATGACTATCAGGTCAATCAGAGTCCAAGGAACCACCTCATCATTGCCATTTTGCTGGGTTGTTGCTGGTGGATTCCTACGGCAAACTTCTTCCTCCCCATCTGAATCTGCAGGTCCAACCTTTGATCATCTGCCCAGCCAATGGCTTCAACAACATCATCACCTTGCAAAACATGAGTGTGAACGGGCTATCTAACATACACACGCTCCGAGTGCCAAAAGTTGCAAGTTTTCTGTCATAAACCAAAAACTGATTCAGAAACTAAATTTATTTGGTAAAAAAAAATAGAATGTTTCAAAACCATAGAGAGTTTCGGCAGCTATGTACTTACTCCATAGTCGATGCACCTGTAAAATGGCCATCCGGTGTGTTCCACGATGGTGGAAACCCAAAACTTCACCTTCGATCCACAGTCGGGGCAGAAAATGATCGGAATAGTGGGAGCACAGCGACGAGAAGACCTCGACGAGTTGTTGTATAACATGGCGACGAGCAGCCGGAACAACTCACCGGTGAGAGATGGCCACGCTTCGGCGTATCTATGGCGGACAGTGGAGTGGGGAACTAGAGAGCTAGGGGTTTGGGAAGAATGGGGAACGTGAGATCATTATTGCAGTCTTGGAATTTTTGCAATGATCCCCTCCTGCAGGTGGGACCATCACTTAAGTGAACACGCGACATGTCACCCACCCCCGCCACTTCACGCAATACGTATGGCCAACATCTGTGAGATGACCGTATGTGACCCAGTTGCGCGTCTTTAGTGATAGTATTTGTAGCTTCTCTGAATACAATGACCCACATGATTTATATGGACAGGTTTAATGACCTTTCATGTATTTTACTCTTTCAGAAGATGCTCACATAAGGATAGAATTGAAGCAAAAAAGAGCATCAAGAAGAAAGTATGGAACATACTTAAGTCTAAGCCACTTCCTATACATAGGAGTCTTGTAAGGAAATAAATCAAAGAAGTACATAGTAGCAAGCATAGGAAGGTAAAACAAGATCAACTTCAAAACTTTAAACAAAAAGAGACATGTTTTAGTAACATGAAAATTCCTACAATCATATTTTCCTCTCTCATAATAATATTCAGTAGCCTCATAAACAAACTCAACAATATAACTATCACACAAAGCATATTTTCATGATCTACAAACACATAATTTATTTCAAGCTCCAAAATAGTGGGATGAAAATTTCAAATCATGACCTCTTCCAACCCACATTTAGCAATATAATAACAAGATGATTGATCACTCTCAATAGGTATGGGACTCCTTCTAGCTAAAGTCAAGACCTCTCCAATCCCATTTTTAGTATCATTATAAATTATATCACCAAGAAACATAGGACCATCATCTAAAGCATTATCATATAGATTTTCTAAGCAAACTTCCTCACTATCATGGATATCAATAGTAGGAGTAAATAAAGGATTATCATAAGATTTATCAAAGTAGCATGGATTATCATAAATAACAGTAGCAAGATCATTTTCATAAGAATCATTCATAGGAGGATCATGGTCACAAGTATAGAAAGTATCTATTTCATAAAAAAGGGATATTTCAAAAGAATCAATATGATCATCAACTTCACCAATATGGCACTAATCCTCCTTTGGTAAGCATGGAGGGCAATCAAATAATGTATGAGTTAAAGAGTTACGCTCATTAGAAGGTAGGTATGGACAGCTACTCCATTTTGCTCCTTTTGTTCGTCACTCTCCTCCTCTTTTTCATCCAATGAGCTTCCAGTTTTAGCAATTTCTATTTCCATAGGTTCTTGCAAGGCATTAGTATCTTCCTTTGGACGAGAGATTCTATTAAGATCTCTAATAAATATAGAAATTATTATCCTTGTAATTATCATACCAATATTGAAATATAGCAACACTCTCAATTTTGTAAGGAGCATCATCAATATTTTCAAGCAAATACATAATTTCATAGGCACCTTTCCAAACAATAAATTCTTCAATTTGTTCCACTTCATAAAAATCATAGTTTCCTTTAATATAAGAGGATATATTTTCGTTATCATCACAAGAAAATTGGAAATGGAGGTGTTTATAATCCATATAGCAGAAAGATTCATAAAAACAAGAAGATATATCATATATAGAGAATAAGTCTCTAGCACATATATCCAATTTATTTTTAACTATCCATAATTGTTTCCCTTTTTGAGATAGACGGTATTCCTTATAATACTTTTGTTGATCTTCTGTGAACTCACCTTTCCAATAAGATCTAGTTTCAAAGAAAGTAACCATTGATAGTAAGAACTATAAACCATGGATAAAGTAACAAAACAAGTAAAATACTAAGAACTTGAGAACTATGTTTTTTGGATTATTGATATAAAAGAAGCAAAGATAAATAAAAGTAAACTAAGAAAGAACAAAACAAAAAAGAGAATGTGTAAGTGTGTAATTCCCCTAGCTGAAATCTTAAAATCCCCGGCAAAGGCGCCATAAAATGTATGCTTGTTGGCGTGATCACACACCCGTTGGTAAACCCTAAGTGGAAGGTATGATGTAGTCAGCAGTGATTTTTTTCCCCAGTTAAGGAACCAGGATGATCAATCCAGTAGGACTTCGAAGTCTCTTAGTAGGTTTTTTGTTGTCTGGCGCTTCAACAAGAGTGGACCTACACACAAACACAAACCCTCTCTTTCTCCCAACTTTCCGAGAAGGTTTCAATCTTCGAGTCATGCTAAAAAGTAAATAATTAATTTTATTGAATCGTTGTAGAATATTAAATGAAAAGGGAACAACGAGCAAGTAATAATGAAAGCAAGTAAACAGGGTTGTAATCAATAAGAAAAATAGGACCGGGGGCATAGTTTCACTACTGGTGTATCTCCTAAGAACAATAAACATTATGGATGAACAAATTACAGTTGGGCAATTGACAAATCATGAACATATAACAATACTATTACGAAGAAATATAGTTCACGGTTTCTAACATCGTAGTCATTACGTCAAGATATATAGACCGCCATCTGACATCATCTATTACTGAAAGTCCACCTTGAGACAAAAATCGAACAAACCTCGCTGGTATTAAGTTGCAGCCACGAAGTGATTCCTTCTGTGCAACAAACAAATATAATAAGAACAACCCGTAATGGGAGCAATAATCTTCATCCGTAGACAAGAACACCGTTGTTTTCTCCCTAGTGGAAAAAACACATCCTCCACCCATCACGTTTCTGTCACTCGAGCACAAATGCAAAGGAGGCATGAACACACTATATAGAATATAAACCCTCTCTTGGAGGTGCATACAATAACTTGGCCAAGACAATCATACACACCGGAGTGCATTGCAAGGAAAGATAAAAACTCTCTAAAGATATAAGTGAAGCAACTCAATATAAAATGAGCAAAGTAATCATAATTTCATAGTTCATCTAATCCCAGCAAACACAGCATGTAGCAATTACATAACAGTGAGATTGATCATGTTAGGAACCTCACAAGATCTAAACATGGTGGCACAACGAGGAGAGAACACCATCTAGCTACTGCTATGAACCCGTAGTCCTGGGATGAACTACTCATGCATATGTCCGGAGGCAATCAAGAACGCTAGTAAGTGGCGGGACCAAAATGTACCCACCTACCTAAGACATTCTGTGCAAATTTCGATGATACCGCTGGAAAGGCTACTGAGTCCGCGTGTATGGTGGCTCTGGTCTATGTACAAACTGAAAATTTAATCAGCGACGACGATGCAAATTTAGCTGAACTGAGGAAATGCTAGAGAAAGCTCTTAGAAGAAAAATCATGGGCCGATGCTTTCGAGGGATGCCCATTTTCGAAGTTACAAGATACGTACATGCAAAACAGAACCCCGATTCCTGCTGCTACAACCCCAACATCATATGGACATATGACAGCTACTCATAAGGATATCTCTAAGGTGATATGTAAATAAGAATTCTCTTTCGGTAGCATGGTGCATACCATATCTATGTACATTATTAAGATGTTGGTGTTGATGTTCTAGGATCAGTTGCTATAGTGCAATTCTGCTCGGATAAATCCAGTTCGTGCACGCAAGACACTCTTCCCCGTGAACCAAGAGAATGCGGTAGCAGGGCAGGTATGATGCCACAAATCCTATGTACTTAAAGACTTTTAACAGTAGCTACTTACACTATTCTTTGCATCTCGCCGATATTACACATGTTTTTGTCTCTTCTTCTATAGACATCTCACCATCGGGATGAGCCAAGATGCATGAAGCCATGTGCGGAATGACCGAACCCGTAACCTAGCTATGTGTTATTCGCTATATTTCACTTTACCTTCTTAACAACCAACATATTGGTTGGAGACCCTATCGTAGAACAAGTCTATAGAATTCAAACTATGATATGACTTGTGTGGCAATGTTTTGTAATGATTTAAGTATGCCACTTATCTATGCATCGCCGCTATGAGCTTCAGGCCATCTCCTTCTCTTTTATATTGTGTAACGACTTCTAAATGTCACGAGTCCAAGGTCACAAACCACTTGGGTTATCGGGGGTTCGAAAAACTTGAGATCTATCTCGCGCAGCAAGATCTGCTTCCTACCTATTAGATTAAAAACTAGTATAGCTACGGAAATAGATATGTGGATGGAGTGGTGATGGAGGCAACACTTCGTGGTGGTAATGAATGATGTTGGCCTTCCTTCTGCTGGTTTTTCCCCTCGTCTTTATATTGGCAGCAGGCGGAACTAGGTTTTCTAGGGCCTTTCTTCATGAATTGATCATGGCTCTTTGATGATTCTAGGTCGATTTGATCTGATGGTGATAACAACGCATGCTACGGTGGCCGGTACGGCCCATCGTAACGGTTCTCGTTAAGTACTTCTGTGAGAGCATCTTGACTTGGAAATTTCCGAAATGCTTGATCCGTTCCATATTGTAAGGACCCCAGACCGGCAGTCTGAAACCCTCCATATGCATACATTCACAATCCCAGAAAGATCAGTCGTGAACAACATACAAAGTTGGTACACAGAAATACATCATCCATTACACGAATACATAAAGGTATTACAAAAATGATCACATGATCAAGTTTAACACCACTGCCACATAGGGCAGGCAACTTAGCAAACACAGCGGAAGACAAATAAAAACACAACGTAGATGAGCCCAAGTCACGCCTTAACCTACAGGCTGCTGACCCGGAGACGATCCTAGTTCGCAACGCCGTCAGCTCCGAACTTCTCTTCATAGATCTCCTTTGGAGGCTCCTTCTCAAAGTCTGGCAAGTAGATACCAGGGGCGAAACCATAATGAGTACATTTGAATGTACTCAGCAAGACATCCATCATGTCACTTACCAAACATGCAAATATGCTTATATGGTGGAATAGGTAGGCTATAAATAGGGTTCACTATCAATGGTGTTCATATATGATGACACCACAGTTGCAGTCAGGTTAATCTGTATCTTCGTTGAAGAAGATACTTCAGAAGAAAATAATATAGTTTTATTTCTCTTGTCGATATCACATGTACAAGAGGTTTTGTAAAGCTTTGTTAAAGAATATTTTCTCTTTGCAAAACTTCTTGAAATCAGTTTCCAGAATTCTTGCTTAGAGTAGAAAAGGTTTTCTTTGAAAAACATTTTGTTTTGTATAACAACTTCTGGCTGTCCATCATCAACGGTACCTCCACGGTACAAGTTTTCCTTCCTTTCCGAACTTCACAAGTTCAACACTTCCTTTCAAAAAACTCCTTTTTGAAAACATTGACACAATGCTAGCTACATGGCCATTCAACTGTCCATATCCGAGGACGCGGCTTCTTCGAAAAAGTTGTACTCTGCAGAGGTGTACACATCCACTAGATCCAAAACTCTGCCATGGACCACCCATGGATCGTCACAGCGATATGCAAGCACCAGAGAATTTGATCCTAACTGTCCACTCTGACACAAGCTAGTATATGCTCATTCCTTCAGATGGGTTGTTCTCCCCGGCACCAGGACCCGCCCTGCCTAGCCGGGAGGCCCAGCTGTCGCATCCGGAGGGAAAATTAATCCCACACTGTGTATGTCCCGTTTCCCTCTCCTGGCGACACTTCGGTTCAGAGAATCCGCTTCTCTATAACACTTTGGAATAAAGCACACACTAACAAGTTCAAGCATCTAGATAGGCCCCATACCCATATAGGGGTAGAGTGGCAGCACAGTAAAGTTTGTCCGGCGAAGACTAGGTTATGTGTCATTTTTGAAAAACGCCAATTTCCCAAAAATGACCACTTCCACATTCCTCCGGAGAATAAGGATCCGCCTTTCCTCCGGGTTTTCCAGAAAGCCTTTGTTTTGTAAAATCACAATTTCAGGGTGTCCACTTAGGGACTAGTATATTTGATGGTAATAAATACCATATGGTGGCTTATGGGCTTGGTATTACCAAGTTTAACTACTGGCATGATAGTAACCTATATAATAGAATAGTAGTAATAGCCACATCAAAAATAGTTTTGATAATCAAGTTTTGGTAAAACTTCAGAGGTAAGACATGCATGATAGATGATGATAAGTATTGTATCAGCAAGCATCAGGATGGCTTGCCTGGTAACTCCTTGTGTCCCTGGTTTTGGAGTGACTGGAACTTGAAACAGAGCTTCCCGACACTTCCTTCCTTTTCGTTTTCTAGCGTCGTAAAAAGAATAAAGGACACACATTCAGAACCAATCAAGGCAAGCAACAATACATAACAATACATACAGCAAGGAAACTAATAATAACCAATCACCCAATTATTAATTGAGGCAAACAATCAAACAAACACACTTGGCAGAAATGCCATTTAATAAGACAACTCAAGGTTGGAGGAACATATCTCACAAACCCAATATCATGGATTCAGTGGGTGTGCCACTCTCATACCAAGATATTTAGAAACCCAAAATACACTTAGTTTCACATAGGTGACGCTACTAAGAGTATACAAAACATGCACAATAATAATCATGGCAATGGGTCTAACAACCACACCATAAAAAGAACAAGGTAGCTATTCTACTAAGCCTAAATTCACATCAAGAATAAATAAAACACATGATTTGCAAAAGTGATTTTTACAAATCAGTGAGCCTACACAAGTGCAACAAGGAAATAGACTCATCACCAAACACACAATTCTCATAGTGAGAACAATAGAAACAATGACTAAAAAGGAGGAATCATATAGACATGTTTCTACTAAAAGTTTGCTATGCAAGCATGCATAATAAGTAAGGTATTAAAATGCAAACAAGGAACCATGTTATCATAATGGGACATGAAAACATGTCCTCATGCTAGGATACACAAGTATCTACCAAACACAAGTTGGCAGGAAAAATAATTCAATACAAAAATGCTAGGGAACTAGTACTACTCAAACATGAGGAATCAATGGAGGATTTCAATCAAGTAATTGAAATACAACAAGAGGGTCCATGTCATAAAAACAGGAGTGAAAAACATCTATACTTGCTATAACAAAAATATCCCATTTAATAAAACAAGGCATCCATTTGCAGGGCAACTCCTACAAACTAGTGGTAATAAAAAGGGGCATTACTAGAGGAATCAAACAACACCCCAAAGATGGATTTTTCCTAGCAAGCCACACATGATTACAACCACTTACAAACAGAAGCATACACACTTTCATTTAGCACTAAATATCCCAAGGCAAAAATACTAGGCACTCATTAATTAGAGAATTATATAAAGGAAATACATCTAGTGTGGGGGAAATAATGTTTCCACCAAAAATGCAATGACACCAGTGGGTGTTCCACTAGCATAACAAAGAATTAAGAGGTCACAAGGCCTCTGGTCATACTTGCTAAAAATTAACAAAAGACTAAACTAGCTTCTAGTGCACTAACCATACTAGTAGAAAATAATAGGGTGCTAAAAATAAGCAAGGTAAAGATACTCATGCTATTATTTCCACACAAGTGAAAACTTCAGGGGTCAAGTACTCATAAAAACTTCATCAAAATTCTACTGGTCCTATGAACACAACACAAAAATATGTGGCTACACAACCACAAATTCTTATGCCAAAAATTCTACACATGAGAGAATTTTCCAACATTTGCATAGTGATGACAAAGCTACTCATGCTTTCCTACCAATTAAAAGGCAAGCTAGCAGAGGTGATAACAACACAATATAAGTACCAACATGGTACTGGATCTAATCTCTCAACACCACAATCCAAGTGCTTGCACATAATTTATCACTCAAAAATTCTATGCAAGTATTAACTAGAGATAAAACATATGCTACTAACATAAAATCCTATTTCTTCTCAACTCAAGTCCACACAACCTAACATGATAAAATAGCTAAGTAAACCTTAGAAAACAAGTTCACACAACTTGTACATGCTAGAAAACAATATTGCAACACAAAAATATATTCACACAATTTAATTACCTAAAATGCCAAAATGGCAGAAACAAGCAATTTAAAGATCTGTCCACCAAATTTTCTATGATGCTCTAAAAATTAAACCTAGATAGGTTTGGATAGCCCTAAACATATACAAGACCATCCAATTGAGTTTGCATCAAAAATCATTTTTAATTATTTTATAAAAATCACCAAAGTGCTCTCTGGTGTTTTACCAAATTGCATGCCATTTCAAAAATATTAGGAATTTGGAAGCAAGGTTAATTGCTCCTGTTAGAAAATTTCAAGGGCTTTCCAATTCAATTTGATACACCTCATTCTGTGTTGCGAAATTAAAATGGTGCTCATTTTGCTGTTTCTGGTACCTGTTGCCAAAACATTTTTCATGTTAAAAATATTCATCTAAATGTAGATCTAAAAATTGGAGATGGTTTAGATTTTGTTGCTTTACCACTGTGAATTTTATCTTGGCCAAATTTATCTTTTAGGTTAGCTTTTAGGCCCTAAAGTAAACATGCACTTTCTCTGGAAAAATTAAATGGAAAAATGACATGGATGGGCCAGATCCGCAGTTGGGCCGGCCAGATCTAAACTCACCGCGGGCAGAGCCAGCCGCAGTCGCTGACCAGCGGGCCAGGCGGCCACGCGGCAGTCACGCGGGCAGAGGCGAGGCCCACAGACAGGCTCAACTGCTCCCGCGCGGTCAAGGCACGCATGACGCCAGCGTGACCTCACTCGCCGGCGGGGACGGCTCCGGCGAGCCAAAATCCGGCGATTTAGTCCACCATTTCGCGAACCAAGAGCATCTACGTGTTGCAAACAACACGGGCAAGCAACTGAGCGGGGGCTCGTTTCCAGGGAACCCACCAGAGAGCGGCGGCGACGACGGCGCGCGGCGGCCGGACAGCGAGCGCGGCGCGGCGAAGATTCGGAGGGAGAGCTCGAAGGGGGGAGAGAGAGAGGGAGCAGATAGCAGACAAGAGCACATGGGGGGCTCTTATCCACCTCGAATCCTTCCACTCAAAGCAATGGCGTAGGGGACTGCTGCTACAGAGGAGTTAGGAAGAAGAAGGTGTGACTGGGATTACAACTAGGTCCCTGGCTATTTACAAAGAGGTCCTTTTCTTCTCTGAAAAATGCTGTTTTCACTAGGCAAACAGAGTCATAAATTGAAATCCTTTTGCCCAAAATTCTTATTAGTTGATATGCCCAACATATGTGAAAATTGGCTCAATTGGATAAACTTGATAGTTCATAGTTGTTCAAATTTCAATTCTTACATAAATGGACATTGAATTTATTAACCTACTTAGGAGCTTACAAAAATGATGATTTTTAGCACACATTCCTTATTTGGTGTGTTCCTTTTGTGGTAGAAAACTCAAGTCATTTTGAGTTACTACATAGAACAAACTTGTTCAATTTTATAAAAGGTGCTGTCTAGAAAACAGGGGTTTTTGGCAACTTAACTTATTCAAAAACTTGTTCCCTTTTGGTTTTCATCCTTATTTATGATATAGAGAATGTGGTATTTATTTCATGGCATTTTGAAAAAGTTTGTAGAACAAACTTGTTCAAAATTCCAATTGTTGCTGTGGAGAAAAATCATGTTTTCAGGACTTCAATGGATTCAATTTTTGGTCTCCTCTTGTGTGTGTTCCTTATTTGATATAAGGAAGCACTGGTATCAATTTCAGATCATTTGCAGAAAGTTTCCAATAGTAACTTGTTTGAGTTTCCTGTTTCTGGAAATATTGGAAATTCAATTTAATAAGGCACTTGCCTTTTCTTTAACAATGCTTTGCCAAAATATTTATGTGACTAGAGATAGCAATTCAATGCTCTCCAATACTTTTGTTTTTAAGCTTGCAAGGTTGGAAAAACATTTGATAAGATTTTTGGTGAAGCATCTAAGAATGCCTCTTTTTCCTGATAATCTTTTAGGGAAATTTATTAAGTGTTTCCTCTTTCTTAATTTAGGCCTTGGAATAATATTCAACAAGTATTGGATTCATAAGATAGTTTTGGAAAACTCTTCGATCAATATTTACCTTAGAAAATATTGCCAAGGTCATTGGAACAATATGTTGAATATTTTTAGTTTACTGCTTTGCTATCTTTTTAAGTTTGTTTAGTTGCACTCAAACAAACACAACCAAAGTTTATTTGTCAAGCAATTAGCAAAACAACTGTGTTTTCAGGTATTCCAAGATTGGGATGTGACACATATTAGCTTCATATTCATGATTTACTTTTGAACAAAACTGTAGGTGAGATGATCGCAAGGTGATTTACAAAATTATTTGCACATTAATGGTTAGTGGAAGATGGAGAGTCATTATCTCATCATTTTCATGGAAAAGCTATGGTTTAAACATGGATAAAAAATGTGTATGTTTTACATGCATCACCGTCACTAGTTTATCTTCGACCGACGCCACTCATCGACCCACCAGTCACACAGCTCTGATGACAACTGTCTCGCCGGGGGTGGAGGACCTTTAGTCCCGGTTGGCAACACGAACCGGGACTACATGCTATTTCGTTATTTCTTTAATTCATTTGGGTTTCTAATTATTTTTCACTCCCTTTTTTTCACTCCAATTTTCACTCCCTTTTTTTCAGAATTTTTATTATTTGCTTAGTGTCTAACTACAATTATCTCTAGTCAAATTTCTTACTCGTGGTCAAACTTCCCGCTCGGTCACCCATCCTCCCACTACTCTAGCACTAGCACGCTTAACTTCCGAGTTTCATCCCGTCCCGCATCCAAGTGTTTCGCACGCATGTATGTGATACTAGTATCATATCAATCCTATTAACATGTTGGTCGATGCCACATTTCTTTATTGTCTGAATTTCAAATAAATCTTTTAATAAACAAAAGTAATGATGTAATTAATAATTTTGAATAAATAAATAAGCATTAACTTTTTAATTTGTATTATTTCTAAAAAATATTCAGAAAAATAAAACTAATTCATTTTAAAATCTTAAAAATGCAATTAATATATCAAAATATTCAGAAAAATAAAACTAATTCATTTTAAAATCTTAAAAATACAAATAATATATCAAAATATTCAGAAAAATAAAACTAATCCATTTTAAAATCTTAAAAATACTAATAATATATCAAAAAATTTAGAAAAATAAAACTAATTCATTTTCCCCTTTCCTAAATGCAAAATAAAATCTGATAAAATTCATGAACCAAACCATATGAAATCTAAACCATATAAAATTTGTAGATCCAAGTTTCGACTATTATTTTGGACACAAGAACTGTTTTGGCAATGACTATCTGTGAGAATGCTTTGAACCTAACTTTTAAAATACATAACCAAAATGGACAACCTAAAATGTTCTGGATAGATATTGAAAAGATCTATCCATAGCACTTAGCCTCACATCAAGGTCAACAACCAAATGAAAATAACATCCTTTTTAATAAAAGACCAGTATGCTCTTCTATGATTTTTAGAATGAGTTCAAAAATGAATTTTGAAGTAAATCCAAGTGGATGAGTTTGGTATTGACTATATCTATGTTTTCCTGGCTTAGATTAAATTTTGGACCTCTAGATTTATTTTTGGTGAACAGATATAGAAACAGTAGTTTTTGGTGAACAGATATAGAAACGGTAGTTTTTCTGTTTTGTTTTCTTGATGTGTTTTTGTTTGTTTTCTTGATGTGTTTTTGTTTGTTTGTTTTGAAATGTGTGTTTGACATAATATAGAAATAATATAGCTAGGAATTAATATAGAAATAATATAGAAATTAATAGAAAGACATATATCCATTACATAATATATCCATTACATATATCGAACGCAAGATGCGGTACACAAACAACATCTACTCGAGCTCCGAAGAGTAGATGCGGAACAACTCGAAGGCAACGTATGCATCTATTGCTGCATAATCGAGATTGATCCGGTCCAGTGGGTTCTTCCCCCAATACATGTGATTCTTAGAGGGGAAACGAGACTTCATGGTTTTGTAGTCGGCGTGGATGAAGGCAGTTGCCATCGGAGCCATCCCGGTCTTGTGCCCGTACAACTCATCAAAATGGATAAGGTCCTGAAGATCAATGTAGTGATCTTCAGGTGTCTCAATACCCAAGCGCATCAACTTCTGCCGGTCTTGAGTGATGTCAACGCTACAGAAGTCGTACCCCTTGTTGACAAGAAAATCAACAAGTTCCGGAGAATGCTTTGAACTACTACAACAAAAAAAATAGAACACGTGTTAGATATGTTGCGACACGTGTATTCTTCCAATGCAACAAACAAATCGAAAATGCAACACTATCCTACAAGAGAGATTGTACGTGTGCGTTACCTTGCCCATTGGAAGACCAAAACGATCTCCTTGAAGGCAATCTGGATGACAGCAACATCCCGTTGATTCGCCGTATACTCTAGATCAAGCCCGAAGAACTTATGGTGTTCATCGGCTTCTTCATAGAGATTGCTCAAATGCTTAAGAGCATCGGGGAGCCTCTCGCACATATTGGTGTAGGCCACGTCGAGACTCTTGCGGCATGGTGTGGCCACACGGAGAAGGTTCCAAACGGGAGAACCCATGGGTGCTTGGTGGAGGAAGAAGAGAGGAAGAAGAGAAGAGAGGAAGAAGAAACAGAGACTCTCGGGTGCGCACTGTAGCAATGGCCTTCTGCCTCTCGCTCGCGAAATAAAACCGCCGCGCGGGAGGCGAGCAGTTTGTATCTTTATTCGCGGGTGGCCAGGCCAACCGGGACTAAAGATAGGGAGGCCAGCAGTTTGGATCATTAGTCGCGGGTGGCCAGGCCAACCAGAATTAAAGCCCTCCACGCGCTTCCCAAACCGCGACGCATGACCTTCAGTCGCGGGTCGCCTCCCGAACCGGGACTAAAACCCCTTTAGTCACGGTGCGCATAATTTGGGGACTGGTGGGGGCGTATGGAAGGCCTTTTTCTACCAGTGGGCGGTGGTAGTAGTGTTTGGACCTATCTATTCAAGAGCACCATATGCAGCAGACACAGCTAGGTTTGAGGCACGAAAAGAAGCGAGGGGATTTTCTTGATGCTTGGAACCAACAATTGCATGCATTGGCGGTGGAAGAATTGTCCATTTGATTGGCAAGGGTTATACAAATGACATGTCGGATAGTGCAATGTCGTGCTTTCAGCTATGACCAATTATGACCTATGAATGAGGCACAATTTCTTTGGCATAACGGGAGCTCACAATAATATCAACATGACGCAATGCTTTCAGGTGTTCGCTTAATTTGCTGAGGGCCATGCTAGGGATTGAAACTATGAGATCAATGACCACCCACACTAGTGCAGAACAGGGCATTTGCCATGGTTGGTAAGGGTCTAATGCCCCGGCTAGCTAACCGGGTTCCGCAAACCCGGGCTAAAGGCCCCCCTTATGCCCCGGTGGGGTTACCAACCGGGGTAAAAGGCGCGCCCCACGTGGGCTCTGCACCGCGAGCAGGCCGACCCCCTTTTACCCCGGTTGGTAACACCAACCGGGGCAAAAGGTTTTTTTTATAGCTGTTTTCGTGTCCTCTGCGCTAGATTAGAAATTCTATATTCTTTTTTGTTTTCCTGTTCTCTGCACTAAACATTTATATTAAGAAAGATGAAAAATCAACGCACAAAAACATAGATGAAAACGAACAATAACATAAATATATAGTCTGCCACAAATACAAATATTGTTCGACACAATGACATAATTAAACATAGTTCGACATAGCTAGACATAGTACAACAATATAGAGCGACATAAGTACGTAAGCATAGATCGACATAAACATATATACTACGCATCAGCGTCGGAGGCAGCCTTGCCCTTTCCCTCGGCGTCGGAGGCAGCCTTGCTCGGGCTAGACTCGGAGTCGGAGCTGCTCTCAGACGAGCTATCCTGGCAGCAAAGGGGGCGGACTAAGGTGCCGTCGAAGATCTTCACCTCCAGCACGTGGGCCTCCTCGTCCTTGAAGTACATGAATGTGAGCATGTAGCCCACATTTAGCTTGTGCATGCGCGCGAACTGCCCCCACCCATAGCGCAGGTACAGGTCATCGTCACGTCGCTGCAGGACAACGCGCACGGGGTCGTTGTCACAACCCTCCAACCGGAGGGTGAAACTATAGGGTCCGCCCTTGCGTCCGAGGAGGATCGCCGATATCTTCTCTGGAAGACGGAGCTTGTTCTCCTCTGGGTGGATCAGGTGGACGTAGAACTCCGGTAGCCGGAGACCGTCCTCCTCCTCCTTCACCGTTGAAGCCTCCTCCTCCTCCGTCGCAGCCTCCTCCTCCTCCTTCGCCGCAGCAACAGCGCCACGCCGTTTACGGCGTGTTGACCCCTTTGCACCGCGCTTTGCCCCCCTTGAAGCGCTTGATGCCCCCCGTGCTCCGCATCCACGTCCACGTCCGCGAGTAGGAGGCGTCGCGTCCTCCTCCTTGATGACTATGGTGCCACCACCACGTGCATTCGATGCACGCGATCCACGTGGACGTCCAGATCGACGTCCACCACGTACAGGGGTTTCTTCGACGGGGACGACGCCGCGCCCACCGCCGATTACACGCGAACCACGGGGACGTCTCGCCATGGCTAAAAAAATAGCTAATAGTATCAATTTCATCAGTTCGCAACAATTGCATATAATCTAATAAAAATATAGCTAATAGCATCCATTTCATCAAAATTGCTTATAGATAATAGCTAATGGTACTAATAGCTAATTAAACAAGTCCGAAAAAAGAGTAACTATATGTTCCAGATCCTCATTTCAATTATAAATGCAACATTGATGAAATATTTAAACGTATGAATACACACCAATAGTTACATAGCTCGGGTTCATTTTATTTAACCCTAATACATCACGATGTAATAATATCACTTATACATGCATATTCATGAAACATCTCTCAAACTAATTAACTCCGACCGGGTCCTAAGCCGCGGGGTGCAGAGTCGCGGGTGCTACGGGCCCATAGGTAAGGAACCCTCACAGGGTCATAGCTCACGTGGTAAGGAACCCTCCGAATAATCGACCAACTGATGCTATACTCCGTATCGAGCAATTACATGTAGCGACGGACGTGCTCGTCCTCCTCCCTGGTACGCTGATGTACCACCTCCTCAGGGGCCGGCTCTCTCCGCACTGACCATGGCCCACGCGATGGCCATCAAAGAATATCCGGGTCGACCACGTCAACCGGATTTCTCACCAAGCTGCGTGTCCCGATAGTAAGGACCTCCCAGTGCCAGCCCGGCGGGGCCCAGTCCCGGACATCGCCCGGCGGGTCCAACAGAGACATAAGCTAAAAACATACCCAAACTAAGTAAATATTTCTAATTAAGTAAAATACCTTAGTGTTTCTAACTTAGTAAAAAATAGTAAATAGAGAAATATGACATAAATAAGATCAAAGTTAAACACAAAGGATCAAATTGGCCCTTCTCATATCTTGTGCTTGTTACGAGGTAGTATACGTGATGGCGATGCGGGGAAGGATGAAGAAAAGGGTTTCTGAACTTCGTTGAAAAACAAAATCACATACGTAAGTGTTTGTGAGATCCGAACAAAGTTGGACCATTTCGTGCACATACATAATGGTGATATTCTTCATAGCCCCGTCCGGGGCTATGAAAAATATCACCATTACGTATATGCACCAAACGGTGCAACCCAGTTCTTCTGATCTTACTAACACTAATATTACAAATGCGACGTTCCTTAGTTCGAACCGAAACCCTCATATTCATCCTTTCCCCGGATCACCACCGCCTATAGTACCTCTTAACAGGAACAAGGGTTTCTGAACTTCAGTAAGGAGTATGACTGGTAGATCTGATCGAGTCTTGCCGAATAAAGTTGCGACTCGAACGGGACATAACAGTTGTTGCATCCCAGATTATCCATATCATGTGTGAAAACGTTGCAGATCAAGTGATCTGCAACGTTTTCACACATGACTGGATAATCTGGAATTATGTTATGCCCCGTTCGAGTCACAAGTTTATTAGGAAAGAATGGATCTGATCTGCTAGTCATACTCCTGCATAGACCTTCATATTTTGTGCTTGCTACGAGGTAGTACACGTGATGGCGATGCGGGGGAAGGAAGGGTTTCTGGAGTTCTCTGAAACTAAACAAAATCATATATGTAATAGTGAAATCCGGAAAAAAACTAGATCCTTTTGTACACATACATAATGGGGATATTCTTCATAACCCCGGAAGGGATTTCTGAGGAATATCACCATTACGAATGTGCACTAAAGGATTCAGCTTCATCCGGATCTCACGAACCATATTACATATGTGACATTATTTAGTTCGAAAGAAATCGAGAAACCCTCATCTTCATCCTTTCCCCGGATCACCACCGCCTGTAGTACCTCTTAACAGGAACAAGATGGTCATCGGGGCTTGATGTGAAGTTGGACTTTCACATTTTGTGCTTGTTACGAGGTAAGTACACGTGATGGCGATGCGGGGGAAGGAAGGGCTTCTGGACATCTTTAAAACTGAACAAAATCATATGTAATAGTGAAATCCGGAAGGGGACATATGTAATAGTGAAATCCGGAAAAAACTAGACTCTTTTGTACACTTACATAATGAGGACATTCTTCATAACCTCGGAAGGGATTTCTGAGGAATGTCACCATTACGAATATGCACTAATGGGTTCAGCTTCATCCGGATCTCACGAACCATATTACATATGTGACATTATTTAGTTCGAAAGAAATCCAGAAACCCTCGCATTCGTTCCTTTCCCCGGATCACCACCGCATGTAGTACCTCTTAACAGGAACAAGATGGTCATCGGTCTGTGTGCATCATATTTAGGGTGGACACATACAAGCAGCCTTGGTGGACCCGGCGCGCCAAGTGGGATGCACAAGATCCTAACTTTGTGAAAATCACAAGGCGCACCGAACCACCAAGGCCATCTGAGTGTGAACCAACTCTTTCAATCATCGGCATTTATTCAAAAAATCGAACGAACATCACAAGTAAAACTGCAATAACAGTTCCAAATTTCTAACACAAAGTAAAAAAATTCTAACTTACTGAAATTTTCTAACTTAGTGAAATTTTCTAACACTAACTTAGTGAAATTTTCTAACTTAGCGAAATTATTCTAACTTAGTGAAATTTTCTAACTTAGTGAAATTTCTCTAACACAAAAAATTTCTAACACTAAAAATTCTAACACTAAAATTTTCTAACACTAAAAATTTATAACACTAAAATTTTCTAACACTAAAAATTTCTAACACTAAAAATTTTCTAACACTAAAATTTCTATTTTTCTAACACTAAAATTCTAACACTAAATTCTATACCTAAATTTCTAACTAAATTTTTAACAGTAAAAAAAATTGTAAAAAAAAGCACTAAATAAAAAAAAAATCTCTGTTAATCTTACCTATATAGAGAGCTCGGGGCGAGAGGCGACGGCGAGGGGCGACGGCGACGGGGCGACGGCGAGGGGCACGGCGCGGCGAGCTCTATCGTCCACTGCGCGCGGGCGCGTCGTACGGGCAGAAGAAACGGGGCGGACGGGCGCGGCGCGACGTAGAGGAGCGGCGGCGTCGAGGAGCAGTGTCGGCGAGGATCACCGGCGTCGAAATCGGGCAGCCTCACGGCGTCGCTCTGGATTTCGGTGCCGAGGACTTAGAGAAATCTGCGAAACTGATATGTGTTGCCCCGGGCGGTTGCTCCGCCCGGGGTTATATAAGCGGGATCCTTTTGCCCCGGTTGGTAACACGAACCGGGGCAAAAGTTGAAAAGGTGGGGAGGTGGGCCTACGCTTGCCCGCCCACCTCCCCCCTTTTGCCCCGGTTGGTAACACGAACCGGGGCAAAAGGCCCAAAATTCCAGTTTTTTTTTTGCAGCCAATATTTTCCTTTCGAACATTTCAAATGCTATTTAAAATACGTTTTTAAATACATTTGAAATGGTTTAGAATTTGGAGAAACTTTCAATATGAAAAGTGTTTAAAATTGCGTAAAAATTTCAAATACATTTTCTGTTTTATAAAATAATTATTCTAACTATTTAAACTAGTAACAATTTTTGAATTTTCAAACATTTTAAAAAACCTATTTTATGAATGGTTTTGAATTTAGAGATACTTTGTATATGAAAAGTGTTTAAAATTGCGTAAACATTTCAAATACATTTTCTGTTTTATAAAATAATTATTCTAACTATTTAAACTAGTAACAATTTTTGAAAATTCAAACATTGAAAAAAAACTAGTTGATGAATGGTTTAATCTGCAATGTTTGATGCATTATTACAAAATAGTCTAGCAATATTAGATGAACCATGAAGGTTTAATACGTTATCACCAACTGTTGCCGCCATTGTTTACTTCTTTGTCGTAGCCATGGAGCATCTTTCTTATTTAACGCGATGCTTGGGTCAGTTTTCACTCTAAAGGGCGGAATTTCTTCAAAGTTATCATAATCTTCTGACATGTCTGCCATGTCCTTCACTCCCACAATGTTTCTTTTCCTTAAAAGAACTATGTGCCGCTTCGGCTCACCCCACGATGTATTAGAATTCTTATTTTTTTTCTTTTCCTCGGTTGGGTAGACATGTCTTTCACATAGAAAACTTGAGCCACATCTTTGGCTAGGACGAATGGTTCGCTTCTGTACCCAAGATTGTTGAGATCCACTGTTGTCTTTTCGTACTACTGGTCTACCTTTACTCCTGTCATCTTGACCCATTGGCACCGAAATAGAGGGACCTTAAAATTAGGTCCATAGTCAAGTTCCCATATATCCTCTATGTAACCATAATATGTGTCCTTTGTCCCATTGTATCCGGTTGCATCGAAACGGATGCCACTATTCTGGTTGGTGCTATTTTTATCTTGTGCGATCGTGTAAAATATATTCCCATTTATCTCGTACCCTTGGAAAGTCAGTACAATCGAAGATGGTGACCTGGCAACAAGTAGAGCTCATCTCCAACAATGTTGTTATTCATGAGTTCTGCCTGCAACCAGGCGCCAAAACTATCGATGTGTTCATCATTAATCGAGGATTCAGATAGCTCCGGGGTTTTGGACCGTATAATATTCTTGTGCTCCTGGATATAAGGAGCCACCAAGGTTTACATTTGTAGAGCTGTGTAGTGTGCTTTAGTGAAAGAATGTCCGTCCATTAATGTCGCACCCGGACTTCTAAAGGATACTCGCCGTTCCGTTGAACAGTAGTAGATTGGATTACGGGGCTTACCGGCACCCGCGTCCTCTTACGAGTAGGCCAGCACACGTATGTGTGACAACCAACCCCTATCTGTTCAGCGTCGACGTAAACTATCCCATAGAAATCAGGACACTACCATTGACGTACTTCATACCATACACACATGGTACGTCAACGGTTTGTAACAGAATGATAGCACAACATATCTCTAAGACACAAAAGATTGAAATAAGTTGCAAATAGCTCTCACTAGAGCAGAGATAGCAAATACAATCATCCAGAGGACACATGTCCCAACATAACATCATTACATCTCGGCGGAAGCATTCAAAGGTCTGAGTACAGAAAAATCCAAATAGGCTTAAGAAGCCGGGAAACGGAAATAAAGACGGAGCCCATCCACGTAGTCTCGGATCCTGCCCGGGTCCGCTACCTACTCGTCGGCAGCCTCGTCAAACTCCACGTAGTAGCCGTCACCTGGATCCTCGTAAGCGTAGTCTGCGGAAACCACAGACCCAAAGGGGTCAGTACATAGACGTACTGGCAAGCAAGACTCACAGTTCACCAAAGTGTAGCCCGTCAACACCAAGCACAGATGCCTTGGGTTCAACGGAAGAGAGGGGATATAAAAGATGCTGCAACTGGCTGCGCTAACCAACTACAGAGAGTCTACCACTTTCGGCTAACAGAAAGAAGATAAGATCGAGTATTGTAACCAACTGAAAGATAACTTCAAACAAAACCCATCCTGGATCTCGCCCCTTATCCAAAGAACCAATCCGAGGATAACTCACACAGTTGGATTAAAGATGAATCAAGTTATTGTGTCAATAATCCTATTACTAGTCACGTTGTTAATCATTGGGTGTGAGATTGTGAATCATTAGGTTTAAGTTGTCCTGAGTACTTGTTAGCCAGTACTTTCACCAAGTTAACCATAACCGCGGAAAACACGGCTTCTCGAGAAGATTATCCCTGCAGGGTTGCACCAATTTGGCCGTACATGTATGAATAACCCGCCAGATGGGATGCCTCCCACCAAGCGGGGCACTCAACACAACTCAACTCTTCTTCGCATCAAGCCCAAAGCACCTTGGGCGCACGGCTAATCAAGCCCCGAAGAAAAGGGACCCTCATAGCACTCTAAGACCGTGTCCTCCTATATGCCGACTACAAAAGTTCACCCTGCGCTGGGCTCGCAAAAACATGCATGCGGCAAATGGAAAACACGAACTAAATGAGGCGATTTGGACGAGATGCGAATCGAATCAAATTGAGGGGGGCGCCCATACTCGCTTCCCACATGCGGGTAGTGCGCTCATCATGGATCAGTAGACAAGACCCTTTTCCTATTAGGGTCGACACTAGCAGGCCTCAAAAGCACACAGGGCCTCCTGCCGGTGCCTTATCATCAAATTATTATTTAACAATAACATTAGCATGATTGATTGATTAAACATCGAGCCCCCGGAACATAATAAAAATATAGTAACTGAAAGTAACGGGTAACAGACTCGAGCAAAACAACCTAAGCATGCTAGTAAGGCACTGGCTCAAACAAAGGGGTTGTAGGAGTGGAGGTGAGGCAATATCAGGTTTAAGGGATTCATGTGATAGGTTCGTAACAGAAACAACTATACATAGGGCTAGCAAAATAGACAACGGAAAGTATCGGTAACCAATGTTGAAGGAACAAAGTGGTTCATGTGAGTGATAACTTGCCTGCAAACTCAGCAGCCGGGTACTGAGCTAGATCCTCAGAAGGGGTGCTGTAAAGATCGTCTGTCTCAACGTCGTCGTCTATCCGAGAAGAAGCAAACAAACAAGGCAGAAATATAAACAATCAATATCATGGCATAGTGCACAATCATGGTATGATGCATGTCAATTTAATAGATGCATCAAAATAAACTAAGTGACATGGTAACACAATTTAAATGGACACATATGCCATTGGATTGCATATGGAAAAGGTCCATTGATTAAGTGGAAACAAATGATCTATAATTGATTAACATGTGAAAGTTTGCTTATCATGATGCATGCATGATGATAACAACAAAATAACAGCAATAGATGCAAGTGGAAAAGGAATTCAACAAGTTTGGAAATCATTTATTAAGTTGGGAAATTTTTGGTTACTTAAAGATGTCACACAAGTATTTGTTGTTTTCATCAACTTAAAATGTTCAAAACAAATAAAAAAATTCATATTTGAAAAGAATACCAAATTTTAGTTGGATTACATGTTTCAAATTTTGAAATAGGAGTTAGGATGAATTTATTATGACTTAAACAATATTAAACAAGTTTTAAATGAATTTAAAACAAGTTTGAATATTCTTTGAATTTTATTTGTTCAAAACATAAATTCAAACTCACATTTGAAAATTTCATACTTTTCTAGTTTGAAAACATATTTTGCATGTTCAAAAATAAGTTATTTTGAGCAAGTTA
Source organism: Alopecurus myosuroides (assembly GCA_028641055.1). NCBI lineage: Eukaryota > Viridiplantae > Streptophyta > Magnoliopsida > Poales > Poaceae > Alopecurus > Alopecurus myosuroides. The sequence goes on along the minus strand of CM054057.1, from coordinate 317,206,926 downwards.
TGATTTTAGCAAAATTTAAATGAATTAAACAAGGACTAAATTATTTAGGCAATTTAAATTATTCAAACCCTGAAACAAAATTTATATCTGAAAAGGTTATTTGAAATAGCATGGAAAACATATTTTATTTGCATTTATTGGATTAAGAATGAAATAGTTATGAATTTTAGCAAATTGCAATTGAATTATTTGAATTCAAATTTGAATTGCATTTTGAAAATTCAAAATAGAAAACAATTGGTACCAATAGGTAGACAATTTAATTTAGATCAGCACACATATTTTATTTTCCTTATTTGGACTTATAAAACTAAAGTTATTGTCAAATTACTTTCAGGGACCAATCTGTTAAAATAAAAGGGCTGGTTTTGAAAAACAGAAAGTTAGAAAAACTTGTGTCACCGTGCAGAAACACACACTAGCCACTGCCCGTGGGCCACGGGCCAGGGTGCGCTGGCGTGGCAAGTGTGTGGCTGACAGGGGGCCCTCCCTGTCAGCCCTTGGTGCAAAAAATTGGGGTTTAATCGCGCGATCCAGGGATCGAACCCTGGACCTGCCCCGCGCGCGCTGTGCCTGTAACCAGTACGGTGGCTTCGTCAGTTTCGACAGAAACAACGATGCGGTGAGGATATTATTCAGTCTCGAGTTTAACTGAATTTTCGAGCGCGCTCGACTGAACTTAGCTGACAGAAACGATGACGCCGGCGGCGATCAACGTGGTGTAGTGGCTCGTGGATGCTGCTGGTGGTGGGGTGCTGGATGCGTGTGAAGATGCGTGCAACGTGCAGATTCAGAGGTGGGAGAGGGAGGAGACAGACGGTGATCACCGTGGGGTTTGCCGCGGTTGAGCTCGACGGCGGAGGGGGATGTCGCGGCAGTGATGAAGATGGCGGCGACGATTCCGTGGTCCACCGAGCTCGCTGCGGTGTCCAACAGCGCGAGGAGGTGACGGCGGTTTCGTTCCCGCGATCAACGAGGAAGGAGGAGCTCGGTAGCGGCGGCTGCCATCGAAGGTTCAGTAGAGGAGCGCCGGTGAGGTTGGTGGCAGTGAGGAAACTCCGGCGATTGAGAGAGAAATGGCGGCGGTGGTTCGGAGAGAGGGATGGTGAGTGATTAGGGTTAGCAGGTGGCTCGGGGGGGTAGTTTATAGGGTGGCCTCGAGCTGTACGGCCGGCGATCGGGTGGAGGAGGAGGCGATCGGGTGGAAGAGATGGCGTCGTACGCAGGGTGACGTAGGGGGGGAGGTAGACGACAAGCAGGAAGGTGGGCTGGGCTGGGTTTTCTCCCCCCTCTTGAACCGTTTTTCTTTTTATTATTTTTGGCTTTTCTGTTTTTTTTTTGCAGCAAAACTAATTGGAAGAAAAGGTAGGTTTTAGGTTAGTAAAAAAATTGGAAAAAAATATGGTTAGCTTAGTTTTTGACATAGCAACTAATTGCTAACTTTTATTTTCCAAAAGTTTTCAAACTACTTGCTGTTTATGAACTAAACCAAATTTGGATGAATTTTAAGTATTTAAATGATTATTATTGAAAACACTTCTTAATAGGGGGAACCCTATTATTTAGTTAGAACAAATGGTTGAATTGTTTTTGAAATTTTTATAAATCCAACTGGGGTGCTGATTTGGAATTAATTCATATTTGGATGATTTAAGTATTAAAATTATTATTGAAACCAAATTTTAAATAGGGTGACCCATATAACTTTAATTGGAAACAAAGAGTATAAAATATTTTGATTATTTTTATAATTTCAAATTGGTGTGCTGTTTGAATGTTTTTGGTTTGAATTTGAATAATTTGATATTTAATTGATTAATATTGGAAACAATGTTTTTATTAGGGTGACCCCTATTGATAAAATAGAACAAATGTGATTAGAATTTGTTTGGTATTTTTATAATTTTCAAATGAGGTGCTGTTTGAAGATGCTTTGAATTTGAAAGCAATTTGGAATTACTTAATTGAAATAAAAAGCACCATTTTATTAGTTGATTCATTATGGAATGATTGGAAACAAAAGGTTGTTTGAATTGAACTTTTATTTGAAAATGTTGTAACATGACAAGTATGAAACACATCATTTGGATTTGTTTGAAGTTCAATTAAGAAAACAGAATAACAACAGATGCAAAACAAATGGTAACAAATGCAAACAAGGGAATAAACATGATGACATGATGCAATACTTTAATAACAAGAAATCAAACATTCTAAATGGTAGGTTTTCATACTTGGGATGTTACAAAACGCCCCCCCTTGAAGGAATCGCGCCCCGAGATTCCTTACTGAGAAACGAAAAGGTCCGGATACTTCTTGCGAAGATCCTGTTCGGTCTCCCACGTTGCCTCTTTATCGGAATGATGCGACCACTGCACTTTCAAGAACTTGGTGCTCTTGTTGCGAGTCTTACGCTCGGTCTCATCGAGAATACGAACAGGGTGCTCCTCATAAGATAGATCATCTTGCAGTTCAATGGAATCATGATCAACTGCACGATCTGGATCTTTGAAACACTTCTTGAGCTGTGACACGTGGAACACATCGTGCACCTTGGATAGCTTTTCTGGAAGTTCAAGGCGATAGGCATTTTCCGCACGTCTTGAGAGAATGTTGAAAGGACCAATGTATCTTGGTGCAAGCTTTCCTTTCACACCAAAACGATGAGTGCCTCTGAGGGGAGTTACACGGAGATATGCCTTGTCACCAGGTGCATAGATCATATCCCTGTGCTTGCTGTCATAGTAGCTCTTCTGACGAGACTGGGCAATCTTGAGATTGTCACGAATGATACGAACTTTCTCCTCGGCTTCCTTAACAATGTCAGGGCCTAAGAGTGAACGTTCACCAGCTCCAGACCAATTGATTGGACTCCTGCATCTGCGGCCATAGAGTGCTTCAAATGGTGCCATGCCTAGGCTTGCCTGGTAGCTGTTGTTGTAGGAGAATTCAGCATATGGAAGGAAATCCTCCCATTTCATGCCAAAGGAGATACCACATGCTCTGAGCATATCCTCGAGAATCTGATTGACTCTTTCGACTTGCCCCTGAGACTGAGGGTGATAAGCTGTGCTGAACAGAAGTTTGGTGCCCAATGCATCTTGGAAACTCTTCCAGAAATGAGAAGTGAATATGCTTCCACGGTCTGAGCTTATTTCCAATGGAACACCATGAAGAGGAACAATCTTTTCTGTGTAAAGCTCTGCTAACTGGCTATCTGAAATAGTTTCCTTGACAGCAAAGAAGTGAGCTACTTTAGTGAGACGATCAATAACAATGAAGATTGCATCGTTGCCCTTCTTGGACTTTGGAAAACCAGTAACGAAGTCCTTTTCAATCATGTCCCACTTCCACTCAGGAATTTTCAGAGGTTGGAGTAGACCGGCTGTTTTCTGATGGACTGCCTTAACACGTTGACAAACGTCGCATTCAGAAACGTATTGAGCAATTTCACGTTTCATGCCAGACCACCAATACAGAGTCTTGAGATCCTGGTACATCTTTGTACTTCCAGGGTGGATGGAGAGAGGAGTTTCATGAGCCTCCTTGAGAATGACATCTTTGAGACTTTGAATCTGAGGAACTGCAATGCGTCCTTCGAAGAACACAGTTCCCTTGTCATCAATTGAGAAGGACTTGAATTTATCATTGCCTTCTTTGATGTGCTCTACAATCTTCTTGATTTCAGTATCGCGAAGTTGTTCAGAACGAATCTTGTCCTCGAGAGTTGGACTGGCTGTCAAGCTAGCAATGTAACCTTGAGGGACAAGACCAAGGTTCAGCTTCTGGAATTCTTCATGAAGTGGAGGTTGGCTTTCCATGATCATGAGATTATTGCAATAGGATTTGCGACTGAGAGCATCGGCCATAACATTAGCCTTGCCTGGAGTGTAAGAAATGGTGAGATCAAAGTCTTTAATCTTTTCAATCCATCTCCTTTGCCTGAGGTTTAGATCTGGCTGAGTGAAAATCTATTTCAGACTCTTATGATCGGAAAAGATTTCAGTGCGGTTACCCAACAAGTATTGTCTCCATTTCTTGAGGGCAAACACAACTGCTGCAAGTTCAAGATCATGTGTGGGATAGTTTTGCTCATGTGGGTTCAACTGACGTGAAGCATAAGCCACAACTTGATGTTCTTGCATAAGAACTGCACCTAGACCTTGGAGAGATGCATCGCAGAATATCTGGAAATGTTTGGTAGTATCTGGGCCAACCAGAACTGGGGTGGAAGTTAGTTTAGTCTTCAAGAGATTGAAACTCTCATCACACTGTGGAGTCCAAACAAACTTCTTGTCCTTCTTTGTGAGATCAGTGAGAGGTTTGGCAATCTTGGAAAAGTTTTGGACGAAACGACGGCAATAGCTAGCCAAGCCAAGAAAACTTCTGACTTGCTTCACCGTCTTAGGAGGTTTCCAATCAACAATTGCCTTAACCTTTTCCGGGTCAATGGCTATGCCTTTGGCAGAGATGATATGACCAAGGTAAGCAACTTCTGGAATCCAGAACTCACATTTGGAGAACTTGGCATATAGACGATGCTCGCGAAGTTTCATGAGAGTGAGACGAAGATGTTCTCCATGCTCTTCCTCGGATTTTGAGTAGACGAGAATATCATCGAGATATACCACAACGAACTTGTCGAGGTATTCATGGAAGACAGAATTCATGAGTCTTGAGAACGTCGCCGGTGCATTGGTGAGACCAAAGGACATGACGGTGTACTCATATAGACCGTAACGGGTGGTGAAAGCTGTTTTAGGAATATCTTCCTTTCTGATCTTTATTTGATGGTAACCCATCCTCAAGTCCAACTTTGAGAATATTGAGGCTCCAGCAAGTTGATCAAAAAGATCATCGATACGAGGAATTGGATACTTGTTTTTGATGGTTTTCTCGTTGAGAGGACGATAGTCAACCACGAGTCTTTTTGTTTGATCCTTCTTGGCAACGAACAGAGTTGGGCAACCCCAAGCGGAGGAACTAGGCTGAATGTAACCTTTCTCCATGTACATATCGATTTTCTCCTTCAACAATTTCAGTTCAGGAGGAGCTATCTTGTATGGATGCTTAGAGATTGGAGCAGTACCTGGTTCAAGCTCGATCACGAACTCAACTGCTCTGTCCGGAGGCATCCCTGGCAACTCTTCTGGAAAGACGTCAGGGAATTCACAAACCACCGGAACATTTTCAATTGCAGGAAGGGGTTTTGCATCGAGGTTGAACAGCTGAACAGAACTTGATCCATATGGAGAATAGACTATCTGGCCAGAAGGGTGAGAGAGAGTTATTGACTTTTGAGCACAGTCAATTTTAGCTTCGTGGGTCTTCAACCAATCCATACCCAGAATGACATCAATGTCAGAATTTCCCAGCAACATGAGTGAAGCAAGGAATATGCGTCCTCCAATTAGGATCTGATTGTCCATGCTTATCTTGGAAGTCAACATTTTAGATCCCGGAGAGTGAACAGAGATTTGATTGCTTAGTGGAACCAGAACTAGGTTGTATGCTGTTGCAAAGATCTTTGACACAAAAGAATGCGATGCTCCGGTATCAAACAACACTTTAGCTGGAAAAGAGTTTACGGGTAATATACCGAGAACGACGTCAGCAGCTTCCTCAGCTTTGTCGGCCTTGATATGATTCACTCTCGCGGTCCTCCCGACAGGCCTGTTGTTGGAGTTGAAGGCTTTAGCCGGGGGAGCACGAACCATTGCCTGGTTGGTGTTGGGGCGAGGAGGTGGAGGTAGCTGCCTCTGAGTGCACTTATGAGCATAGTGTCCAGTCTCCTTGCACTTGTAGCAAGTGACGACACGAGAAGAACCTGGCCTTGGCTGCCCCATTGGAACCCTCTGACTCTGCATCTGAGATGGGTTGGGTGGGCGGGGAGCAAAGCCTGGAGAAGCTTGGGCATATGGAGCCCGAGTGACAGCAGCATTTGGCACCCAGATGCGGCGCTTCTGCGGAGGGGTGGTCATGTTGGAGGAGGAACCACCCTCACGCGAGTGCTTGCGAGAATCCTCGAACGCCTTGCGCCCATTTTCCTCATTGAGCGCGGTGTTCACGAGCTCCTCGAAGTCCTTGCACTTGATGTTGGTGAGTGCGTACTTCAGTTCCGGGTAAAAACCTCGGCGGAACCTTGCCATCTTCTTAGCCTCAGTGGACACCTCATCACCAGCGTAACGAGCGAGGCGATTGAACTCGTTCTGATAGCCGATGACGTCCAGCTTGCCCTGCTTGAGAGAGCAAAACTCCTCACGCATCCTTTCCATGAGACCATCTGGGATGTGGTGCTTCAGGAAGGCATCCTTGAAACATCCCCAGGTGATAGGATAGCCAGCTCTCATGGTCTGGTAGTTCTCCCACCAAGTAGCTGCCTGACCCTTCAGTAGGTAGGTGGCATACTTGACTTTGTCTTCCTCAGCAACGTGAGCAATGTCCAGAGCCCTGGCCATCTCCCGGATCCAGTCATCAGCATCCAGAGGCTCACGTGTTGCCACGAAAGCTCTCGGACCCATACTGAGGAACTCCTTGATGCTGACCCGTGGAGCATTCTGGTTGTTGTGCTGGTTAGCCTGGAACTGGGCCATCTGCGCCACGACCTGAGTCATCTGAGTCAACAGCTCCGTGATCGGAGGTGGCTCAGGCGGGTTGCTCCTTGTTGGCGGCATCCTGGATAGACATGCATTTTAGCACAACAACAGAAAAGGATAGACTTGGTAACCGAAAGAGAGATTATTCCGACGCATGAATAGATAACCAACAGGTACATCATCACATGTTCGAATACATCAGAATATCCAACAGACCAATACATGGTTCGAAAGCCAAAGGATAACTAAACATAGCTAGGAATGGATACATCGATACTCCCATGCTCATCACGCAGGACGGCGGTGAGTATTACGACGAGAGATACAGTGAGGAGGAATCCCACGAAAGTAGGTAGAATGACGATCCACGTAGATCGGGACTGCTCTGAGAGCGACTCTCGGTGTGGTGAAGTAGAAAGCGTCGTCTCCCTGTGCTCCAAAGCGTGGAATCCCAGTGTAACCAGCTCCGAGGTTGAGGAGTGGACCTCTGATCGGCTCGTAACCTCCAGCATCTGGCAAACTACGTCCAACTGGCTGATCGAAACGTGCAAAGCGCTCATCTCCAACAAAGTCTGTGGTGTACGTCGCCAGACGAGTCAAAGCAAGGTAGAGCTGCTCCCTGACTGAGGCCAACTCCTGAGAAAGTGTGGTGGCAACAGCGTCACTGTGCCTCACAAACTGAGCGGTGGTGTGCAGCCTGGTGTTATCATGCTCGTAGACATCCAGGTTGTCGTAGAGAGTGAAGTGAGCTCCCTCCGAAGTGATGTAACCACGGGGGATGTGGCGATATATAGAATCGTCAAATCCCCAGTAGTCAGCACGAAGGACGGTGAGACTCACATAAGCTGCCTGCTGCACAGCCATATCCACTGTGGAACCTACTGCCTCGTAGCGGTGGACAACGCTCATGCCATCATATGACAGAATGTAGACGATAGCCTGGTAGTAGGTCTGGTCAAACTCTCGCTGCTGCTCGTAGACCTGGTACTCTGGTGCCCAACGGAACCCCAGATAAGTGACCATGTCTCTCAGCATCTCCGGATAACCGGCGGTGCTCTCGCAACGAGTCATCCGAACCACCTGCGGGAAGAACCTGAGATCCATCTGCAGATGATTTGGGAGGTTTTGATTAGACGCCGGTAGAGAACTGAAGTGGAAAGCAACAACAAGGTTCAACGGAGAACCCAAAACACGTGAAACCCTAATTTGAAAGTTTAGATGAGAAGAGAAAACAACGTTGCACTTCCTTACCAGAAAAGGGGTGGGTGGGTGGGGAAAGAAGAAAAATGGCAGAATTCCTACTCTCACGTTTCATTTTTCCTATATAGCTACAAAATAGTTTCTAGACTCAACTGCGACCAGTAAAAAGGGATCATACAGGCAGACAGGCTCTGATACCATTTGTCGCACCCGGACTTCTAAAGGATACTCGTCGTTCCGTTGAACAGTAGTATATTGGATTACGGGGCTTACCGGCACCCGCGTCCTCTTACGAGTAGGCCAGCACACGTATGTGTGACAACCAACCCCTATCTGTTCAGCGTCGACGTAAACTATCCCATAGAAATCAGGACACTACCATTGACGTACTTCATACCATACACACATGGTACGTCAACGGTTTGTAACAGAATGATAGCACAACATATCTCTAAGACACAAAAGATTGAAATAAGTTGCAAATAGCTCTCACTAGAGCAGAGATAGCAAATACAATCATCCAGAGGACACATGTCCCAACATAACATCATTACATCTCAGCGGAAGCATTCAAAGGTCTGAGTACAGACAAATCCAAATAGGCTTAAGAAGCCGGGAAACGGAAATAAAGACGGAGCCCATCCACGTAGTCTCGGATCCTGCCCGGGTCCGCTACCTACTCGTCGGCAGCCTCGTCAAACTCCACGTAGTAGCCGTCACCTGGATCCTCGTAAGCGTAGTCTGCGGAAACCACAGCCCCAAAGGGGTCAGTACATAGACGTACTGGCAAGCAAGACTCACAGTTCACCAAAGTGTAGCCCGTCAACACCAAGCACAGATGCCTTGGGTTCAACGGAAGAGAGGGGATATAAAAGATGCTGCAACTGGCTGCGCTAACCAACTACAGAGAGTCTACCACTTCCGGCTAACAGAAAGAAGATAAGATCGAGTATTGTAACCAACTGAAAGATAACTTCAAACAAAACCCATCATGGATCTCGCCCCTTATCCAAAGAAGCAATCCGAGGATAACTCACACAGTTGGATTAAAGATGAATCAAGTTATTGTGTCAATAATCCTATTACTAGTCACGTTGTTAATCATTGGGTGTGAGATTGTGAATCATTAGGTTTAAGTTGTCCTGAGTACTTGTTAGCCAGTACTTTCACCAAGTTAACCATAACCGCGGAAAACACGGCTTCTCGAGAAGATTATCCCTGCAGGGTTGCACCAATTTGGCCGTACACGTATGAATAACCCGCCAGATGGGATGCCTCCCACCAAGCGGGGCACTCAACACAACTCAACTCTTCTTCGCATCAAGCCCAAAGCACCTTGGGCGCACGGCTAATCAAGCCCCGAAGAAAAGGGACCCTCATAGCACTCTAAGACCGTGTCCCCCTATATGCCGACTACAAAAGTTCCACCCTGCGCTGGGCTCGCAAAAACATGCATGCGGCAAATGGAAAACACGAACTAAATGAGGCGATTTGGACGAGATGCGAATCGAATCAAATTGAGGGGGGCGCCCATACTCGCTTCCCACATGCGGGTAGTGCGCTCATCTTGGATCAGTAGACAAGACCCTTTTCCTATTAGGGTCGACACTAGCAGGCCTCAAAACCACACAGGGCCTCCTGCCGGTGCCTTATCATCAAATTATTATTTAACAATAACATTAGCATGATTGATTGATTAAACATCGAGCCCCCGGAACATAATAAAAATATAGTAACTGAAAGTAACGGGTAACAGACTCGAGCAAAACAACCTAAGCATGCTAGTAAGACACTGGCTCAAACAAAGGGGTTGTAGGAGTGGAGGTGAGGCAATATCAGGTTTAAGGGATTCATGTGATAGGTTCGTAACAGAAACAACTATACATAGGGCTAGCAAAATAGACAACGGAAAGTATCGGTAACCAATGTTGAAGGAACACAGTGGTTCATGTGAGTGATAACTTGCCTGCAAACTCAGCAGCCGGGTACTGAGCTAGATCCTCAGAAGGGGTGCTGTAAAGATCGTCTGTCTCAACGTCGTCGTCTATCCGAGAAGAAGCAAACAAACAAGGCAGAAATATAAACAATCAATATCATGGCATAGTGCACAATCATGGGATGATGCATGTCAATTTAATAGATGCATCAAAATAAACTAAGTGACATGGTAACACAATTTAAATGGACACATATGCCATTGGATTGCATATGGAAAAGGTCCATTGATTAAGTGGAAACAAATGATCTATAATTGATTAACATGTGAAAGTTTGCTTATCATGATGCATGCATGATGATAACAACAAAATAACAGCAATAGATGCAAGTGGAAAAGGAATTCAACAAGTTTGGAAATCATTTATTAAGTTGGGAAATTTTTGGTTACTTAAAGATGTCACACAAGTATTTGTTGTTTTCATCAACTTAAAATGTTCAACACAAATAACAAAATTCATATTTGAAAAGAATACCAAATTTTAGTTGGATTACATGTTTCAAATTTTGAAATAGGAGTTAGGATGAATTTATTATGACTTAAACAATATTAAACAAGTTTTAAATGAATTTAAAACAAGTTTGAATATTATTTGAGCAAGTTATGATTTTAGCAAAATTTAAATGAATTAAACAAGGACTAAATTATTTAGGCAATTTAAATTATTCAAACCCTGAAACAAAATTTATATTTGAAAAGGTTATTTGAAATAGCATGGAAAACATATTTTATTTGCATTTATTGGATTAAGAATGAAATAGTTATGAATTTTAGCAAATTGCAATTGAATTATTTGAATTCAAATTTGAATTGCATTTTGAAAATTCAAAACAGAAAACAATTGGTACCAATAGGTAGACAATTTAATTTAGATCAGCACACATATTTTATTTTCCTTATTTGGACTTATAAAACTAAAGTTATTGTCAAATTACTTTCAGGGACCAATCTGTTAAAATAAAAGGGCTGGTTTTGAAAAACAGAAAGTTAGAAAAACTTGTGTCACCGTGCAGAAACACACACTAGCCACTACCCGTGGGCCACGGGCCAGGGTCCGCTGGCGTGGCAAGTGTGTGGCTGACTGGGGGCCCTCCCTGTCAGCACTTGGTGCAAAAAATTGGGGTTTAATCGCGCGATCCAGGGATCGAACCCTAGACCTGCCCCGCGCGCGCTGTGCCTGTAACCAGTACGGTGGCTTCGTCAGTTTCGACAGAAACAACGATGCGGTGAGGATATTATTCAGTCTCGAGTTTAACTGAATTTTCGAGCGCGCTCGACTGAACTTAGCTGACAGAAACGATGACGCCGGCGGCGATCAACGTGGTGTAGTGGCTCGTGGATGCTGCTGGTGGTGGGGTGCTGGATGCGTGTGCAGATGCGTGCAACGTGCAGATTCAGAGGTGGGAGAGGGAGGAGACAGACGGTGATCACCGTGGGGTTTGCCGCGGTTGAGCTCGCCGGCGGAGGGGGATGTCGCGGCAGTGATGAAGATGGCGGCGACGATTCCGTGGTCCACCGAGCTCGCTGCGGTGTCCAACAGCGCGAGGAGGTGATGGCGGTTTCGTTCTCGCGATCAACGAGGAAGGATGAGCTCGGTAGCGGCGGCTGCCATCGAAGGTTCAGTAGAGGAGCGCCGGTGAGGGTGGTGGCAGTGAGGAAACTCCGGCGATTGAGAGAGAAATGGCGGCGGTGGTTCGGAGAGAGGGATGGTGAGTGGTCAGGGTTAGCAGGTGGCTCGGGGGGGTAGTTTATAGGGTGGCCTCGAGCTGTACGGCCGGCGATCGGGTGGAGGAGGAGGCGATCGGGTGGAGGAGATGGCGTCGTACGCAGGGTGACGTAGGGGGGGAGGTAGATGACAAGCAGGAAGGTGGGCTGGGCTGGGTTTTCTCCCCCCTCTTGAACCGTTTTTCTTTTTATTATTTTTGGCTTTTCTGTTTTTTTTTGCAGCAAAACTAATTGGAAGAAAAGGTAGGTTTTAGGTTAGTAAAAAAATTGTAAAAAAATATGGTTAGCTTAGTTTTTGACATAGCAACTAATTGCTAACTTTTATTTTCCAAAAGTTTTCAAACTACTTGCTGTTTATGAACTAAACCAAATTTGGATGAATTTTAAGTATTTAAATGATTATTACTGAAAACACTTCTTAATAGGGGGAACCCTATTATTTAGTTAGAACAAAGGGTTGAATTGTTTTTGAAATTTTTATAAATCCAACTGGGGTGCTGATTTGGAATTAATTCATATTTGGATGATTTAAGTATTAAAATGATTATTGAAACCAAATTTTAAATAGGGTGACCCATATAACTTTAATTGGAAACAAAAGAGTATAAAATATTTTGATTATTTTTATAATTTCAAATTGGTGTGCTGCTTGAATGTTTTTGGTTTGAATTTGAATAATTTGATATTTAATTGATTAATATTGGAAACAATGTATTTATTAGGGTGACCCCTATTGATAAAATAGAACAAATGTGATTAGAATTTGTTTGGTATTTTTATAATTTTCAAATGAGGTGTTGTTTGAAGATGCTTTGAATTTGAAAGCAATTTGGAATTACTTAATTGAAATAAAAAGCACCATTTTATTAGTTGATTCATTATGGAATGATTGGAAACAAAAGGTTGTTTGAATTGAAATTTTATTTGAAAATGTTGTAACATGACAAGTATGAAACACATCATTTGGATTTGTTTGAAGTTCAATTAAGAAAACAGAATAACAACAGATGCAAAACAAATGGTAACAAATGCAAACAAGGGAATAAACATGATGACATGATGCAATACTTTAATAACAAGAAATCAAACATTCTAAATGGTAGGTTTTCATACTTGGGATGTTACAATTAATATCTTTGCTTTCCTTCCTAGCGTGCCTTTTCCACTCATTCTTCCCTCATGCCGCGATTCGGGAACACCAATCGACTTAAGGTCTGGAAGAAAGTCAACACAAAACTCAATTACCTCATATGTTCCATAACCCTTGGAGATGCTTCCTTCTGGCCTAGCACGGTTGTGAACATATTTCTTTAAGACTCCCATGAACCTCTCAAAGGGGAACATATTGTGTAGAAACACAGGACCGAGAATGATAATCTGTTTGACTAGGCGGACTAGGAGGTGTGTCATAATATTGAAGAAGGATGGTGGGTACACCAACTCGAAGCTGACAAGACATTGGACCACATCTGTTTGTAACGCTGGTAGACTTTCTGGATTGATTACCTTCTGAGAAATTGCATTGAGGAATGCGCATAACTTCACAATGGGTAGTCGAACATTTTCTGGTAGAATCCCCCTCAACGCAATCGGAAGCAATTGTGTCATCAACATGTGGCAGTCATGAGACTTCAGGTTTTGGAATTTTTTATCCGCCACATTTATTATTCCCTTTATATTCGACGAGAAGCCAGACGGGACCTTGATACTATTTAGTGCTTCAAAAAAGATTTCCTTCTATTCCTTGGTAAGAGCGTAGCTGGCAGGACCACCTTGAAACCGCTCAGGATTCTTGTTGTCTCGTCCTTTCGTGTGTTGCTGGTCCTGCCGTGCTTCAGATGTATCTTTTGACTTCCCATACAAGCCAAAGAAGCCTAGCAGATTGACGCAGAGATTCTTCGTCAGGTGCATCACGTCGATCGCAGAGCGGACATCTAGGATTTTCCAATAGGGTAGTTCCCAAAATATAGATTTCTTCTTCCACATGTGTGCGTGTCCGTCAGCGTCATTCGGAACAACTTGTCTGCCCGGATCCTTTCCAAATATTAGTTTCAAATCCTTCACCATATCAAATACATCATCACCAGATCGAAGGATAGGCGTCTCCCGGGTATCTGCCTCACCACTGAAATGTTTGCCAGCTTTTCTTAAGGAGTGCTTGCGCGGAAGAAAACGACGATACCCGAGGTACACAACCTTCTAACATTTATCCAGATATACACTTTCGGTGTCATCTAAACAGTGTGTGCATGCATTCTATCCCTTGTTTGTATGTCCAGAAATGTTACTAAGAGCAGGCCAATCATTGATGGTTACGAACAACAGCGCTCGTAGGTTAAATTCTTTTTGTACGTGCTCGTCCCACACAGGTACACCTTCTTCACGCCACAATTGTAAAAGTTCATCGACTAATGGCCTTAGGTGCACAGCAATGTCGTTGCCCGGTTGTCTCGGGCCTTGGATCAGCACTGTCATCATAATGAACTTCCTCTTCACGCACAACCAAGGATGAAGGTTATAGATACATAGAGTTACAGGCCAGGTGCTATGGTTGCAGCTCTGCTTACTAAATGGATTAAATCCATCTGTACTTAGACCAAACCATAAGTTCCTTGCCTCACCTGCAAAGTGCGGGAACTTTCTCTCGATTTTTCTCCACTGTGACCCATCAGCGGGGTGTCTCAACATCTCATCTTTCTTACGATCTTCCATGTGACATCACAAAAGTTTGGCATGCTCTTTGTTTCTGAACAAACGTTTCAACCGGGGTATTATAGGAGCATACCACATTGTAACATCCCAAGTATGAAAACAACCTTAGAATGTTTTGCTTCTTGTTAATTTATGTTAATGCATCATGTCATCATAAGCATTGCATGTGGCATGTGTTTCATTTTGAAATTCAATTCAAATTCAAACCAATTGGTTCATACTTGGTATGTTCCAATGGTTTCAAAATAAATCACTAACAGAAACAAATCAAATAGTTTTATTGCTTCCCATAAACTTGATTTTCCAAATGAGTGACTTGGTTAATTTCTCAAATAATTCAAATATTGCAAAATTCAAGCAAATTCAATTAAAATTCAAACATCAACAAATATTTAAAAAAATTGAAAACAAAACATCATGTAACTGGGCTTTTGAGTTACTTAATCCATTAAAAAGATTTGCAAAATAAAATCCCAAATCTCACCTCTCTTTTCTATTCTCTACAAAAAAAAGGAATAAAAAGAAAAGGAAAAAATGGGGGAGGCAGGCCAGCCCAAGTGGGCTGAGCCCACCTACTACCCCAGGCCCAAGCGCCCCCCCCCCCCATCGCTGTCGTCTTCCTCCTTGCGTACGGAGACAGAAAAAAGGGCAGGGCTCCCCCACCTGCAGCCCTACCTGCTCCCTTCCCTCTCTATATCTACCCCGAGGGCCTAGGGAAACCCTAGCTCTCCCCTCCATCCCCGCGCCGCCATCCACTCCTTCTCCCTTCTCTCTGCCTTCTTTCTTTTCTTCTGAAACTTGCCACCAACAAAGAAGAACACATCTTCAGAGCTTTGCACGCCGCCGCGTCCCTAGTCTGCCCCGCGCCGTGCCGTGCCCGGGAATGGAAACCCCGGGGCAAGGGCTCCCTCCTCGTCGAATTTCCGGGCCGGAGATGGCCTAGGGGAGGCGCCCGCTTCCTCGCTGTCCCCGCCGGCCACCACAGCCGCGGCGACACCGGCGCCCCCTGCTCGGCCCCGTCACGCCCTCCTCCGACCTCGTCGTCCTCCCCAGCTTCGCCAATACCCCCCACGGTGAGCTCTGGACCGCACTTGGTTCCTCCTCCCTTGCTCTTCTCGCTGGCCATCGAGCCGAGCTGCAGTCGCCGTCGTTCTATTCGTCCGTCCCGGTCCACGTCCGTAACTGAACGTTGTTCAAGTTTCAGAATTTCCGCACAGACCTCACCTCAAAATATTTTCGCATCATAGATCTAACACAAAGCAGCAGCCCAGCCCAGTGGCCCAGGCCTCTCGCGCGCACACAGCAGGGCGTGGGTTCGAGTCCCCCCCCTCCCCCCGCGCAATTTTTCTTTTTGGTTTTATTTTCCTGCAGCCCAGCCCCAAAGCAGATCAAATCTTAATTTGTAAATTTCACCAAATATTCATAAATGCTCCAATTTTTGTGATTCAAATTTCTGTAGATTCATAACTGTGAGCACTTTCGAAATATGTAAAAATGTCAACATGTTTCTGTAATAAATTTTGCACTAAATAATTAAAAACAGAAATGGCTTTTAAAATTGGAAACTTTGGAAATTCATAACTTGAGTTCTGTTCACCCAAATTGAGCAAACTTGGGCTCTAAATTTTTTTCTTAACAAACTCTACACAGTGGTATTTTATTTGGTCACAATTGAATTAAATTTGAACATGTTTCCCTCTGTTTACTAAAAGGGGCAGAATAAAAATGCTTATGAAAAAATGCATAATAAATTCAATAATGATCCAAAAATTATGTTTAATATCTCAAAATGTTCAGTGAAAGATTGTACACATGTTTTCAAGTATTTCCCATGCTTTTGTAACTGAAAGTACCTCTTTTTAATTTGTTTACCAAAAATGGCAGAAATGAAAACAATAAGAATTAATTCTTATTTATTATTTTCTTCACCCAAAAATTATGGAAACTATACCAAAATGGAAAGAACTTCAATTAATAACAGAAAAGCATCATTTCATGCATGTGGGAATACTTTTGATGTATTGGTCTTATTAAAATTAATAATAGGCCACTAAGATAAATATGAGAGGTTTCCAAATAATGCAAACTTATTTGGGACACTCATTTAACTTGATGGTCATGTCCATGATCTCTTACTTGCATTAAAATGTCATGCATCATCCCATGTTTGTGCATTATGCCATGTTATTGATTGTCCGTCTCTCTTCGTTGTTTGTTTGCTTCTTCTCGAATAGACGACGACGTTGAGACAGACGAGGTTTACGATTCCACTTCAGAGGAGTTAGCCCAGTACCAGGCTACTGAGTTTGCAGGAAAGTATTCACTCACCTGAACCATTGTGTCCTTTCCACACTTGATACCGATACTTTCCGTTGTCTAATCTGCTAGCCTTATGATTCGTTGCTTGTGTTCCGATCCTATCACATGTTATCATGTAACCCTGAAATAGGCCTCTCCTCCACACCTATAACCCTGTTGCTTGTTGGCTTGTGTCTTACTAGCATGCTTAGTGTTGTTTATGCTCGAGTCTGATGTCCGTTATTTTATTTAACCATAGTTATTATGTTTTGGGGGCTCGATGTGTTAAACAACAACCTGTTAATGTTTGAGGTAATGCTAATTTGATGATAAGGCACCGGCAGGAGGCCGGGTATGGTTTTGAGGCCTGCTAGTGTCAAACTCAGGAAAAGTTCTTGTCCTCTAGATCCATGATGAGCGCGCTAACCGCATGTGGGAAGCGTGTATGGGCGCCCCCCGCAACTTTGATTCGATTCGCATCTCGTCCAAATCGCCTCAGTTAGTTCGGGTTTTCCATTTTCCGCATGCATATGCAGGTGCGAACCCTTGGCGCCAGGGTGGTAACTTTGTAGTCGGCATTTAGGGAGACACGTTCTTAGAGTGCTATGAGGGTCCCCTTTTCTTCGTGGGGTTTGATTAGCCGTGCGCTCAATTGCACGGGGTTCTTTGGGCTTGATGCGAAGAAGAGTTGGGTTGTGTTGAGTGGCCTGCTTGGTGGGTTTGATCCCCGTCTAGCGGGTTATTCTTACGTGTACGGCCAAATTGGTGCATCCCTGCAGGGTTAAATCTTCTCGAGAAGCCGTGTTGACCGCGGTTATGGATGACTTGGTAATAGGGCTGGCTAACAAGGATTAGACAACTTACACCTAATTAATAATAATTTGACTAGTAATAGGCATATTGTCACAATAACCTGAACCTTCATTAATCCAACTGTGTGGGTTATCCTCGGATTGCTTCTTTGGATAAGGGGTGACATCCAGGATGGGTTTGTTTGAGGTTAGTGGTAGTTGGCTCCGATGCGCTATCTTATCCCTTTCTTTTAGCCGGATGTTGTAGCGTGTCTCTGTAGTTGGTTAGTGCAGCCTGCTGCCGCACCTTTGTATCACCTATCTTCCGTTGAACCCAAAGCATCTGTACTTGGTGTTGTCGGGTACACTTTGGTATCTTGTGCGTCTTGCTTGCCAGTACTCGTCCGTACTGACCCCTTTGGGGCTGCTGGTTCTGCAGACTACGTTTCCGAGGATCCCCATGGTGGCTACTACGTGGAGTATGACGAGGCTGCTGACGAGTAGATAGCGGACCCGGGCAGGATCCGAGACTTCGTGGATGGGCTCCGCTCTTTTCGTTTCCGGCCTCTTAGGCCTATTTGGATCTTGTCTATACTCAGACACTTTGGATGCTTCCGCTGTGATGTAATGATGACTTGTTGGGACATGTGTCCTCTGCATGACTGTATTTGCTATCTCTGCTCTAGTGAGAGCTTTTGCCACTTATTTCTATTTCTTTGTGTCTTAGAGATTTGTTGTGATATCACTTGTTCAAATGCCGTTGACGTACCATGTGTGTATGTTATGAAGTACGTCAATGGAAGTATTCGGATTCCTTTTGGATGGTTTCACAGACGATGAACAGTAGAGGGTGGTTGTCACACGTTTACGTGTTGGCCTACTCATATTGAGATGCGGGTGCAGGTAGGCCCCGTAAGCCAATTATCTACTGTTTAGCGGGCTGTGTGTATCCTCTAGAAGTCCGGGTGCGACACACATCACCTTTGCAGGAACCCTATTCCTGGGTCGCTCACCCTCAACATCGCCAGGGTCGTCTGGTCTAATCTTATACCGCAATGCAGTGCAAACCGGGCATTGTTCCAAATTCTCGTACTTCTCACCGTGGTAGAGGATGCATTCATTAATGCAGACATGTATCTTCTCCACGTCTAATCATAGGGGGTATACAAGCTTCTTTGCTTGGTATGTACTGTCGGGCAATTCATTGTTTTTAGGAAGTTGCTTCTTCACTATTTGCAGCAACTTTGTAAATCCGTTGTCAGTCACACCGTTCTCGGCCTTCCATTGGATCAATTCCAGTGTGCTTCCCAGCTTTTTCTGCCTATGTTCGCAAGTTGGATACAACAATGTTTTGTGATCCTTTAACATATGGTCGAACTTCACCCTCACCTTTTCAATATCGCTTTCTGTCTTTGCATCCGTAATAGCCTAGCCAAGATCATCGATGGGCTCATCTGGTGCCTGCAACTCTCATTCCACTTCATTGTTATCTTCCATTCCAGTACCGGCACCGTATTCAGGGAACATGTCATGATAGTTGTCATCGTTCTCTTCTTCTTCGTTGTCTTCCATCATAACCCCTCTTTCTCCGTGCTTGGTCCAACAATTATAGCCGGGCATGAAACCGGATTGAAACAAGTGGAAGTGGATGACTCTGTGAGAAGAGTGTTCCTTCTGATTCCGACATACAGCACATGGACAACACATAAAATTATCCCGCTTGTTTGCCCGGGCCACCTCAAGAAAATAACCCACGCCTTTCATGAACTTGGCAGAGCGTCAGTCAGCGTACATTCATTGCCGGTTCATCTGCATTATATGATTATTAATTAAGAACTGTTACAGAACACCATGAATAGAGAAATGACTAATGTTACATCGACAGATGAAAGGTTAAAGTTGGTACCTCGACCGAGGAGGACAGAAGGACGCGAAAGCTTATTTAATTAAGTGTGGCTCGGACAAATTAAATTGTGCTTGTTTTGTGCGAGCTGAGATGACGTTATTCTCCCGGGCTTTTCATCAAACACCTCTTGTGCATAGGAGGGGAAAAAAAGTGAGCACACACCACAACTAGGAATATGTCCTCCAAAGTGAGTGGCATGAGGAGAAGAGAGGGCTGGCAGGGTTTATATAGTGGGGGGGTTATTTGCCCTGGTTGGTGGCTCCAACCGGGGCAAAAGACCCCCCCACACCACACGCCTGAACGGGCTCTGCTCGTCGAGGGCCTTTAGCCCCGGTTGGAGCCACCAACCGGGGAAAATAACCCCCACACCACGCGCCCTGCTCGCCCCGGCCCCACCTCTGTAGTCTTTTGCACTGGGTGGTAGCCGAGCCGGGGCGAAAGGGGTGCTCGTCGGTGGGTAAAATCCCCGTTTTCCACTAGTGCCATACACCAAGGGAAAAACCTAGCAGATGCCCTCTACCCGAAATAGACAACATTTGTAAAGACAATCGTCAACCCTTTTTGTCTAAAAAAATCTCATTTTGCATCAGAACAAGGGAGTTGGAGGAATGAAGTCGATCCGGCATTTGGTGTGCTCCAAGCTCTTTTTGCTGTTGTTTGTACCCTATTCTAACCTAGTCAAAATAACATATGTGGTCATCAAGCCTTGTGTTATGACACACAAAATGATCGTCGAGAATGAGCGTGATGCTCCGGAACACACTACTCCGGTGGTCGAGAACTATGCGGTGCTGAATGACATGCGATACCTCTTACCTAGCTTGATGATGAGGTGCCGACCGAGTTAG
Source organism: Alopecurus myosuroides (assembly GCA_028641055.1). NCBI lineage: Eukaryota > Viridiplantae > Streptophyta > Magnoliopsida > Poales > Poaceae > Alopecurus > Alopecurus myosuroides. Next base: position 317,186,854 of record CM054057.1, on the reverse strand, counting down.
CCGATTTCCACGCCATGCATGCGGAAATCCCAAATTTGATTTATTTTTAACTATTGTACGAATATAACATATTTCTTGTCATGAAACTATGTTGTGTGTCTAAAACTAGTACTATGATTTATTTTAGGTAGAAATAGCTCTTATTTGCGAAAATTGGGATCAAAATATATTTATAACCATCTATTAAAATAGCCACTGGTGTGGGCACCCAACCCCAATAGACTGACAATGTGTGCCAGCACAACTACTCATAACACTTGCAATGCTCTATTTGTAACGTTGGTGGATACTCTTAAGAGTCAGAGCCTTTGGGAGGACAACTCGTCGAGGCCTAAGGTCCCGTAAGGATGCACGCTAGTAAATGGCGGGACCAAAATGTACCATCAACCTTTAGGTAGGTGTGCCGTTTCAAGTCGACAATACCCCATGGCTGAAGAGGCACAAACAAATGTGACATGCATGAGAGAAAATTGTTTATTTTTCCATCAAAATGGCAGTTCCACTATAACTGCGTGTGCACGTGTGAGAGTGCGTTTTGTGTTTTAGTATGTGTACATTTAGATATTCTTGAGTATCTTGATAGTTTGGTATAATGAATCTTTATAATGGTTTTCATTGTATGATTGGATAAATGAAAATATAAGCGGGTTTATGAGGGGCTTGATCGCTAAATTTTGCCATGATTCTTTATTGTAGAAGGATGAGATAGGCGAAATATGATATATGTATTATCGAGCCTCGTGGGCGAGTATATGTTGGGGTACAAACTTGAAGCAAGAAATTTCGTAGAGATAGAGTAGGAGATAGATTACAAATCCTATACTACCAAAGACGTAACCTAATATATCTCTAACACCATAGAATACAGTGGGTTAACATCCCCCACAGTGGGAACGGGAACGTCGTCTACGATGTCGTATTGCTGATGCTTAGACAGTAGAGAAAGTTGATGAGTGCTCAGGCGATGTGATGGCCCTTTATGCCGATGTCGAGGTAGCCGAGAGCGTGGTGGCCGTGCAGCCTTGGTCGTGGTAGTGGTAGCCGTGCGAGGAGTCGCCGTGGTCGATGTCGTGGTTGAGGGTTGCCGGTGTCGAGGCAGTCGTCGTGGAGCCATGTGGCGTAAGGAGGCACCATGTTAGATATGGGCACAGTGAAGTTGAGGTATTGGTGCGTCGGAAAGAAGATGGCGTTGACGAGGCGTCGCGTCAGGTTTGCCAAATCTGGAGACGCGTCATGGACAAAGACACGCGTGAGTGTGGCTAGCACCAGGCATGCGTAGACGGACGGAATCGGTGTTGACGAGGTGTCCCATCAGGCTAGACAAGAGTCCATGACCCATGGCGCTGAGCTCGGCTGCACCGTGTTTCCCTCCTACTCCGCTGCTGCGCCCCTCCCTCCTAGCTTACCCGGACCGAATCCTATCGTCTCGCCGCGCATAGCAAATACCACAGCGCCTTCACGTACCATTTCTTCAAGAAGCTGCTGAATCCTCGCAGTTGGTTGGCCGATGAAACCGTACATACCACCGTTTAGAACTACGGAGCTTGGTGAATGGGACGTTGCAGCAGCGGCGGCGGCAGGGGCCGGAGTAGCAGCTTCCACGGCAGCGCGTTCAGCCGGACACGTCGAGCTTGCATGAGAAGTGACGGCAGGAGTCGGAGTAGCAGCTTCGGCGGCAGCGCGTTCATCCTGACGCGTCGACTCGTTTGATCTAGCCAAGATGGCGGCCCTCCGTTCTTTTTCGACGCCTTCCTGACCCACAACAGGACGTGAGCGCTTCCCACTATCTTTCTCATGTGCAGTACCACGCATGTGCTTTTCTCCTTCTACATGAACCTTATCCTCTCTACGTTTGAACAATCCCCACAGGTAGTGTTTCCCTTGGAAGGCTGCATGTCACGAGGACAACATGTTTAGTAACTGAATCCGTGAGCAGACTGAAACATGCAAACAAAGAAATGGAAATATTTTCATAAACCTACTTTGATGACGCTGGGGCAGCAAAATAGAAGGAAATATCAACATCTCAGCTTCACCGACGATAGCCCGTAAGACCAAATCATTGTCCATGACGTCCTTGACTAGTTTGTCGAAATCGTCATTTGGGCTGGAGAAACATGAGATGATTAGGCTCCTTTGAAGTTAAAGATAGAGGTGATGTAAAATTTGAGGCTTAGGGAAGTACCTAGTTCCTTGTGGAAAGAAATACAATCCAATGTTGTCCTCGGTTGGTCTTGATACCCTAAAGCACTTAGGCTCTGCCTCCAACCTAGAAAGCTTTGTTAGTTGAACCATTTTCTCCAAGGATCTCGAGCATTCCCATACTTTCTCACATGATTTTGCCAACAAATGTGCTTGTGATGAGATATGACCCTCATTTCCTATCTTCAACATTCCACTGAAAAATAAATGAAAAATGATTAGAAAGGGGAGCTCAATCAAGATTAAGATAACTTTAAAATGGATAAGGATATCCATAGTACCTCCAAATAGGTTCATCAATAGGCAGTGAACCATATTGCTCCACAATAGTGGTTTGAGATGTCAAACCATCAGCACCATCTTCAACATCCGCAATCTTCGGATCATCACCGTAGATAAGATTCCGATCATCGCCACTAATATCATCTTCATCTTCATCTACGGGACATATATATCTTCTCTTTCCCGGTCTAACGACCTTAGTTTCTTCAATGCCAATAGCATGGTTCCCAAGCGTTTTTTCCAATATTCCTTTCCTCTTACCCTTAACCTTGTCATTATCGGTCCTACAATCATCTATTGGCAGACCTCCATTCCGCATCATATTATTGCTAATGTTTGATGTCTCTATCCTTCGGTGAGCATCTGAGTTGCCTCGAAGAACTTGAATTCCAATGTTAGGCTTACCCCTAGAACTAGTGTTTTTTTGTTCCTTATGATGCTCATTCCCAATATGAACTCCGCGGCCAACATCATATGCAACCACTTTCCTCTTCCTAAATAAGTTATTGCTAGAGTTGAGAGGTTTCTTTTTAATTCTATTTGTGTCACTTGGGCTCTTTCCGAAACTATAAGGCATAGAATTCTCTAAATCCATCGAGGATGGTGAAACTGCCAATTGTTTACTCTTTCCACGTGGAGCAGTGTTTCCATTTGCCATCGCCAAATTAACTCCCAACGGGTGTTTCTTTCTTTTAGTGTCCACAACAATATCTTGTCCTTGAATCGGCCGTGCCGACTTAGAAGCATAGGTCTTGACATTAGGTGCAGAACCTATATTTTCAAGATCATCGACTCTATTAGCACCAGTATTTCTAGTGAGTGTGCCCACTGCCATGTAAGCCCGGCTACGCTGAACTTGTTTGAATATCTTCGTCATGCGTGGACCTGGTAGTTTCTTCTTTGAAATGTGTTGCCTTGGGCTAAAAGAGGTTGTAGTCTGCCTTTGAAATTTCATACTTTGAAACGCAACAACACAAATATATCAAAATGCCTATAAAAGTAGACAAAACTAATTTAGACAAAACCTAGGATGAACAGTGACATTGAGAAAGAAATCACAAGAATGAACCGTTACATTGAGAAAGAAATCACAAGAAAACTCTTACGTAGTTGTTATTCCTTTTGGCTGAAAATTTAAGACACGATTTTTTAAACGAGTGCTAAAGTATATGTACACATGGTGGTGTTGTATGTATTGTAAAATAAAAAGTCCATGTATTTATACTAATTTTGCACACATGTTAACTAAAAACTAGTCAAAATTGCGCCGTAAGACATAAGTAAGAATAGTATCGAGAATCTACTGAAAAGAACATATTTTTTTATTCCCTGCCCCCTTGTTAGAGTACGTGATGGGTCTGGGCCCGTTAGTCTTAGGGTTTGCTTAGGGGTAAGTCGTGCATGGGAGAAGTAAACCTCTCTATATATGGAGAACAGATGTATCAATCTAATCAAGCAAGAATTAAGAAGGAAAAAACTTTTTCTCTTGCCCGGCCGTGGGAAAGGATCCCACGGTCGGCTCTCTCGCGCCCTCGCAGCTCTCCCTCTCTCCCGCTCAAATCCTAGCAACCATAACACCCCTACAATTTCAAACAAGGATTTTCATGGGAAACCAATTGGCAAAATGTTGATTATTCTTTGGACCGTTACAAATGAGTAAGCTAATATAGTAATAGGTGGTGCTAAATTAATTTTAAAACTTTCTATGAAGAATCTAAAAAAAATGCTACTTATTCCACACAATTGCCATTCGCGCAGACACTCTATAGGAGTAGATGCAGCTATTATGGAAAATACATTTTAAATGTGTTTAAAAATATAAAAAAATTCTAAAAAAATTTGTTGTATTTATATCCAGACATTCTATATTCGAACACAAAGTTTAGCAAAAAAAAACTGATTTATAGCTCATATAAAAAAATGTCACTTTTCGTAAAGTTTTGTATGCGAACATAGAATGTCCAGATATGGAGAATTGTGCGAACATAGAATGTCCGAATGTAGGCACAAATATTTTATTTGAATTTTTTTAACATTTTAAAACAGCACCTATGAGTCAAAACATGTTTCACCTCATACACAATAATCTATTCTACACAACCAACAGTCAAACGCATCATCTTATTCAACTCAATGCACCCTCACAGTGCCACAGCTGAAGACGTGACGATATCCTCCCTTCCGTTCTAAATTATACGATTTAGTCCAAAAACAAATAACACACAATATAATGCAGAGCGGAGGTACAGTATATTGCAATCTTAATGCTCTCGAAAGCAGGCCAAAGTCCATCCTGGCAAGCTGATCTAATTCCATACACCTTAGGAAAGGTGCCTCATGTTATGTGGGCAACACATCCGATCCGTGGTCTATGGAAATCACATCTTGCTAACGATTGATCTATACTGAAACCACAGTGCGTGCATGATACTGGTCAACCGGCCAGCTATCTAACCAGCCTGGTTAAATCTCAACGAGAAATCGCCGTCAGTTCCAAAACGAGAATTAACTAGTCTGCTAAAACACCCTTAAACTCGAGCATACTAGTCTGCTAAAACATCCTTAAACTCGAGCATAGTCGATAGAGCACGAGCAATCACGTACGAAGAAGAAAACGATGCTTAGATCGACTAACACATCCTAAACCAAACGTGCGTACATATACAGATGCTATAGATCACAAGCAAGCGGAATATTATCTTTCAAGAAAGACTACAAAATCTGAATACCTTACTGCCGGCAGAAGAAGAAACGGATACTAGTCTCCCGTCAAGCACAGGTCCACGAACCAGCCAGGAGGAGCAGCGACACGCCGACGAGCGATACTTCAGTTCGGCCGAAGAGAGAATCGTCGCGCAATCTAAGATCGAAAGCCAGCGAGAGCGAGACGTAGCGCAATCTAAGATCGAAACGCAGCGAGAGCGAGATGTAGCGCAGGAAAGATGAGGAGTTGGGTCTGCGCGAGCTGAAGCCTAGAGGCGTCGGTCCTTTATTTATAGTCGATCGGGGAGTCGTGGGGCGACCGGAGTCCAAGTTCCGAACGGCGTGGGGAAACGGAAGGTTATCTCTCCGATTGATCCGTTTCGATTCCGGGCGGAATTGTCGATTCCGGGCGGAATTTGGGTTTTTTGGCGACATCGGCGGAGAGGATTAACGGACAGGTTTACCGACTCATTGAGGCAATCTATTAAATTCCCGTGCGCGTTGCCACAGGTCATTATTTTTTTCCCGGCCGTGCATTTATAAAAAAACACATTTTTTTTTATCAATCAATACCATGAGTATATTAACGTACTAGCAAACAGTACGTCGTACAGATAAGAAACCTAACTATGACGGTTACAAAATAAAGTTTCAAAGGAACGACCTTGCAAATAAAAAAGTTTAAAAGAAACAAGCAAATCTTCGAGATTAAAATTTTCTCTTCCATGACACAATCTTATACTTTTCTGTAGCAGGCATTGAACAGATATTCTAAACCACAAATCATAAATACCAACAAGGATCCTCCCATAATTTTAATTCTGAACCGCAATGCCAAGACTCTGAGCCGCAATGCCAAGACCGCGACACTTTTTATGGATCGGAGAGAGTATTAAAAGTAATCAACCAACATCGGCAAGAGTGTTGCGGTGACCCAGCACACCACTGCATGTGTAGTGCACAAGTCGTTGACATAATACTCACAGAAAGACTTATCTGTTAATATTACATCACTTAGAGTGATACAACAAAAACATAGCAGGTCCAACCAAAGCTATATGATACAAACATGTTCATTACAAAATCTAGAGAATATCCTTTTGATAAATCAAAGAAGATCTCGTGCAAATGAAACATCAGAAGAAGCAATCCGTACTCTAAGGTGAAGAATCAAAGAAACTATTCCACTACAGGTGGCCATAGCCCTAATCTATGGCATTTGAGAATCTAAGTCCAGGAATGGACTCCTCCCTAACATGATAGTTTCTCCTCCACCGGTGTTGTTGATGACGATGCTTAACTAGCTAAGTAAGATATGACTCCACCTAGCTTCCTTAGATAGCGATGGCTTCACGACGAAGATCTCCCTTAAGGCTTCAACTCTAAGCAGGGGTCAGACGGGAACACATGAGTAACGATTGTTACTCAACAAGCTCATTATATACAGTGGGTAGTTTAATGCACTAACTACAGCTTTAGACTCTAAAGAGTCATAAGCTAATGCAAGGTTTTTCTAAATCTTTCTTCAAGGGGTTGCTTTTAATATTGAAAAATATGCCCGACAAATCTTTACATGAGGTAGAACTTCATGGAGTTTCTTTCCTGCAGCGTTCGCAACTCCTTCCCGGAACAGAGGGATAACATGTCACATCATTTTACACTCTACACATGTGCGTTACTTTACCCATAGGCGATTAAGACTATCTTGCACAACCAGGTGTACATTCTTGTCCACTCCCACTGAGGTGTGGGGCCCGGTTGTTGATTTAAACAAAATCATGCTTCTCCGCACAACACATGCCTACCTATTTCTGTCACGCCGGTTGAACCCCTGATTCTACCCACTCACGATAGTATCTAGACGCCTCGGGCAGACCATCATAGACCCCAGAGTCCGTGAGACGAAGGGCTCCCACCCATGTGCATGTAGTCCCGCAAGACCTACAGCGTACATCTTTGGCAGTCCGTTGACATGTGAACTAGAAAATATCATAGCTGGCTTACTCGCCCCATACAAGACCCATGGTTAACGCTGTATTTACGGTGCAAGAACTCTGATGGCATCTGTTGTTAAATCCTAGGTAATATTTTCCCTTGCAGATGGAACCTTCCTTTGACCTATTCATCTTACCATGGTTCCATCCACTCACCAAACAGAATACTATCACTCGGGTAGCCATTCAATTAATCATATTATTATAAAAATAGGATCATGCATTCTTTTGATAATAAGATGGTAATATGATAGGGTTTTGAAAATAGTTCTGTAGGAAATACTGCAAGGATATGAGCAAGTGATGAACTTACCTGAGATAGAAGTAATAATAAACCATGTCCTTTGGATTCGAGGGTTGCGTGGAAATCTCAAGATATGAAAAGTCGCAAAGTAGTCCCAGTAAGGACTACTGAAAACAGTGGCAAGATGATACATGCATAGTAATGAGATGCATCGTGAAATACCCGGAAAAATACCCCAGCTTAGAGTGGTTTCATTACTTGTGGTGATGATGTTATTCACTTAAAGAGTTAGTAACGTTAAGGTTTGGAAGTTTGAATTACTTTACTTATTTATATTGATTGTTACTTCTTTTAAACGTATGGGTGTTTCACTTTTATTTAGCAATTCAATTGTTATCATGTTTAAGTTATAAGTATTTATCACTATGTTAGACAAGAAAACAACATCATATGGGAAAAAACTTTCAACAGATAACAAACAAGTTTTCCTTTTTGATTTGATGAAAGGTGTTGAGCTAAAAAAAGGAACCTAATTGAAAGTGAGTGTATAACACAATCAACTCTACCATATTGCAATCTAATAATGTTTGTGGTGAGGTTATGAAGTGTAAAACTATTAGGAGTTTAAATTTTATTGAAAATAGTGTGGTGATGGTTACTTATGGTCAGATGGGAATATTAAAGCATTCCATTGTCCTACTAAAAATAGAATTCATAAGTTAAACAAAATAAGTTTCTCTAGACATAATGGGTTTGAAAATGTTGTTATCTTTCATTTGGTATATTATCTTAATTTTTCTAAATGATTTGAATAGCTTATTAGTTTCCCAATTTTAATTGAATTACATGACTATTCAAATAATGCTCATATTAAAAATTGTTCAAATGACTTTGAAAGTATCATAAATGGATTGCATTTGTCTTTCTAAGCATTTTGGTATATGACTTGTATTTTTCTGAATAATGAAATTATTCTTTATTTTCTCAATTTTAAATTGAATTAACTTAAATTCAATAATGTTTAAATTTAAACTTCATCAAACATTTTTAAAAGTTGATAAACTTTTAGATTTTATTTTTCTAAACATTTGCAGATTTTATTTATACTTTTATGGTAAGTAAATTAAAAGTTATCGAATTATTAATATTAAGCCATTTTTCTGCCATTTTTAAATTGACAGGTGGGGCCCACTTGTCAGTTTTAATTTTAATTCAAAAAAAAAAGATAAAGATAAATTGTCTGACGTAACGATCACGTCATGAATTCGTCATCACCATAGAGGATCTTCTCTCAGTGGACTCGAATCCGGCGATTTGATAAAAATTGGACCGATTGCTTTGTACTAGGAGGTAGAGGGTGAGACGGCTAATCAAACGGTGGTTGCTATTTGACCATATGGTCACTGGAATAGCTCCGACGACCAGGGTCACGGCGGTGAACGGCGGAGTACGGTGACAGCAATGAAATCAATGAAACAGAGGGAATGGGCGTGACTAGGAGCTCACCGTGGTTGTAGTGGAACCAACGATTGAGCGCAGGGGAGGTCGGTAGCATCAGCGACATGTGGAATCTGATAGTGGCCGGTGACGGGGAAGATTCTACAAGGGTGCAAAGGAGATCAAGGTGGAGCTGATGAACCTCTCAGCGAGGCCGGCCGTGGACAGAGACGATGGCGACGAGCGACGGCCGTGGAAGCTAGGTGATGTGGGAATGACTCCCAGGCCTGTCGGATGGGCCTACCCGGTCTGAGGCCCAGCATTGAAGCCCAACGTGAAAGGCTGCCTCATGGTTCTAGAAGGTCCAGCTACGGCCCACCCGCAAGTCTTACGGGACAAGACGAAAAGTTTCCACCGACTAGAACTAGGGTTTGTAACCCCCCCCCCCCCCCCGCCCGGGGTATGGGTTTGAGACCCAACCACCTATATAAGGGCTGGGAGAACCACCCAGGGGGACGACCAATCGAGAGCTGACACCATAGAAGCCGCACCTCGAGATCCAATCTCTCGATCTGCATACTCACCATTGTAATCGATCATCATCATATAAAGACAGACAAGCAGGAGTAAGGGAATTACCTCTACGAGGGGCCCCGAACCTGGGTAAAATCGTCCCCTGTTAGCCGTCGATTCTACCCGCGCCTACATTGTTCCTCTACTCGAAACCCTACCGGCTCACCCCAAGGGATTTGTTGATACGAGTCATCGACAATTGGCGTCGTCTATGGGAACGGCAGGCGCTGGATCCACAGCCTCGCTGGCTGCATCTGCACCGAGCTTCAACTGGAGCCCGGAATCTTCGGCTCCCTCGGAGCCTGTCACACCCCAGTTTTTGGATTCTTGTACTGTACGTTCAAGAAGACAAAAATTAGGGCCAAATTTTTTTTATAACAACATGATTGTTTTAACTAACATGTGTTCATGATCTTAGTCATGTTTACAATACAAGTTTTGTTGCTTGATAAAACCCATTTCAATTTTTCTGAAAGCACTTGTATAATATTTTCCCTGTTGTTTTCTCAGTTGCTTTCTTGAGTGAAGTTTATTCTAAGACTTGGATCGTTCTTGTTTCAATCTTAAAATAAACTTTTAACTTTGTTGATCCAAGAAAAGAAAATTCAAAATGATTTATGGAAGTTTTCTTTTAAGTTTTCTATAGAAACTATTCCCTGAAAATATAGCCAAGTACCTGTTTTCTACCTTTGTTTTCACTAGGCTATAAAATGTTATTTTATGTTTTCTTGACTTTTATTTGTTCCTTGATATATGTACTACAAATACATAAGCTTGGTTTTATTTTTGGATTAATAAAAATGATATTTTGCTTGTTGTCTTTGTGGTATAAAAATAAGGCAGAAAAAGGCATTTTTGAAAAACAGAGAAAAACAGAAAGTACACCTTTTCCCACATTGTTTTCATGGCTTTAAACTATTTCAATTTTATTTTCAAAAGTTGTTTATGAAAGGTTAAAACATGGTTAACAAGTTCCCACTTGGAAAACAAAGATTGGATTTTATTTGACCCTTGAAAACAATGCCAACTTTCTGATGTTTTTAACAGATTCCAACACTAGAAAAATTCTCTAAGTCCTTAACTGAATTTTCTGAACTTTTTAGAAACAGTTTCTGTTACACTTTTGGGCAGTGGTTTTCACTTCTTTTTGGTTCAAAACATGGTATGCCACCTTGTCATTCGTGTTGACCATAGTTTAGACTCCACCTTGGATCCCTTGGACTGCTTCTAGAAGACTTGGGGAAGGAGAAAACGAGTGAGTTTTTGGGATGGTCAGAGAAGGGTGAGCACTGCCTGTTGGCACTGTGCACTGGGCCTTGTGCCCATACCTTGGCCTCTCAACACCCCTAGAGCCATGAGTTGACTTCCCCCTTTGCTGGTCTTGGCCCTTGGCAACTTGCCCTGGCTTGCTCTGACCTAAAAACCCCTCTAGACTCGCCCATGCCATCAAATGGCATGAACCCGAGCCACCCCATGCCCATTGCCTTATTCCCCTGGCTACAATCCATCTACCCCGAGTCCCTCTTGCCACTGCACTCTTTAGACCCCCACTCACCTCCCCAGGCCCTTGGTGGCAGCTCCTCCGCCTCTGCAAGCCCCTCGAGCTCGAACACGACCGCCGGCCATTAATCCCTAGCCCGAGGTGAGTTTTCCCCTCCGAGCACTCCCACGCCCTATGGACGTTCCCTTTGCACTCCCTACCTCCCCACGACCCTCCCTGACCTCTTCCCTCGCTCTCTGCCCGCAGGAACCACCGTCGCCGTCGAGCTCGCCGCCGAGAGCGCTCAGTGCCTGCGCCACCGCCTGGAGCCACGTAGGCCCCGCAACCTGCACCCCTCGATGCCCCTCGACCATCCCCGAGCCTGCGCCACCGCACCCCAAGCCCCCACGGTGAGAACCACGGCCTCGCCGTTCCCCGTCGGCGCGGTGACAGAGAGAAGTGAAGGGAGGAGGAAGAAGAGTCGTGGACGGTCGATCGCGAGATCGACGACGCACGTTGAACGTGTCGCTTCCCACGTCCGTGCACGCGCAGAGTGGCGTCGGGCCGCTCGGCCGCTTAGCTGGGCCGCGCCCGCAAAACACCATCCCGCCCGTCTGTTTTCTTTTTCTTTAAAAATCTGTGCAGATTTGTGCTGTTTTCTTTGGCTCTCTGAAAAATACCTAGGTTGCAAAATAAATTCAACCAAAAATCTTGAACCTAGTATTATGTTTTCTTAACCATATAAAAATTGTAGATATAAGTTTTGACTTGTAATTTTGTCACAAGACCTGTTTTGCCACAGGGTCTCTGTAAAGATGTTTTTGGCATAACTTTTTGGATCTGTATCCATTTTGGTAAAACCAAATTTTTTGGGTAGCCCTTGAGTAGATCAAACTATAGAACTTGGCCTCACATCAAGGTGAGTTACCAAATGGAAACGCCATCCATTTTGGTAAGTGACCAGTAGGTTTTTCTAAGATTTTTAGAAGGAGTTTAAAAATGATTTTTGAGGTGAATCCAATTGGGTGGGTTTTCTTATGACTAGATCTACCTAATACTAGCTTGAATTAATTTTTGGAGCCCTAGATTAATTTCGGTGAGCAAAACTCGAAACAACAGCTTTTCTGTTTTCATTATTACTTGTGTTTTTGTTTTTTAAGTGATGTGTGAGTGTTTGAATCTTGTTTCCTAGCATGTATAGATGTGTAGGATCTTTTTATTAGGTTGTTTGCTTGCAATATGTCTACCTTAGAAAATATGTGTATGTTTCGAAGGTCAAATGGCAATAGAAATAGCATTTGTTATTTTCTAGTTTTATTATTTGATTATTGTGTGAACCAAACCTTGGTAGATTTGTTTTGCCTAGGTTTGCGGTATGTTGGAGTGAGGTCCAGTACCATTTTGGTACTGTTATTTTGATTTTATTATATCTGTTAGCTTGCAACCTATTTCATAGCAAAGCATGTGTAAGATTTGTTTTTGTTTTCACTAGTATGAATAGGCTTGTATGTTTTGATTTGTTAAATAAATATTTTCATGTGTGACCAGAGGCTTTGTTACCTATTTTTCCTTGGTATTTGTGGGCCCATAACCCACTGGTCCCATTGCATCTTGATTAAGGATGAAAATCCCCTACCATTGCACTAGTGTAAAAATAGCATGTATTACTATATGATTGATTGTTATTTTCCACCAAGGGAAATTGATTGTTTGTTTCACTTATGTAAGTGAAAAGTTTAGTTCTTCTTTGTGAATACTAGTATGTTTAGGTGTGATTCATTTGTTAGCATAATATTCCTTAGGAGTATCATGTTAAGAAATGCTTCACTATTGTTTGCTTAAATTGAATTATTTAATAATAGAATAATTCCTTGTGATTGATAGATTATTTGTGAATGATTTTTATTGAGTGTTTGGATTTTTGAAAGTGTTTAGCTGAGCTTGTGTTGGGTGCATAGCTACTGGTTGTATAGCTTGTACCTTGTTTGCTTGCTATTTAATTGATTAGAAAAGCATGTGTTACTAGAATGGATTGATGCTTGCTTAGTAGATGTTTTCATAGAATTATTTTAGTGTTTATGCTTACTAGCATGTGTAAGGTGTATGTGCTGTTAGTATGTATTTATATTCATGAGTTGCTTGTTTAATATTGTGCATCCTTATAGTGATGTTTGCTTCTTTAGTGTTGGACTAGTGTCACCACTAGATATTAGGAGTTTTGCTCTAGTATGGTTGTCTTTTATTTTTTTCTGAGTGTATGCTTTATTATAGCATGTTTAGGAAGTTATTACTTCTGTTATTATGCTATTACTTCTTGAGTTGCTGGTTGCTATAGTTGTAGAATAAAATTATTTCTTATAGCATGCTTGTGTAGAATTTTCCATACTAGTATGCTTTTAGTGCACTATTGTGATTATGTTATTTGTAGGAGTATTATCTTGTGTGATGATTGTGTTTTAGATTATATTCGATGACTTGTTACCATTGATTGAGATACTGGTTTGTTTGTTTATTTTCTTGATTGATGGATTCCATAATTTTAGATAGACATTAGCATAGTCCATAACTAGCCTATTCATCTGTGATGTGATTGCTTGCTGTTTGGAAATTGTCTGAATGATTGCCTTAGCATGAGTATTATACTTATGCTATTGTTGTGCTAAGTGTGGTTGTTGTTCTTAGTAGTATCTTGTTATCTAGGAATTAGTTTAGTAGTGGACTTGTTTGGTGATGATTGCTTGTGCGTTGTTAATACGCACTACCATGGGTATTGCTTTGATTGATTGTTACTATTTTAGTAGCCTCACCTTTTGTGCCCACGGCTATATTTTTAGCTTCTTGAATATCTTATTATGAGAGTGGTACACCCACTCCATATATGGTATGAAATATGTGGGATATGGTTTCTCAACCATATGTGTGTCTGACGATACTTTTGTATCCTGAGAGTTTGTGAGATAGCTTCCTCAATACCTTTTGAGTGCTTGCGCTAGTATAAGTTTGCTTGTTGTATGTGTTGTTTAGTTTAGTTGTTTGGTCTTTAGTTCTGAGTGGGTGTCTTTTATTCTTTTACGACGTTAGAAAACGAAGGAGAAGAAGCAGTTGTGGAGCTGTGCGTCAAGTTCAAGCTACTTCAAGGCCAGGGACATTAAGAGTTTAAGGCAAGCCATCCTGATGCTTGTTGTTACACTACACTTATCATTATCTATCATGCATGTTTTACTTCTAAATTTTTTTACAAAACTTTGTTTGCCAAAAACTATTTTTGAGTGACTACTACTATTAATATTATATATACTATTACTACGCTAGTAGTTGTTACTTGGTGTCACCAAGCCCATAGCCACCTTATGGTATTTATTACCACCAAAAGTATAAGTCCCTAAGTGGACCCTTTAAAAATATGTTTTTGCAAAACAAAGGCTTTTATGGAAAACCCGGTGGAAGTCTTATTCACCGGAGGAATGTTGGAGTGGTCATTTTTGGAAAAATGGTGTTTTACAAAAATGACACATAACCTAGTCTTCGCCGGACAACCTTTACCGTACTGCCACTTTACCCCAACATGGGCACGGGGCTTAACTTGAAGTTTGTTCTTGTTAGTGTGTGTTCTATCTCAATTTGCTATAAGGGGACGGACTCCCTCGAACCGATTGCCGCCAAGTTATGAAACGTGCGACATAAAAAGTGTGGGATTAATTTCTCCTCCGGTCACAGCAGTTGGGGCTCCTGTCTAGGCAAGGTGGGACCTGATGTCGGGGATCACAAACCCAACTGAAGAGATAGGAATATTCTAGCTTCAACATAGTGGATGGTTAGGATCAGTTATCGGATGTTTACATACTGTTGTTACAGTCCGTGGTTGTTCACGGCGGATGTACTGGATCTGGTGGATTGTGTACACCTCTGCAGAGTAGAACTATTTTGGAATAGCCGCGTCCTCGAATATGGACAGCCGAATGGCCATGTAGCTAGCATTGTGTCCATGTTTTCAAAAGGGACTTTTCAAAAAGGTGTTAGACTTGTGAAGTACTGAAAGGAAGAAATCTTGTACCGTGGAGGTACCGTTGGTGAAAAGCCAGAAGTTTTTTTACAAAAAGTTTTGCAAAGAAAATCTTTCTTTTCTGAACAAAAACTGGAAGTTGATTCCAAGAAGTTTTGCAAAGAGAAAATTTTCTTTTAACGAATTTTTACAAAACCTCTTGTACATGTGATATCTACAAGAGAAAGAAAACTATATTATTTTCTTTTGAAGTATCTTCTTCAACAAAGATACAGAGATTTTCAAAATCAACTATGTTATATCTTTCATATATCATGGGTAGTGAACCCTATGTATAGCCTACCTATTCCACTATATAAGCATACTTGCATTTTGGTAAGCTACATGATGGGTGTCTTGCTGAGTACATTCAAATGTACTCATATTGGTTTCGTCCCTGGTATTTACTTGCCATACATCGAGAAGGAGTCTCAGAAGGAGATCTACGAAGAGGAGTATGGAGCTGATGGCTTTGCGAACTAGGATCGTCTCCCGGTCAGCAGCCTGTAGGTTAAGGCGTGACTTGGGCTCTACTACGTTTGTGTGTGTTTAGTCTTCCGCTGTGTGTGTTGTGTGGTTGCCCTGCGTGGCAGTTGTGTGGACTTGGTCATGTGACCATGTCTCTTTTGTAAGTGTTTGTGCAATCTTGTAATGGATATTGTATCTGTGTACCAACTTGATATGTTGTTCACGACTGGTGTGATTTGGGATCGTGAATGTATGCATATCGGAGTGTCTTTGAACAGTGGTTCTGGGGGACCTTACAGAGTTGGTATCAGAGCTA
Source organism: Alopecurus myosuroides (assembly GCA_028641055.1). Lineage (NCBI taxonomy): Eukaryota > Viridiplantae > Streptophyta > Magnoliopsida > Poales > Poaceae > Alopecurus > Alopecurus myosuroides. The sequence goes on along the minus strand of CM054057.1, from coordinate 317,171,113 downwards.
TCCTGACCCTAGGAGACCTTAGTTAGCATGGACGTTAGCTAGTACTCTAACAATAAAAGTTAATAAAACGAGGTCACTAAGATGACTATTTACCAAAATATTCTATATTCCATCCCCTCTGTGTTTTAGAAAACTCTACTTACACTAAGTTACAATGGAGCATCTTAAAACTTTGCACACTTTTACCCAACTTAAACTATACCTAAACCTTTGGTATAGATGGCAGTTGTCTTCACCGAATCCTTCCGGCTGGGATCGCATGCACCTTGCTACCGCCGCTTTGAGGAGGATTTGATCAAGATGACTCGCCTTATCGTTCGCCTAGTATCTGAGTTGAAGGGAGCCAGATTCACCATAATGGACGAGAATTGTCCTGGTTGGTGGTATGTACCATTCGTGCTCCTTTGCTAGCACCATCGACCCCAGAGATCACTTAACAAGCCCATAGATGTCACGGAAGACTTTGTGTTTGCTCGTCACTTCCAGCACTTGGAGGGACAGCTCTACAACACCCAGTTCTCCCTTGATAAGCTTAGAGGAGATTACGACCTCCGAGGCAGGGAGATAGACCAGCTGGAGAAAGACCCAAGTGTTTCTTTTGCTACAGAGCATCGTCTCAAAATACTGAAGAAAACCATGAAGTACACTGACTCCCAACACCTTGCATAAGCGAGAGACCTTCAGCTTCAGCTTGCAACTAGCAAGACCATAGTTGAAGAGTTGGAGGAACAGCTATGTGCTTCCTCGAGCACTTAGGATTGCCGCAGGATATTAGGAGTTGTGTTGCTTCCACCCCGGACGCTTGTTTGTGTTTGTGTTGTGAACTCTGCTAAAGAGCAATGTGTGTGCTGGATGTGTTGTAAGCCTTATGCTTTTTCTTTGTGAAACCTAGGTTTGTATTATGCTTGTTGAGACTATGTCTCAGGTGTGTGCTAGTCCTTGTTTGTGATTGTGATTGCTTCTTAGATGCTTGTTTGTTGTTGTGTTATCTATCGTTCTCATCTTTGTGAGCCGGTATGTTTCGCAAGTTTTCAAAAACAGAAAAAAACCCTTTTCGTCTGCTCTCGCCTTATGTCACCCTTGTTGCCCTACAGTATTTTGCTCAGCTTGGCACTGTCAATGTTGAGAATAATGTTGTACTCATGAGAGAGCACCCGCACCTGTTTGCTAGTTGAGAGTCGCAAAAGGAAGGTAGTGACACAAGGAGAACCTAGTTCATATGTGACTCGCAGTATTTTTCCTGCGATGCCTCAACCTCCAAGGAAGCGTGTGAATGTCAGGCCCAAAACCACAGGTTGCAATCTGTGGAAAGGACGGACAATTTCCTCGTTATTGTTCCCAGAGGAATTATGATCTAGCCTGTCCTGATGAAACCCACGAGACCCAGCTTCCAACCCGGAAGGAGCGCAAGAGTGTGATGAGTGGACCTCGAGACCAAGATGATGTTGCAGAAGCACCTGCGACCCATACCATAGCCAATGGTACGTTTTCGAACCAAACCTGTGACCCCCATAGTTGTGTTTGGCTTTGTACCCTGAGAAATCCAGCGTAAACGGAACACTAGAAGTGTCACGTCGGACTAGAAAAAGTATCTTTAAAACTTAAAAATACTAACGTAACTTCATCTAATTTTAGCTTAACACCTAACACCAGTTTTGAAAGTTTTCTAACCAACTTTTTCCAAAACCAAAGAGAAATGTTCCTTAGGATGTTCAATAGCTGTTTGAAAGAAAGATGAAAGGTTGAAAAAAATATTGGATTGATGAGCTATGATTGTTACTAGACAATAAGATCTCTCGTATATGTTTTGGAGGAACCAGATTCTAGAATATGCGATGGTGGAAACTCATTTGAGGTTTAGCTTAGGAGTGAAAGATTGAGGATCACATGATTTTTAGTTGAGATATGATATAATATCTGGGACTAACCAGTTGTGGACCGCAAAACTTTGGAAGTTATTGGTAACTAAAATTAGTAGCCTGGAAGAAATAATTTGAGTTTTAGAAAGATTGGTGGAAACTATTGGATTTTAGGAAGCACTTGATATATAAGGAGATTGGATTGATTAGGAGTAGAATATTTGAGGATATAATTTGGGAATTTGAAATGATGATGATAACGGTTTACATAGGTGATTTCTTATACTGGATTTTAGTGGAAAGATTGATTACAGTAAAAACATTATGTTGGATTGGGATAGATATTCGATTTTGATTAAAGATGGATTGAAAGAATATTGGATTTGATAAAGGAAGTAATTGGTGGATATAAAAAGGTAATTTTGGATTTTAGGAAAAATCAGTATGACTTGGATTTAGTAGATGATTATTCTTGATGATATATTCTCGGAGCTTGTCACACTCTACTGAGATTGTTTGGGGAAAATTATTTAGCATTGACCATGAGATAAGGATTGGAAAGGATTTATAGAAGTAGTACAGAGTTTGGGATATGCTTGTTGAATTTGATGGTTTAGCTTTAGCAATATGATCGTGGAGAAAATAAACCTTTGAGGGAGACAAATGATTTGAGACTTGATTATATTAGATTAAGAGGAGATAGTAGATTTCCTGGATTTTAGGAAATGATCAATGGAAAACTCATGCTTAATAAAGATTAGTGGATATCCGATTGATTGATCTATATAGTGATGAGAGAGTTTATGCCCCAAAGGAGATATAGTGGTATGATAATCTTATTAGAATGGGAACAAGTAGATCTTTGTCTGAAGGATAAAAACTTGGATTGATATTATGGTTTTGAGGAACAATAAGTTCGAGGTTTAGCTTATGGCACCTAGACCTTTGAAAAGAAAACTAACCTGCCGGTGGATTTTTGGTAAGATTAATCAAAGGGGGGAAGCACCTGTGTTTAATGTTACCAACCACCAGCACATGTTTTTACAAACAAATGATCTAACATTGTTGTTTTGACCATACCCTCTTTTCTCTTGCCTGGGAATCTCGGGACGAGATTCTTTTAAGGGGGGAAGGTCTGTCACACTCCAGTTTTTGGATTCTTGTACTGTGTGCAAGAAGACAAAAATTAGGGCCGACAATTTTTTTTATAACAACATGATTGTTTGAACTAACATGTGTTCATGATCTTAGTCATGTTTTCAATACAATTTTTGTTTCTTGATAAAACCCATTTCAATTTTTTTGAAAGCACTTGTATAATATTTTCCCTGTTGTTTTCTCTGTTTATTTCTTGAGTGAAGTTTATTCTAAGACTCGGATCATTCTTGTTTGAATCTTAAAATAAATTTTAACTTTGTTGATCCAAGAAAACAAAAATTCGAAATGATTTATGGAAGTTTTCTTTCAAGTTTTCTATAGAAACTATTCCCTGAAAATATAGCCAAGTACCTGTTTTCTACCTTTGTTTTCACTAGGCTATAAAATGTTATTTTATGTTTTCTTGACTTTTATTTGTTCCTTGATATATGTAATACAAATACATAAGCTTGGTTTTATTTTTTGATTAATAAAAATAAGCTTTTGCTTGTTGTCTTTGTGGTATAAAAATAAGGCGGAAAAAAGGCATTTTTGAAAAACAGAGAAAAACAGAAAGTACACCTTTTCCCACATTGTTTTTATGGCTTTAAACTATTTCAATTTTATTTTCAAACTTGTTTCTGAAAGTTTAAAACATGGCTAACAAGTTCCCACTTGGAAAACAAAGATTGGATTTTATTTGACCCTTGAAAACAATGCCAACTTTCTGATGTTTTTAACAGATTCCAACACTTAGAAAAATTCTCTAAGTCCTTAACTGAATTTTCCGAACTTTTTAGAAACAGTTGCTGTTACACTTTTGGGCAGTGGTTTTCACTTCTTTTTGGTTCAAAACTAGGTATGCCACCTTGTCATTCGTGTTGAACATAGTTTAGACTCCACCTTGGATCCCTTGGAATGCTTCTAGAAGACTTGGGGACGGAGAAAACGAGTGAGTTTTTGGGATGGTCAGAGAAGGGTGAGCACTGCCTGTTGGCACTGTGCAGTGGGCCTTGTGCCCATACCTTAGCCTCTCCACATCCCTAGAGCCATGAGTTGACTACCCCCTTTGCTGGTCTTGGCCCTTGGCAACTTGCCCTGGCTTGCTTTGACCTAAAAACCCCTGTGGACTCGCCCATGCCATCAAATGGCATGAACCCGAGCCACCCCATTCCCATTGCCCATATTCTCGTGGCTACAAACCATCTACCCCGAGTCCCTCTCGCCACTGCACTGTTTAGACCCCCACTCACCTCCCCAGGCCCTTGGTGGCAGCTCCTCCGCCTCTGCAAGCCCCTCGAGCTCGAACACGGCCGTCGGCCATTAATCCCTAGCCCGAGGTGAGTTTTCCCCTCCGAGCAGTCCCACACCCTGTGACCGTTCCCTTTGCACTCCCTACCTCCCCACGACCCTCCCTGACCTCTTCCCTCGCTCTCTGCCCGCAGGAACCCCCGCCGCCGTCGAGCTCGCCGCCGAGAGCGCTCGGTGCCTGCGCCACCGTCTGGAGCCACGTCGGCCCCGCTATCTGCACCCCTCGACGCCCCTCGACCCCTGGACCATCCCCGAGCCTGCCCCACAGCACCCCAAGCCCCCAAGGTGAGCACCACGGCCGCGTCGTTCCCCGTCGTCGCGGTGAGAGAGAGAAGTGAAGGGAGGAGGAAGAAGACTTGTGGCCCGTCGATCGCGAGATCGACGGCGCACGTTGAACGTGCCGCTTCCCGCATCCCCGCGCGTGCGCAGAGTGGCGTTGGGCCGCTCGGCCGCTTAGCTGGGCCGCGCCCGCAGAACACCAGCCCGCCCGTCCGTTTTCTTTTTCTTTTAAAATATGTGCAGATTTGTGCCGTTTGCTTTGGCTCTGTGAAAAATACCTAGGTTGCAAAATAAATTCAACCAAAAATCTTGAACCTAGTATTATGTTTTCTTAACCATCTAAAAATTGTAGATCTAAGTTTTGACTTGTAATTTTTTCACAAGACCTATTTTTCCACAGGGTGTCTATAAAGATGTTTTTGGCATAACTTTTTGGATCTGTATCCATTTTGGTCAAACCTAATTGTTTTGGGAAGCCCTTGAGTAGATCTAGCTATAGAACGTGGCCTCACATCAAGGTGAGTTACCAAATGGAAATGCCATCCATTTTGGTAAGTGACCAGTAAGCTTTTCTAAGATTTTTAGAAGGAGTTTCAAAATGATTTTGGAGGTGAATCTAATTGGGTGAGTTTTCTTATGACTAGATCTACCTAATACTAGCTTGGATTAATTTTTGGAGCCCTAGATTAATTTTTATGAGCAAAACTAGAAACAACAGGTTTTCTGTTTTCATTATTACTTGTGTTTTTGTTTGTTAAGTGATGTGTGAGTGTTTGAATCTTGTTTCCTAGCATGTATAGATGTGTTGGATCTTGTTATTAGTTTTTTTTACTTGCAATATGTCTACCTTAGAAAGTATGTGCATGTTTTGAAGGTCAAATGGCAATAGAAATAGCATTTGTTATTTTCTAGTTTTATTATTTGATTATTGTGTGAACCAAACCTTGGTAGATTTGTTTTGCCTAGGTTTGTGGTATGTTGGAGTGAGGTCCAGTACCATCTAGGTACTGTTATTTTGATGTTATGATATCTGTTAGCTTGCAACCTATTTCATAGCAAAGCATGTGTAAGATTTGTTTTTGTTTTCACTAGTATGAATAGGCTTGTATGTTTTGCTTTGTTAAATAAATTTTGTCATGTGTGACCAGAGGCTTTGTTACCTCTTTTTCCTTGGTATTAGTGGGCCCTTAACCCACTGGTCCCATTGCATCTTGGTTAAGGATGAAAATCCCCTACCATTACACTAGTGTAAAAATAGCATGTATTACTATATGATTGATTGTTATTTTCCACCAAGGGAAATAGATTGTTTGTTTCATGAAAAGTTTAGTTCTTCTTTGTGAATACTAGTATTTTTATGTGTGATTCATTTGTTAGCATAATATTCCTTAGGAGGATCATGTTACGAAATGCTTCACTATTGTTTGCTTAAATTGAATTATTTGCTAATAGAATAATTCCTTGTGATTGATAGATTATTTGTGAATGATTTTTATTGAGTGTTTGGATTTTTGAAAGTTCTTAGCTGAGCTTGTGTTGAGTGCATAGCTACTGGTTGTATAGCTTGTACCTTGTTTGCTTGCTATTTAATTGATTAGAAAAGCATGTGTTACTAGAATGGATTGATGCTTGCTTAGTAGATGTTTTCATAGAATTATTTTAGTGTTTATGATTACTAGCATGTGTAAGGTGTATGTGCTGTTATTATGTATTTATATTCATGAGTTGCTTGTTTAATATTGTGCATCCTTATAGTGATGTTTGCTTCTTCAGTGTTGGACTAGTGTCACCACTAGATATTAGGAGTTTTGCTCTAGTATTGTTGTCTTTTATTTTCTGAGTGTATGCTTTATTATAGCATGTTTAGGAAGTTATTTCTTATATTATTTTGCCATGAATTCTTGAGTTGCTCGTTGCTATAGTTGTAGAATACAATTATTTCTTATAGCATGCTTGTGTAGAATTTTCCATACTAGTATGCTTTTAGTGCACTATTGTGATTATGTTATTTGTAGCAGTATTGTCTTGTGTGATGATTGTGTTTTAGATTATATTTTATGACTTGTTACTATTGAATTGAGCTACTGGTTTGTTTGTTTATTTTCTTGATTGATGGATTCCTTAATTTTAGATAGACATTAGCATAGTCAATAACTAGCCTATTCATCTGTGATGTGATTGCTTGCGGTTCGGAAATTGTCTGAATGATTGCCTTAGCATGAGTATTATACTTATGCTATTGTTGTGCTAAGTGTGGTTGTTGTGCTTAGTAGTATCTTGTTATCTAGGCATTAGTTTAGTAGTGGACATGTTTGGTGATGATTGCTTGTGCGTTCTTAATACCTACTGCCACGGGTATTGCTTTGATTGATTGTTACTATTTTAGTAGCCTCACCTTTTGTGCCTGCAGCTATATTTTTAGCTTATTGAATATCTTATTATGAGAGCGGTACACCTACTCCATATATGGTATGAAATATGTGGGATATGGTTTCTCAACCATATGTGTGTCTGATGATAGTTTTGTATCCTGAGAGTTTGTGAGATAGCTTCCTCGATACCTTTTGAGTGCTTGCGCTAGTATAAGTTTGCTTTCTGTATGTGTTGTTTAGTTTAGTTGTTTGGTCTTTAGTTCTGAGTGGGTGTCTTTTATTATTTTACGGTGTTAGAAAACGAAGGAGAAGAAGAAGCAGTTATGGAGCTGTGCGTCAAGTTCAAGCTACTTCAAGGCCAGGGACATTAAGAGTTTAAGGCAAGCCATCCTGATGCTTATTGTTACACTACACTTATCATTATCTTGAAGGGTATATGCCCGAGAGGCAATAATAAAATGGTTATTATCTTATTCCTTGTTTATGATGAATGTTTATTTCTCATGCTAGAATTGTATTAACCGGAAACGTTGATACATGTGTGCTTAATAAACAAACAATGGTTCCTAGTAAAGCCTCTCTTTTAACTAGCTCGTTGATTAATAGATGATCAAGGTTTCCTGATCATGAACATTGGATGTTATTAATAATGGGGTCATGTCATTAGAAGAATGATGTGATGAACATATACCCAAAGAGAATATAGCAATGCGATCAACTCATTTAGTTTACATTGTTATATCAAACATACGAAGTAACTTATTCCTTAGATCATGAGATCATGTCAATCGCTGATACCGGAAGAGTGCTTTGATGGCATCAAACGTCACACCGTAACAGGGTGACTATAAAGGTGTCGTTAAGTATCCGGAAAGTATTAGTTGAGGATCATGGATCAAGAGTGGGATTTGTCCATCCAAATGACGGAGAGATATACTCTGGGCCCTCTCGGTGATATCACATCGAAACCGATTGCAAGCACGTGATATGATCACAAAGGATGTTATATCACGGGAACGAGAAAAGAGTACTTGTCGGTAACAAGATTGAACAAGGTATGGTTGATACCAATGATCGAATCTCGGACAAGTAAAATATCGCGAGACAAAGGGAATAGTTCACGGCGTTGTTGGTTCACACGATCACGAGAGTCATCGTTGAATATATAGGAGTCATCACGGATCTCCAGATCCCGCTGTTGATTATTGATCGGAGAGGAGTCTCGATCATGTCTATCTTATTCGCGAACTGTAGGGTGACACACTTAAGGTTCGATGACGCGTTTGAGAGGATACGGAATATCGAAGAATGTTTTGGGCAGCACCGAAATTGTTTCGGGGAAAATTGAAATAGTTCAAGGGGTTTTTCGTCGAATGGTTGTTAATAGAATTAACAAATGATTCGAGGTGCTATATGCAAAAGTTTGTTAATAGAATTAACAAATGCTGAAATAAAGAAATAAAAAGATTTTATTTATTTAGTAAAAGAAAACCTTTGGATTTTCCAAGTGGGAAATAATGGGAAAGTGAGTGGAGGTGAGTGGAGTGTCCACTCACATGATGAGGGAAGAGGTGGGGGCACACCCATGGGCTGGCCGCACCCCCCTTGGGCTGCCTCCCCCCTCTCCTATAAAAGGAGGGTGAGAGCTCTCCCTCCGCGACACACTTGCCACTTCCTTTTCCCTCCACCCGCTGCTCCATTCCATGGTCTCCGGCTTGGCGAAGCCCTGTCCGTGGGATTCTTCACCACCACCACGTCGTCGTGTTGCTGGAGTTCCGAGGGATCCTCTACTTCCGCGCCCTGCTGGAACGAGGGAACGGAGGTCGTCATCAACCGTACGTGTGACCGATCACGGATGCACCGCCGGATTGCGGTGTCCATCTTCTCGCTATCGGGATCGGTGTGAGTACGACTACGCCAACAACGAGATTTGATCTCGTACCACTTTGAGTCTTCGAGGGTATGTGTTCTCCTTAACCCTCTTGTTGCCCGTTGCACTTCGTCTCCTAGATTAGATCTTGGCCTTACGGGTGTCTCTCGCGTAGGAAATTTTTTGTTTTCTATGCAACGACCCCTTCAGTGGTATCAGAGCCGGATCTATGCATAGATATTTTGTACGGGTAGAACACATAGGTGTATGTGGGCGTTGATGATCATGTTATTGCCTCCTTGATTATTTTATGATCTTAGTGGCATAGTAGGATGAAGCTGCCCCAGACTAACTTTACGTGTACTATGTACGCGAGAGTTGTCTCACTTGTGGCTAAGGGGGTGTCCGTTTCTCCTACTATATTTAAGATCTAATCTACGAAGGGTTGCTAAAAATATGTTTATCAACATTGTGGTTGATGTTCGTAGGTATGAACGGTTCTATCCTCGAAAGCCCTAAGCCACGTAAAATATGCAAAAATAAATTAGAAGCGTCTAACTAGTTTTTGTTGGGCATGTGATGTGATATGGTCAATATTACAAATTTGATTATGAGATGATCTATTTTGTAAATTATTGATATACCGGAAGGTATCCATATGGTTGTCTTCTTATTGATGGACAATCAAGTTTGGGGTACCGTGGTACTTGGTACCACGCCGGTGGAATGATTGAGATCATACCATAATGCACATGATGGAGATCAAGTGCAAGAAGGACCATATCATATCACGTTATCCTTTCATGTGATGTCTTTGATGTTAATCCTTTTTATGCATCTTGTTTTGCTTAGATAGCGATGGTAGCATTATAAGATGATCCCTCTCACTTAATATCAAGATAATAATGTGTTCTTCCTTAAAGTATGCACCGTTAAGAAAGTTCGTCGTTTCGAGACACCACGTGATGATCGGGTGTGACAGACTCAACGTTCGCATACAACGGGTGTTTTCAAGCCTAGCATGTACAGACATGGCCTTGAAACACAAGCAATACTACGGTTCTACTTGGCGAGCCTAGCATGTACAGACATGGCCTCGGAAGACGTAACCGAAAGGTAAAGCATGAGTCATATGGATGATATGATGAACATGTCGATGTTCGCCTTTGAAGCTACATCATCTCACGTGATGATCGGTTTTGATGTAGTGAATTTGGTTCGTGTAATCACTAAAGACGACTAAGAGGGATGTTGTTTTTTGAGTGGGAGTTCATGGTTTAATTTGGAATTAACTTGAACTTATTTATCATGAACAACTAATCAAAGTGAATTTGCACAAATTGTAGTATTCATTGTCATCTATAATTACCTTACACTTAGATTGTTAATTGAGATATAACTGTTATGATCTGGTAAATACCATTTAAGATTGGTACCGTATTAGTGAAATTTAAAATTGAATCCTATTGTAGATTTTCGGTATTTCCTACCTACCTCCATGTGATTAATGATTGATTGATCTAGAGAGCAACCAATTCCTACTTAGAATCCAAAGTCATGGTTGCTTCCGTATTACTTTATCTTCAAAAGAATGTTTTGTTGATCAAAGTGATTTAGGAACCGAAAAGAATTGTTTTCAGAAACAATCAAGTGAAAGATATACAGATATCTAGAAACTTATTTGTGGCAACATGGCTGAGTATAATTTAGCGTGACAATGTATGCTTATATTATTTGAATATATGCAATGATTGAAGATGCTAGGCGTTTGAATATTCCAAGAAGTTGGGCGCTAAAAATTATCCTCTAAATCCCTTCCTTCGAGCTATAGTAGCTTAATCATATAATTGTTATGATGGGATGGATTAAAAGTATGTGTAAAGTCGTTTACCTCACTTGGAGATTGCTAAGAGTGGAATCTAGAAGAATTCTATTAATATGGTGATATTAGTAGAACAATCAAACTCAAAGTATGACTCAATGGGTGATAGTATATGACTAACACGCCAAAGAAAATGAGCTAGTACGACTAGCATTGTTTGATGTTGAATGATTCTTCTGTAAAGGAAAGGGAATATTGAAAATACAATTGCAAATAGATATATGGCAGAAAAGAAGATAACTGGAAAAGTCTAGCTCAGGAGTATATGCTTGATATACAAGTTATAGATGTATTACTAGTTAACAAAGTATTTTTGGGTATTTTGATACCACATTGGTTGGTATGAGTTGTCATACAAAGCAACGCAATGCAAGAAATACAAGGGCCTAAAAGGAACTAGTAATAGATGTGGAATCGATTATGACAAGAACATAAATAAAGTGTTATTGTGTTCATTGTAGTATCGAACCAAACATTCAAGATTTATTTTAAGAACTTAATAAGTTGTTATTTTGTTCTAGTATTTTGTGAGAACAAATGAGATTGTTCAAACGATGACCATATTCCATAATTGATGGATATGTTAATATAAATCATGTTGGTAAAGTAAACATCTATAAGACTGAATGCTAAACATTGCAAGACGTAAAAGATTTTCACTTAAATTGTGACACCACCATTTTAGTTCATATCGGAAAGGAAAACATGAAGGAATTCCATATTGATGGACTTCCGGAGTCATTTTATTTTGAATAAATTGACGCTTGTGAGACCTCTTCCAAAAGATGAATAGAATTCCGTTCTTAGGCCAAAGTAGAATGGACGACTAATTTAGTGGAGATTATACATACTGATGTATATAGTCCATTATGTGTAGTCATGTATGGTGGATTAATTTTTCCTTCATAAAATTCTGTCGATGACTTGAGTAGATATGTGAGTATATCTATTTAAAGGGAACAGAGTTTGAAATTTTGAATTGGTTCAAAAGGTTGTTAATATGAAGTTAAAATCAATGTAACAAGATAATCAAGTATTTATGATTGGATCATAAAGGATAAAGTTTGAGTTACAAGTTTAGCAAAACATCTGAGAAGTTGCAGAATTGTTCTACAACTTATACTTCTCGAATACCCCACATTAGATTGGAGTATTCAAAAGACAAAATCAAACCCTGTTTGACATGGTAAGATTAATAAAGTGCCATTATAATTTTGTAGTTTATACATTAAGGACAACCGCTTGTACACTAAAAAGAGCACCATCATGATGTGTTGAAATTGACAACATATAAGATATGGTTTGGGTAATGACCCGAATTGTCATTTTTTCTTAAGTTTTGGTATGCATAGCATGTGTAAAATGTTTACAACCAAAATAGGATAAATATATGTTTATAAGGTTATCCCAAATAAAACATTGGGTATTTCTCCTATCACCGAACCAAAAGACAAATGTTGTTTGTCAGAAAGGGTTGATTTCTCGAGAAAGTAGTTCTTGCGAAACAAGTGAGTGGGAGCACAGTACAAACTCAACGAGATTAGAGAATCTTCGTTATCATGTCAAGAGTAGCGCAACACTGGAAGTTGTTCCGGGGTTTACTATTTTGACTAAGTAGAAGACACTACAAATGTTGTAGATACTTCAAATGAGTTTGCGAGCTGTACCAGAAAAGTCCAAAAACTTTGTACTTAGAACAACTTGTGGTTTAAGTGTAAATTGTTGTTTTGACAACAAAAGGACCTGGACCTTATAAAGGAAGCAAATGATGGGCCCTGACTTCGTAAAATTGACTATGAGTCATTATATCCGCCATAGTATCCTTGTATGAATATCAAGTATGTGACTTGGTAGTCCTTTCAATAGGCATGATGCCTAACGATAGCAAAAGGGTCTATATAGCGACAAAGACATGGATACTTATCGAAAAGTTGTTTTCAACGAAGTTCAAAGAGTTGACTACTACAAGATTTCGATCTTCCGTAGTGATCCTTTAGTCTTTGCGGATAGTTCTAGCAAAAAGTTACATATTATGATATGGCAGTTGAATAACAAAACCAACTCTCCTCTCGAGGAAGTTTGATCAAGGGTGTGTACTTGACACAGTCTGAGAGTTTCGTAAAATTCAAAAGGTTGCTATAAAGGCATGCACACTTCAATGGTTGAAGTGAGCATAGCGAAGTTGAAATCTTTAGCTTAATGAAGTTATCAAAAGAGTTTGATTCCATCATGAATGATAAAGATGCTTGTAGAGTTACAAGAAATTAAGTGGGAGCGCTATGACATATTTCCAATACTTTATGTAGATGACATATGGTTGATTGGAAAATATGTATTTTAAATTAACACGGTTAATATTTTCGATTTCATATTGATGAAAGGCTTAGAAGATATTGGGCATCGATATCTATAAAAGATGGATTGACGCACCTGATATGATTGAAGCCAAATTACATAGATGAAATATTGAAGTAAGTCAATATGAAAATGACAAGAAGGAGTTCTTGTCACATGGAAAATAATTGAGCAAGATTCATGTGTTTTGACACATGATGAGCATCATTGAAATTGAGATTTCTAAGTCATGTTTCCATGCTATGTACACAACCAGATGAGTCCTATGCTATAAAATGTTATAGTAGGATAATTCATATGATGATTAGACAACAGTGGGAGAGATCCTTGTGTCATTTTAGAAATGCTAAGGATATGTTTTCCTATATAGTAATGACAAAATATTAGTTGTAATATGTTACACTAATAGTCTTGTCATTTATTCAAGTAATTTTATCTCAATTAAAATATGTGATGAAGGGTAGCACAATAGGATGGAAGAAAGTTCCATGCTAGATTTGAAAGAGTTTCAAAATTAAAATATTGTGACAGATACTACAACAAAGGCTAAAGTATATCGTTGTGTTAACAACTGATTACAAGTGTATTTTGTGTCAAGGAGTTCTTTATTAAACTTGGTGAATTTCCAAGAATGCTGAAACTATGAAGCTACATTTTCACAATGTTAGTAACATCAGTTTAAGCGAAGGAATTAAGGTATCACCGGAACTTGGTGAGTTTCCAAGAATGCTAATACTATGAAGCTACATTTTCACAATGTTAGTGACATCAGTTTAAGCTGAGGAATTAAGTTTTCACCAATTGACGATATATATACAAAGCCATCTCATTTAGAGAATGAGTGATGCGTGTAGACGCAAAGGACATGCAAATACAATAGGACCTGAAAAATTCAGATCTTTTTGATGATGTTTACCACATGTGAAGCATGGTAATAACACTGGTACGCCATATGTGTTAAAGTGCTTACAGACTAGATTATTGACTCTAGTGCAAGTGGGAGACTGAAGGGAATATGCCCGAGAGGCAATAATAAAATGGTTATTATCTTATTCCTTGTTTATGATGAATGTTTATTTCTCATGCTAGAATTGTATTAACCGGAAACGTTGATACATGTGAGCTTAATAAACAAACAATGGTTCCTAGTAAAGCCTCTCTTTTAACTAGCTCGTTGATTAATAGATGATCAAGGTTTCCTGATCATGAACATTGGATGTTATTAATAACGGGGTCATGTCATTAGAAGAATGATGTGATGAACATATACCCAAAGAGAATATAGCAATGCGATCAACTCATTTAGTTTACATTGTTATATCAAACATACGAAGTAACTTATTCCTTAGATCATGAGATCATGTCAATCGCTGATACCGGAAGAGTGCTTTGATGGCATCAAACGCCACACCGTAACAGGGTGACTATAAAGGTGTCGTTAAGTATTTGGAAAGTATTAGTTGAGGATCATGGATCAAGAGTGGGATTTGTCCATCCAAATGACGGAGAGATATACTCTGGGCCCTCTCGGTGATATCACATCGAAACCGATTGCAAGCACGTGATATGATCACAAAGGATGTTATATCACGGGAACGAGAAAAGAGTACTTGTCGGTAACAAGATTGAACAAGGTATGGTTGATACCAATGATCGAATCTCGGACAAGTAAAATATCGCGAGACAAAGGGAATAGTTCACGGCGTTGTTGGTTCACACGATCACGAGAGTCATCGTTGAATATATAGGAGTCATCACGGATCTCCAGATCCCGCTGTTGATTATTGATCGGAGAGGAGATTCGATCATGTCTATCTTATTCGCAAACCGTAGGGTGACACACTTAAGGTTCGACGACGCGTTTGAGAGGATACGGAATATCGAAGAATGTTTTGGGCAGCACCGAAATTGTTTCGGGGAAAATTGAAATAGTTCAAGGGGTTTTTCGTCGAATGGTTGTTAATAGAATTAACAAATGATTCGAGGTGCTATATGCAAAAGTTTGTTAATAGAATTAACAAATGCTGAAATAAATAAATAAAAAGGTTTTATTTATTTATTAAAAGAAAACCTTTGGATTTTCCAAGTGGGAAATAATGGGAAAGTGAGTGGAGGTGAGTGGAGTGTCCACTCACATGATGAGGGAAGAGGTGGGGGCACACCCATGGGCTGGCCGCACCCCCCTTGGGCTGCCTCCCCCCTCTCCTATAAAAGGAGGGTGAGAGCTCTCCCTCCGCGACACACTTGCCACTTCCTTTTCCCTCCACCCACTGCTCCATTCCATGGTCTCCGGCTTGGCGAAGCCCTGACCGTGGGATTCTTCACCACCACCACGTCGTCGTGCTGCTGGAGTTCCGAGGGATCCTCTACTTCCGCGCCCCGCTGGAATGAGGGAACGGAGGTCGTCATCAACCGTACGTGTGACCGATCACGGATGCACCGTCGGATTGCGGTGTCCATCTTCTCGCTATCGGGATCGGTGTGAGTACGACTACGCCAACAACGAGATTTGATCTCGTACCACTTTGAGTCTTCGAGGGTATGTGTTCTCCTTAACCCTCTTGTTGCCCGTTGCACTTCCTCTCCTAGATTAGATCTTGGCCTTACGGGTGTCTCTCGCGTAGGACAATTTTTGTTTTCTTTGCAACGACTCCTTCATATCTATCATGCATATTTTACTTCTGAAAAGTTTTACAAAACTTTGTTTGCCAAAAACTATTTTTGAGTGACTACTACCATTAATATTATATATACTATTACTACGCCAGTAGCTGTTACTTGGTGTTACCAAGCCCATAGCAACCTTATGGTATTTATTACCACCAAAAGTATAAGTCCCTAAGTGGACACTTTAAAAATATGTTTTTGCAAAACGAAGGCTTTTATGGAAAACCCGGTGGAAAGTCGAAGTCTTATTCATCGGAGGAATGTTGGAGTGGTCATTTTTGGAAAAATGGTGTTTTACAAAAATGACACATAACCTAGTCTTCGCCGGACAACCTTTACCGTACTGCCACTTTACCCCAACATGGGCACGGGGCTTAACTTGAAGTTTGTTCTTGTTAGTGTGTGTTCTATCTCAATTTTCTATAAGGGGATGGACTCCCTCGAACCGATTGCCGCCAAGTTATGAAACGTGCGACATAAAAAGTGTGGGATTAATTTCTCCTCCGGTCGCAGCAGTTGGGGCTCCTGTCTAGGCAAGGTGGGACCTGATGCCGGGGAGCACAAACCCAACTGAAGAGATAGGCATATTCTAGCTTGAACATAGTGGATGGTTAGGATCAGTTATCTGATGTTTACATACTGTTGTTACAGGCCGTGGTTGTTCACGACAGATGTACTGGATCTGGTGGATTGTGTACACCTCTGCAGAGTAGAACTATTTCGGAATATCCGCGTCCTCGGATATGGACAGTTGAATGGCCATGTAGCTAGCACTGTGTCAATGTTTTCAAAAAGGAGTTTTCAAAAAGGTGTTGGGCTTGTAAAGTACTGAAAGGAGGAAATCTTGTAGCGTGGAGGTACCGTTGGTGAAAAGCCAGAATTTGTTTTAAAAAAGTTTTGCAAAGAAAATCTTTCTTTTCTAAACAAAAAATGGAAGTTTATTCCAAGAAGTTTTGCAAACAGAAAATTTTCTTTTAACAAAGTTTTACAAAACCGCTTGTACATGTGATATCTACAAGAGAAAGAAAATTATATTATTTTCTTTTCAAGTATCTTCTTCAACAAAGATACAGAGATTTTCAAAATCAACTATGATATATCTTTCATATATCATGGGTAGTGAACCCTATGTATAGCCTACCTATGCCACTATATAAGCATACTTGCATTTTGGTAAGCTACATGATGGGTGTCTTCCTAAGTACATTCAAATGTACTCATATTGGTTTCATCCCTGGTATTTACTTGACATACATCGAGAAGGAGTCTCAGAAGGAGATCTACGAAGAGGAGTACGGAGCTGATGGCTTTGCGAACTAGGATCGTCTCCCGGTCAGCAGCCTGTAGGTTAAGGCGTGACTTGGGCTCTACTACGTTTGTGTGTGTTTAGTCTTCCGTTGTGTGTGTTGTGTGGTTGCCCTGCGTGGCAGCTGTGTGGACTTGTTCATGTGACCATGTCTCTTTTGTAAGTGTTTGTGTAATCGTGTAATGGATATTGTATCTGTGTACCAACTTGATATGTTGTTCACGACTAGTGTGATCTGGGATCGTGAATGTATGCATATCGGAGGTGTCCTTGAACAGTGGTTCTGGAGGACCTTACAGAGCCAATCCTCTTCGGGTTGTTCGTCTACACGCCCCACTCGCCGGCATCCCGCCCGGCATTCAGCGGTCTCCAGGAGGGCGTCAGCATGACGTTCGGCAACCTCCACTTCCACGCCAGTAAGGAGGGGATCCTATGCTTCCCCGACTCCACAGTACTCGAAGGATCTGACGCCGAGTCCAGCTCGAGCACGGAGACCCAGGAATCACCACTCGACGACTTCGATTGCAGCTCAAAGTCGAGTCACGGCTCGATCCGCCACAATAGGCTTGGCTTCCACACCATCTCCTCTTAGGAACCCATCGACCTCAGCAAGCACGACTGCCCCGCCCCAAAGACTCACGGGCCATATCTGGATCACGTCTGCATGGTTGGGCCTGAAGATGAACCCGCCGAAATGGAGGCTAGCCTCATGGCGAGCCAACAGATCAAGGTCTCGCGAGCCGCCTGGAACGAGGCGAAGGCAGCAGTGGAGGCAAGCCGTCCGATAGAGTCCACATCCTCCCAAGAAGACATGATAGCATACCACTACCACTTGTCGCTGAGAACCCGCGAGATAATAAGCGCCCGAAAAGAACTCGACGCGCGTCAACACGCAGTAGAAGCCTCGAGCGCGCGTCGCGCAGAGCTCTCCAGAACTCGCGACTCGACGGGGAATCAGCCTGTCGAGCAGGGGAAGTACATCTCAAAGACCACCCGTATGGACCAAGGATCCCTCAGCGAGATCAGCAAAACCATCGAGACCTCCCTCATGCACGTCGACGAGGGGGGCAACATTCACCCGACAACTCCTGCAGCCGCGGTCTTAGCCGCTGCTACCTATTTACAGGCAAACCAGCGGCCAGAAAACGATCCCCGCGCAGAGCAGCATCGCCAAGTCCAAAGGGGGCTAGGCATGGCCGAAGCAGCACTCGCCGCCCAAACTCCCAAGAAAACAGCCACCCCCGAAGCTGCGACGCCTCGAGCAGACAAAACACCTCGGAGACGTGATAGTACGTCGCCCAAAAGAGGAGATAAGGAATTGCCCCGCCGCCATAGAGGAAAGGAGGCACGGCGCCGCGGCGAGATCTCGCACAACGATGCCGACAGCCCGCGACATCGCGGAGGTCGCCTGAGACATCGCGACGAAGAACCGCGCAGTGGCCGCGACTCGCGACATCGCAGCAGGGACCCCTCATCAATGGCAATGACTCTGTTGCCAGAACAAGCCTGAAGCTAGTGACGCGCACCACCTCCTCCTTCAGGTAGTCCCACGTCAACCACGTGCACACTTCAGCCATGTCAGCCGGCATAACATCGTTAAACAAGTTTTACTTGGTTGTCTTCCGGCCGGGGAAGTCAGCGGGGTCGTCGGGATTGGCCGTCTTTAGGGGCGATTTGATGTACTCTGGTGGTGGCCAGTTCCACTACTTCTTCCCCTCCTTCTTCGGTGTGACGGGGCACAAGTGGCCATGGGGAGTCAATGGCGCACACCTTTCGTCAATAACGAGGTTGTTTCTAGCACGACGGCGTGGCTGCTCCTTCTCGTGCTTGTCCTTGACGCCAGCAAGAGGCGTCGATCAGGAACACGCCACCGCAGCCAAGGAGGTGGACAAGCCCGATGCGCCACACCGCGACATCCCAGAGTTAACGCGGCGGCGGGAGAGGGAGGGGGTTGTCCAGCCGTGGCTCGTTGCCGCCCTTGATGTGTGCAAGGATGATACGTCATAAACGTATCCTTAATTTATGATGTTCCATGTTGTTTTCATGTTGTTTCCTACATGTTTGCTATAAACTTTATGTCATTTTTATCGATTTTCTGGACTAACCTATTGACAAGATGCCACAGAGCCAGTTCCCTGTTTTTTGTTGTTTTTACTTTCAGAAAAGTTGTTCTGGAATTATTCTCGGAATTGGGAAATTCGAAGTCCGAAGGTCCTAGAATTCCCGAAGGTTCCACGGAGTCCCGAAGAGGCCCGGAGGGGAGCCACCCCATAGGGCAGCGTGCCCCCTGGCCATGCCATGGGGTGGAGTGGGGCCCCCATGCCTCCACCGCCATCTCCCTTTCGCCTATTTATACCCCCCCGATACGTCAACCCTAAAAATATATCACTTTGTCCCGAGAAACACCCGAGGTCGCCGTCATCGTTATCCCGAGATCGGGAGGGTTCTGGATCTCTCCCCGGCACCCTGCCGGGAGGGGAATTCATCACCGGAGGGGTCTACACCACCATGCCCTACTCCGAAGTGATGCGTGAGTAGTTCATCCCTGGACTATGGTTCCATAGCAGTACCTAGATGGTTGTATTCTCCACTTTGTACCACATGTTTAGATCTCGTGAGCTGCCCTACATGATCGAGATCATCTTTATGTAATGCTACATGTTGTGTTTGCTGGGATCTGATGAATGTTGAATGTTATGTCTTCTGATTATCAATCTATCATGTTATCTTCATTCTTATGTTATTTATGATCTTGCATGCTCTCCGTTATTAGTAGATGCTCTGGCCAAGTAGACGCTAGTAACTCCAAGAGGGAGTATTTATGCTCGATAGTGGGTTCATGCCTCCTTTGCATCTGTGCTCGAGTGACAGAAACGTGACGGATGGAGGATGTGTTGTTTCCACTAGGGAGAAAACAACAATGTTTACCTAGTTTACATTGTTTACATTACACACTTTGCTTGCTGCGATAATCTGTTGCTTGCAACTTAATACCCAACGTTTGTTCAGATGATATTCGGAGGGTGGATTATTAGTCATAGATGCAGTTGGATGACGGTATATGCATTTTGTTGTAATGCCCGCATGAATCACATAGTAATCTTTATGTCTTGCATATGCACTATGGTGCAGCCTTCAATTCTGTCAATTGCCCAGCTGTAATTTGTTCACCACACATGTTATTTATCTTTCGCGGAGAGACACCACTAGTGAACTGTGGACCCGAGTCCTTTTTCTCATACTGATAATACACACACTGGTTTCATACTGTTATGACTGCTTTCATACTTTTCTCCTACTGTTTTCCACACCATACGTTTAACCTCTTTGTGTTCAGCAAAACCGGTGAGATTGACAACCTCACTTCTTCGTTGGGGCAAAGTGATTTGATTCTGTTGTGTAGGTTCCACGTTGCTGATGAACCGGTAGTGCGCTCTGCCATCTCAGCTGCATCAACCTTATGAAGTTACTCCTTCCTCCTACTGGTCGATTCAACCTTGGTTTCTTTCTGAGGGAAACTTGCTGCTGCACTCTTCATACCTTCCTCTTGGGGTCTCTTAACGAACGTGTGTTCACACGCATCAAGCACTTTTCTAGCGCTGTTGCCGGGGAGGAAGAGAATTTCTGCAAGGGGAGTCTCTCACTTCCAATCTCTTTACTTTGTTTTTGTTTTGCTTAGTTATTTTATTTTGTCTTGTTTGCTTCTGTTTATCAAAAACAAAACAAAAAATTAGTTCTTATTCTAGTTGTTATTTTTGCTTTATCATGCTTGCTATGAATGGTTGATGTCTTTGAAACTAGATATTATTAGCAATATGGGTTCACGTAAGAACAACAAAAATATTATAAGGAACACCGCTTGTCACAAAAAGGGATACACTTATGGGAGCAAATTAATAAATTGCTTGACTATGCTAAAAAAGTTGTGCTCTACTTATAATGTTACTTATTGTTTTGATAAATCCTGCTACTGTAGGAGGTATAAATACCTCCCTTTTCAATGTGAGTATAATGATGATGTTACCATATCTTCTTATGTTAAGGGAAATTATGACTTTGATGATGTGGAACAAATTGAGGAATTTATTGCTTCGAAGGGTGCATTCAAAATTGCTTATTTGCTTGAAAATATTGATGATGCACCTTATAAATATGAGATTTATGATATACTTGATTATTGCTTTGATAATTACAAGGATTGTAATTACTACATACTTAGATATCTTAATGGATTCTCTCCCCAAAAGGGAGAGACTAATGCCTTGCGGGAACCTATGGAAGAAGAAATTGTTGAATCTGGAAGCTCATTGGATGAAAAAGAGGAGGAGAGTGATGATCAAGAGGAGGAAGAATGGAGCTACCCATGTCTACCTTCCAATGATAGTAAGTATCTAACTCATACATTATTTGATGAAATTGATACTTGCTATACTTGTGACCTTGATACTACTTTGAATGAAACTTGTGAGAATGATATTGCTACTATTATTTATGATAATCCTTGCTACTTTGATAAATCTTATGATAATGCTCTAGATGATGGTCCTATGTTACTTGATGTTATAAATTATGATGCTATTGAAAATGGGATTGATAATAGTAGTCCCATACCTTTTATGAGTGATCATTCATCTTGTTTTTCTATTGCTAAAAGTGGGAAAAAGAGGAGCTGATTTTAAATTTTGATCCCACAGTTTTTTAGCTTGATATGAATTGTGTGCTTTTAGACCATGACAAACATGCTTTATGTGATAATTATGTTGTTGAGTTTGTTCATGATGCTACTGAAAATTATTATGAGAGAGGAAAATATGGTTGTAGGAATTTTCATGTTAAAAAAATACCTCTCTTTTTGTTGAAAGTTTTGAAGTTGCTCTTGTTCTACCTTCCCATGATTTCTAGGTTGAGCTTCTTTATTTTATTTCTTTACGAGATTCCTATGCATAGGAAGTGGGTTAGACTTAAAAAAATTATACTTGCTTCTTGATTCTCTCTTTTTCTTGATTCATAATTCTTATGTGAGCATCTTCTTCACTTGAAAATACGTGAATCCACTTTTATGGCCTAGCTAAAAGGCGTTAAAGAAAAGCACTTCTTGGGAGATAACCCATGGTTTTATTTTTTGCTTTGTTTTTATCTGTTTTGTTTGAGTCTAGGGGTTGTATACTTCTGTAGAAACTCATTTGTATATTATTTTTCATGTTTTAGTTGTGCCAATGCCAAGTAAAGTTTCTGACGAGAGTTGGAGTTGGTTTTGGATTTCTGTGCAGGAAACAGATTTCTGTTGTCCACCGTAAAACATCGTATAATTCACAGGAAAATCAGAATGTCCTGAATTTTTGTGTGCTTATTACTCGGCTAATTCCACAACTTTTTCATTCTTTAAGTTTTTAAATCTGAGCAACGTAAGTGCCCCGAAAAAATTCGTATTTACAGACTGTTCTGGTTTTGGCAGATTCTGCCATTTTTTTGCATTTGCTCTTTTACGATGTCAAGTGGATTTCTTTGCTTCACGAAACATCAGTGGCACTTGTGCCCATACAGAAACCATGGATTTTTTATTGTTGCACTAACCCTCTAATGCTAATTACTCTTTGAGTGTGGTGTGGAGCAAGTTTTCAAGGGTCAAGAGAAGAGGGTGATGTATGTGATCAAGAAGAGTGCAAGGTCAGAGCTTGGGGATGCCCCCGTGGTTCATACCACCAAATTCTAAGAATACTCAAGCATCTAAGCTTGGGGATGCCCAAGGCATCCCCTTCTTCATCAACAATTTATCAGGTCACTTCTAGTGAAACTATATTTTTATTCGGTCACATCATATGAAGTTTACTTGGAGCGTCTGTTTGTTTTTCTTATGTTTTCTCTTGTTTTCCTTCCTGCAATAATATAGTTGGACCCTAGCATTCCTTGCCTGAGAGAGAGAGACACGCTCCACCTTTTCGTTTGAATACTCGTTATCTATATGCTCGTATTCTTAGTTTTTCTTCTAGCTGCTGCAAAAATTCATGTTTAGCTCTTGTTTTCTTTGCATCTCTTATTCAGAGATGTTAGTTTTAGTACTGTTGTGTGAGTACTCTGGTGATTTCTTGCTGTATCATTTAGAGAGTTTTTGTTAAAACATATTTTGTGTGGTGCTTGTTGGGAAAAGAAATTGCTGCTTGAAGTAGAATTTATAACGGTGCAAGTAGAAGTTTGTATAGACTGTGGCTAGACTTTTTCATATCATTCTAGATGTTATTTTTAATTCTAAAGCCTAGTGGTTGTTTAGTAGCATGATTAGTATCAAATAACTGAGAGTGTTTAATGTGCCATTGAAAGAATCATTACTTGTTCTTGTCATATTGGAGCATAAATTTATGATGTTCTCCTTTGAATGTTTTATTTGGTTAACTTGGCGCATGTGATACATCTCCAACGTATCTATAATTTCTGATGTTCCATGTTGATATTATGCCAATTTCTACATGTTTTCTCACTTCTTTATAGAATTTTTTACACGTTTTCCAAGACTAACCTATTAACAAGATGTCAAGTGCCAGTTCCCTGTTTTCTGCTGTTTTTTATTTCAGAAAAGTTGTTCTGGAACTATTCTCGGAATTAGACGCCACGAATCCCGAAGTTCCTATCCCGGAAGCATCCAGAAGTCCCTAAGATCCCCGGAGGGTGGCCACTCCATAGGGTGGCGCGGGTCCCCCCGTGGCCGCGCCACCTGGTTGTGTGGGCCCCCTGGCCACCCCCGGCATCGCCCTTTCGCCTATTTATACTACCCCGAGCAAAAACCCAAAAAGAATTGACCTTTTCCAAAAAAAATACATCCGTAGTTCCGCAGCCTCCGCCGACATGTTTCGGGGGACATATCTCTGTTCTGTCACCCTGCCGGGACGGGGAAGTTCCCCCGGAAGCCATCTCCATCGACTCCACAGCCATCTACATCGCCGTTGCTGTCTCCTATGATGAGGAGAGAGTAGTTCTCCCCCGGGGCTGAGGGCTCTACTAGTAGCTATGTGGTTCATCTCTCTCTCCCATGGTGTGGTCTTTATGTGATCATGAGATTTGTATCTAGTTGAATTAGTAGATGTTTCTCCTCATGTATTATGCTAGTCAAGTGGTTTTGTTATGAGATCTTCGTAAACACTTTGATCACGGTGTAAAGGTGTCAGTGTGTGCACCGTGTGGTTTAGCATGATATTTATATCTTGTGTTGGATGAGACTATGAAATTGTGGAGTTTGCTTAGTACCTTTTAGGGCACTCATAGTGACAGCATGGGGTTAACTAGACATGGGAATACAAACTTGAGGAGTGCTGTTACAGCCCGGCGCAATGAAGTGGTGTTTGTTATTCGACCGGAGAGTGGTTCGGAGTAGCATAGTGAAGGGAAGATATTTATGCATTCAATTATGAGATCATTGTTGATAGTGTCCACTAGTGAAAGTAGGATCCCTAGGACTTATTTCCAAGCATTGAAACACCATTTTCCGCCTGTTCTGCTACATGTTTGCTTGCTGCCATTTTTATTTCAGATTGCTATTATCACTTATTATCATCCATATTACTTGTATTTTACTCTCTTTTCGCCAAACTAGTGCACCTATATAACTGACAATTGTATTAGGTGTGTTGGGGACACAAGAGACTTCTTGTATCTTAATTGCAGGGTTGCTTGAGAGGAATATCTTTGACCTCTACCTCCCTGAGTTTGATAAACCTTGGGTGATCCACTTAAGGAAAACTTGCTGATGTTCTACAAACCTCTGCACTTGGAGGCCCAACAGTGTCTACAAAAATAGAAGCGTGCGTAGACATCAAGCTCTTTTCTGGCGCCGTTGTCGGGGAGGTAAGGTAAAAGGCTCTCACATCCCCGGGTGTGAGTGCTTGAAGTTATTTCCTTTAGATTCTATAATTATATCTTTTTGTTTCTTGTTATCACTAGTTAGGCTTATTTTTACTTGTTACTTGTTTTTATCTTTATTCTTAAATGGAAATAAACAAAAATATGAGAGAGCTTTATAATATTTATATTGAGTTAGGACATGAAGTGTTTGAAGAGAAAATTAAAAAACCTATGGAGCTTTATTTGCATGCTAATAGCAACGTTATTAGTATTAATTCTTTAAACACCATTTTTGCTAATCCTATGGAAAAGTCTAAGCTTGGGGAAGCTAGTTTTGATGAATATGATATTTTTAGTCCCCCAAGTTTTGAGGAGGAAATTTTCTTTGATGATACCTTGCTCTCCAATATATGATAATTATAATGATTGTGGTATTCTAGTTCCACCTTTTTACAATGATGAATATGATATTTTTAGTCCACCTACTATTGAGGAGAAATTAATTATGATTGCAATATGCCTCCTATATTTGATGATTATGGTGATGAGAATAATAATGATAGCTATTTTGTTGAATTTGCTCCCACTACTATTAATAAGAATGATTATGCTTATGTGGAGAGTATTAATTCTTGTATGCATGTGGCTCATGAGAAGAATGTTTTATGTGATTGTTATATTGTTAATTTTATTCATGATGCTACTAAAAGTTATTATGAGAGAGGTAAACATGGTTTTATGTATCTCAATAATATTAAGTTTCCAATCTTTATGCTGAAATTTTTGAAGTTGCACTTATTTTGTTTTCCTATGCTAGTCACTTTGTGCTTCGTGGACTTGTTTTTCTCCAAGATTCTTTTTCATAGGAAGTGGGTTAGACTTAAATGTGTTTTATATTTGCTTCTTGATGCTCTCTTATTGTGCTTCAACTCTTATTCTTATGTGAGCATCTTTTAAAAATCATTGTGCCTAGCTGAAAGGCGTTAAAGAAAAGCGCTACCGGGAGACAGCCCGTTTTATTTCTCCATTTTCAACCCGTTTTCCGTCGTTTTATTTTTTTTTCTTTGCACCTGCGTGTTGTCTATTTCTTTAGAAAACCCGCTGTATCTTTTCTTTTGTGTCTTTGTTGAGCCAAGTAAAGCCTCTAGTGGAAAGTTGAGACTATATTTCAGATTTCTGCGTAGGAAACAGATTTCTGCTGTCCACTGTTAAATTCGTATTAAATCACAGAAAATTCAAAATCACCTGAGTTTTTTTGCAAAATCCCGGGCTATATACGCAACTTTTCTTAGTTGAACACTTTTTTATTTGAGCAATAGAAGATTTTAGAAAAAAATTCATCTTTACCTGTTGTCCTGTTTTGATAGATTTCTGCCAATAATTGCATTTGCATCTTAATCTCTTTATTTTGGTGTTCTTTTGAGAAAAAGAGTTTTCAAAGAATTTGTGACAGTAGCTAATGTGTTTATGAGTTTTAGTATTGTGTTGAAACTGAACCTTGTGAATTTATTATTTTGATTGCACTAACGTTGCTATTGAAGATTGTGAGAAGTTTGGTGTGAAGGAAGTTTTCAAGGGTCAAGAGAAGAGGATGATATGATGTGATAAAGAAGAGTGAAAAGCCTAAGCTTGGAGATTCCCTAGAGGTACATCCCATAAAATTCCAAGAATACTCAAGCATGTAAGCTTGGGTATGCCCAAGGCATCCCCTTCTTCATCGATAAATTATCAGGTCACTTCTAGTGAAACTATATTTTTATTCGGTCACATCTTATGTGCTTTACTTGGAGCGTCTTTTATTTTTTTGTTTCAGTTTTTTTGGTTTTATTTGCTGTAATAAATGTTTGTATCTTATCATACTTCTGTGGGAGAGAGACACGCTTTGTTTTCATTGCTTAGAACACTCTAGTTTTCATTCTTATTGTTCTGTGAGTGTTCACTTTTTGCTAGTACTGCATTTAGCCTTTGTTTTCATGCATCTATTATTCAGAGTTGTTAGTTTTAGTAGTGTAATCTGAGTACTATCATGTTTGCTTGCTGTATCATGTAGAGTATTTTTGTTAAAACATATCTTGTATGGTGCTTGTTGGGAAAAGAAATTGTTGCTTGAGGTAGAATTTTTAATGGTGCAAGTAGAAGCTTGTATAGACTGTTGCTAAAACTTTTTCATGCCATGCTAAATGTTATTTTAGTTCTAAAGTCTTGTGATGTTTAGTAGCATGAATAGACTCAAATAGCTGAGGGTCTTTAATATGTCATTGAAAGAGTCATGAGTTGTTCTTGTCATAAGGAAGCATAAATTTTTGATATTCTCTTTTGAATGTTTTATTTGGTTGACTTAGCGCATGCTCACACCATGTTTATGACTATGAACCAGTCACGAATGGCTTCCATGACCACTTAGTTTTTGAACTATGATACCGCTTATGCTTTAATTAATGATGTTTATGTCGTTATGCATGATTATGGCTCTTATGCTCTCTTGATTTGTCGCTCCTAGTCTTTTGCTAGCCTCCACCTGTACTGAATATGAGCTCTACTCGTGCATCCAACTCCCTTAAACAAAAGTTTTTTTCCATTGTGTACACCATACCTACCTACATGTGGTATTTCATTGCCACTCCAAGTAAATTTCTCATGTGTTACCTTTAAAACTTTCAAAATTACTCTTGTTTTGTGTTCTTGTTTTTGCTTATGAGGACGTCGATAGAGAATCTTTATCTCACTCATTGATTGGATTTCATACCCTAGACTAGTGGCTTCATCCGCTTATCCAAATGATAGAAGAGCTGGCAGCGGGGTGCCCAGCCCCAAAATAATACAAACAAATTCTCTTCACTATACTTGCCCCTGATTTATCC
Organism: Alopecurus myosuroides; assembly: GCA_028641055.1. Lineage (NCBI taxonomy): Eukaryota > Viridiplantae > Streptophyta > Magnoliopsida > Poales > Poaceae > Alopecurus > Alopecurus myosuroides. The sequence continues at coordinate 317,143,381 of CM054057.1, read as the reverse complement.
GTCAAAGCATAATTGTGTAAATAAAAGAGAAAGAGGGATGACCTTCTACCCAGATGGGTCCTTCATATGGGATCCACTCTTGTGAATCCATTTGGCTTGTGACGTACTGTATTTTCTGTTTACCATTCATTGACCTTCTACCCAGATGCTTATGTCAACGAATGGTAAACAGACAATACAGTACGTTACAAGTCAACTAGATTCACAAGAGAGGCTCCCATGTGAAGGACGCATCTGGGTAGAAGGTCATCCCTCTTTCTCTTTTGTTTACACAATTATGCTTTGACTGATAAATCAGGGGCAACAAGAGTGAAGAGAATTTGTCTGTATTAATTTTGGGCTGGGCACCCCGCTGCCAGCTCTTCTATCATTTGTGGCGGTTAAATACCACGTATCGGTAGGTATGGTGGACACATTTTGGCAAACTTTGGTTTTTGGGAATTGGATGCACGAGTAGAGCTCATACTCAGTACATGTGAAGGCTAGCAAAAAGACAGGGAGCGATAATCAAGAGAGCAACAACTATCATAATCATGTTTGCGACAAAGTAAAATTAAGTGAGGCATAAAATTGATGCTAAAAATCTAAGGAAAAATAAATCATCGAGGCTTATTGACTTTTTGTTTTCAGTCTTAGCATGTGTGAGCATGTGCCAAGTCGATTGAAATGAAACAGTCAGAGGAGGCTACCACAATATCATGTCCTTCTATGAATAGAACAATGCGAACAAATATTTATATGACAGGTTTTTCCATTAATAAATTGGAACAAAACATGAGAGAGCATGAACTATTAAGCAGCCATTAAGTCACATATATCTTATATGAACAAACTAAGCATCCTCACATAGATGGATATATGTACAAAAATGAAAACAAATAGAGTTCATACCAGCCTCTCACCACAACTTGAATTGTCGTATATCGTCATTATTGCTCTTCACTTGTGGCTCGAATAATATATAATGAAAACCAAGCTCCAATAGAGTCACGGACGACTGCTGAACTATGCAACAAACTTTAAAAAACCATAGAAGAACAACAAATACTTTTGGGTTTTTCAATTAAAGCAGGAACAGAAAGATACCAAGCAAACAAAACAAAATATTTTTGGGTTTTTGAATATTAAACTACAGCTAAAAGATAAAGCAAACCAAATATAGAAACTAAAGAAACAAACAAAGAGAAACAACAGAAATATTTTTGGTCTTTTTGTGTTTTGGAAAACAAGAACAAAACAATTAAAAACAAAGAGAAATAAGAGAAAGAGACAAAAAAAAGCAAAAGAAACAGAAAGAAACTAAAACAAACGAAAGAAAATAAAACATGGATATACAAAGAACCGAACGAACATGATATATAAATGAGTGTGATGTCGGTATACCTTCCCCCAAGCTTAGCCATTTGGCCTAAGTGGAGATCAATCACCAAGGGGGCCAAGAGGTGCCGCCCCCGTAATACGCCGAGGAGGAAGCCTCCTCCTGATATGTGCTCGAGGGTGCGCCAGTGTACTGCGTGTTGTGGTCCTCGGGAGGCGTATTTCGCCTCTCCTGCCATCGGTAAAACTCCATGGTGCTCAGATGCTCGTCTACCTGCTCCTTGGAGAGCAACCATGGTGACATGTCAATCTTAAACAAAACCGGCTTCGGCAAAGTAACTTTTCACTCTTCTCCATCCATATATAAAACTCTATATACTAAACGTCCATTAGTAGAGTTAGAAGTGACAAACTGATGGGATTTCATGGCAGCAAGGTTAAGCCTATGTGGAGCAATTATTTCATCATTAGGATTAATGGAAACATGCAAAGCAGCTTCTACACATGTAGCAATAATGCCACCAAAAATAGGCCCAGAAGCAGCAATGCGGCGTGCAACAACTGCACCAAGGTTATACTTCGTGCTACAGTTCAGTGCAGCATCAATGAAAGCAAGGTGATAACTAGAAACATTGCTAGTGTTCTCCCTACCAAGAATACTAGTAGCAATGTAGTAAGTAAAGTATCTAAGAGCAGGAAGCTGAATGTTCCTTATCTTCCCACGCTGGGATGAACTACCGTCATCATTGGTGATCTCTCGGTAGATCCCCTGGAGGTCTGCTGGTCTATCTTGAATCCTTCTCGCGATCCCGGTGGCGTCGATACCTATAATAGTACAAAAATCCACCAAGGACAAAGACATAGGGCTACTATATAACTTGAATGCAACAATTGGACCATATTGAGTGTTCTAAAATTTAAAGCTCTTAAAAAAGCTTTTGTGAGCGTGGCATATTGAGGGCTTTCATCCTCCATAAAGTTGGTGAGACCAACTCTCTCAATAAGCATAAGAAAGTCGTCTAAAAGACCCGCACTTCTTAAAAATGTACAGCCAGGAAAGCTAGATGGGTGAATGATACTGTCATCTTCCGCATCATCAATAGTTGATGCAATAACGTCTTCATTATATGATGGCCTCGCTGAAGTAGACGAGCGTGATGGCCTTGTCCTTCTAGTAGCATCACTCCTAAATATCTCACCAAAGTTGTAACTATCCATCTCTGAAATTTTTCAACAATCATCATAAAAATTAATTTCAAGCAACTATAAGGTGGAAGCTACTATAGATACTTATATGAGAGCTAAACATACATATAAACTACATTATTTCTACTCAAATCAAGCATGCAAACTCACATAAGCTGTCACCTACTGTGTCAAAATACTCAAGAAATACTTCATTAAACAAAATTCTACTTGGATCATCGGAGGAGTCACATACCGGAGATCAAACACACCAAAAATCAGCACAAATGATGGGCTGAAGAAGGAGATCGAAAATCCAGAGGAAGAACACCAAGAACACGGGATCTAGGAAATATTTTCCTTTTGGTAGGTGAGAGAGGAGACTTGGGCAGTGGAGAGAGTAAGTGGAGGGCCAGGGAGGCCCCACACCACGTGTTGGTGCCACCAGGGGTTGGCCGCGCCACCCTGGGGTGTGCCTGACTGGTGGGTCCCCCTGGGGTCTCCCAGGTGGATTTCTGCCTCATTTTTTACATAAAAAACTATTATAATTTTTCTGGAATTTTTTGAGAAACTTTATTTTTGAGGTATTTCCAGAATTTTAATAATTAATAAAACCCAGGAAAACGAAAGTGAAAACATGGAAAACAAAACCAAAACCAGCACTACATAGGTTCTATGACACTCTAATCAAATAATAGCCAAAGAAAACAAAGGTGGTAGTGGTGAAAACAAAAATATGGGTGGTGAAAACATGCATAACTTCAGTAATCAGGGTGAAAACATGAGGAAAACATGCATAAGGATGGTGGAAAACATGATTACACTCAAGTATTAATGTGATAACATAAGTAAACATGGTGAAAACATAATGGGGAAGGTGAAAACATAGTGAAAACATTGCTCACTTCACTTAAAATCATTTTGTTAACAAGGGTGATCAAGTCTTGCTACCAAAATAATTTTATATGAAACAAAACTTTGTTTCTCACTAAATACTTATGTTACCTCAACCTTGATAGACATAGTCCCAATCATAATAATTTCATATTCTTTCGGTGGCTTTGGAGTAGGACAATAAAATTCTCCAATCTTGATGGTCTCAATATTTTGAATGGAATTTAGACCATATTTTCTATCAATCTTCTTGGGAAAATAAATAGTGTGCTCTTTATCATTAACATTAAAAGTAACTTTTCCTTGATTGCAATCAATAACAGCCCCTGCAGTATTAAGAAAAGATCTTCCAAAAATAATAGACATATTACCATCTTCAGGCATTTCCAACACAACGAAGTCAGTTAATATCAGACAATTATTAGCAACTTGAACAGGAACATCCTCACATATACCCACAGGAATAGCAGTAGACTTATCAGCCATTTGCAAATATATATCAGTTGGCATCAATTTTTCTAGGAGGAGTCTTTTATAGAGAGTAAAAGGCATGACACTAACTCGAGCTCCCAAATCACACAAAGCAGTTCTAACATAATTATTTTTAATAGAACAGAGAATAGTAGGTATACTAGGATCTCCAAGCTTCTCAGGAACCTTGCCATTAAAAGAGTAATTAGCAAGCATAGTGGAGATTTCCTCATTAGGAATCTTCCTTTTGTTAGAGACAATATCTTTCATATATTTTGCATAAGGTGGCAATTTAATAGCATCGGTTAAAGGAATTTGCAAGAACAAAGGTTTCATCCATTCACAAAACTTGTTATAATGTTCTTCTTCCTTAGATTTGTGTTTCTTATTAGGAAAAGGCATTGGTTTTTGTACCCAAGGATCTCTCTCATTACCATGTTTATTAGCAATGAAATCTTCCTTAGTATACTTTGCAATTTTAGTTTGCTTTTCAGCTATAGGTTCTTCTTTGTCAGAAACATCATTCTTTTCATTACCACTCTCAGTTTCAGCATCAGAGATAGATATACTATTAGGATGTTTAGCAAGTTCAGAAGATTCTACAATAGTTTTATGTTTCTTCTTCTTTTTCTCCTTAGTATGAATAACATTACCATTAATTTGCTGAGAATCTTGTACAATTCTTTTAGGATGTCCCTCGGGATATAAAGGATCTTGTGTAGCAATACCACTTCTAATTCTTATCTCATAAGCATGTTTTTATTTAGAAGTATTAACTAGCAAATATTTTTTTCACTTTAGCAAGTTGGTCAATTTGAGTTTGAACCATTTGAAAATGTTTAAGAATCTTAACATCATTAGAGGTTCTTTCTATAATACCATGAAAATTATCAATAGCTCTAGAGTTTTCCATAAGGTGGTTCTGCACTGTCATATTAAAATTATCTTGCTTGATAACATAATTATCAAATTCATCTAAGAATTGATCAGGAGATTTGTTATAGGGAATATCTCTACTATCAAAATATTGGAGAGAGTGTACCTCAATAGTGGGTAAGTGATGGATTGGCTTACATAATTCTTCTATAGGTGGAAGATTCTTCACATCTTCAGATTTAATACCCCTCTCTTTAAGAGATTTCTTGGCTTCTCTCATCACTTCATCATTTAATTCAATCATTCCCCTCTTCTTGGGTGTTGGTGTTGGTGTAGGTACTGGAGTAGGAGTCGGCTCAGGCTCAATCATAGTCCAATCATCATGATTTTGGCTTATTTTAGCCATTAATTCCTCAGCTTCTTCTGGAGTTCATTGCCTGACAACACAACCAGCACAAGTATCCAGATATGTCCAAGATTCAACAGTTAGTGCATTATAGAATATATCAAGAAGTTTATTATCTTCTAGCTTATGCCCAGGTGTAGCTCTGACTAAAGAACAGAACCTTGTCCAAGATACAGGCAATTTATGTTCTTCCAATTGCTTAAAATTAAATATATTTTGTAAACCAGCATGTTGAGCACTAGCAGCAAAATATATTTTGAAAGAAAGCATTAACCAAACCAATAGGAATATCAATAGATCCGGGAGACAAATTGTTAAACCAAGTTTTAGCTTCATCTTTCAATGAGAAAGGGAATATTTAGTAACAAAATAGCTACGTTTCTTAATATCATCAGAGAACAAACTACTCAAATAGGAGAGCTCATTCATATGTCTCATAGCACTTTCATTTTCAGTACCACAAAAAGGTTATTTCTCAACAATAGATATATAAGATAAATCAAGAGAGAAATCCTAATCCTTGTCCCTAATATTAATGGGAGAAGTGGCAAACTTAGCATGAGGAGATAATTTATATTTAACAGCACGACTTTCAATAAGTCTCATAACAGCATCATCATCCTTCATAGTATATATTTCATCATTAAGATCAACATAGGCATCATCTAAATCATCACTAGGATTCTCTATAAGCTCAGGTGAAACAGCAGGAGTAACGGGATTTTTATCAGGGGTTTGAGTGTTTGCAATATTTTTAGCTTTAGCAATAGTAGCATCTAAGAAAGGACCGAGAGAACCACTCTCATAAAGCACAGTAGAAGCATCATCAAAAGTATCAGAAGTATTTTCAGATTCAGCAGAAGTAGCATGTGTAGCATGTGGTGGTGTAAGCAGCTTACTCATAACAGACGGTGAATCAAGAGCAACAGAGGTGTTCAGAGTTGTACCTGTTCTTGTAGTGGATGGTAATATAGGAAACTTTCCATCACGAGTCTTACCCATGATGAATGATGGCAGTAGATAATAATACTTTCCGGTGAGCTCGCAAATAAAGCTATGCTCCCTAGCAACGACGCCAGAAAATAGTCTTGATGACCCACAAGTATAGGGGATCGCAACAGGCTTCGAGGGAAGTAAAACCCAAATTTATTGATTCGACACAAGGGGAGCCAAAGAATATTTGTGAGACTTAACAAGTGAGTTGTCAATTCACATGCACCTGAAAATACTTTTGTTCGTAGTGGTTTATCAGTAGTAACGGTTTTATAGTAGCACCAGTAGTGAAATAATAGCAGCAGTGAAATGAAAACAGCAGCATCGGTAGTGTTTGAAGTAAACAGCGGATTAAATACTGTAGGCATAGGGATGGATGAACGGGCGTTGCAAGGATAAGAAAGTTCAAATAATGATCATGTCACGGGCATTGCAGATAAATAAGATAAAGCACCCAAGCACTAAGTAACCATAGGCATGTGTTCCGTAAATTGTCGTACGTGCTCGCAATGAGAACTTGCACAACCTATTTTGTCCTACCAGCCCGTTTTCAGCGGGGCCTCAAGGGAACTACTATTAATTAAGGTGATCCTTTTAATAAAGCACCGGAGCAAAGCATTAAAACTCCATGAACACATGTGATCCTCACATCGCAGCCATCCCCTTCGGTTGTCCCAATTTCTGTCAATTCGGGGCCTCGGGTTTTCGGACAACGATATGTCTATACAACTTGCAGGTATGATCAAGAAACAATAATTACCATCATGATTCAATAACATGTTAAGATCTGAGATCATGGCACTCGGGCCCAAAGTGGCAAGCATTAAGCATAACAAGTTGCAACAATGTCAATAGCACTAATAGAGGATACTAGGCACTATGCCCTAACAATCACGACATTATTACATGAACGATCTCATCCAATCCCTGCCATCCCCTTCAGCCTACATCGGGGAATTACTCACACCAGGATGGGGGAAACATGGATGGTCGATGGAGAGGCGTTGGTGATGACGATGGCGATGATCTCCTCAACTTCCCGTCCCGGTAGGGTGCCTGAACAGGAACTTCTAATCCCCGAATCGAGGTTCAAGACGGCGGCGGCGCTCTATTGTGTTTTTGTGGAATATGACGAACCCCCTCGGGTTTTAGGGTTGGAGGCTACTTGTAGTCAAAAGGGGAGTCCGAGGGGGCTCTGGGAGGCCCACACCCCTAGGTGGCGCCTCCTAGGGGGACCCGCGCCAGGGGGTGTGGCCACTCTCTGGCTCCTCTCCTAGCCCCTTCTGGCTCTCGGGGTCTTCCGGGGTGAAAACACCAATGGGGTCTTTTCTGGGCAATTTCCCGAAAGTTGATTTTTCTGCACAAAAACAAGACACCAAAGTAATTGTGCTGAAAACAGCGTTAGTCTATGTTAGTTGTATTCAAAACACACAAGTTTAGAGGAAAACAATAACAAAAGTGTTAGGAAAAGGAGATACGTTTCCGACGTATCAACGTCTCCAACATATCTATAATTTCTGATGTTCCATGTTGATATTATGCCAATTGCTACATGTTTTATCCCTTCTTTATAGCATTTTTACACGTTTTCCGGGCCTAACCTATTAACAAGATGCCAAGTGACAGTTCCCTATTTTCTATTGTTTTTTATTTCAGAAAAGTTGTTCTGGAAATATTCTCGGAATTGTACCCCATGAATCCTGAAGTCCCTATTTTCCCCGGAAGCATCCAGAAGTCCCGAAGAGCCCCGGAGGGGGGCCACAGGGTGGCCACACCATAGGGTGCCACGGGTCCCCCTGGGCGTGCCACCTGGTGGTGTGGGACCCCTGGCCACCCCCCGGCATCGCCCTTTTGCCTATTTATACTCCCCCGAGGAAAAACCCTAAAAGAATCGACCTTTTCCACAAAATACATCCGTAGCTCCGCCGCCGTTGCCGACAAGTTTTGGGGGACAGGTCACTATTCTGGCACCCTGCCGAGACGGGGAAGTTCCCCCGGAAGCCATCTCCATCGACTCCACCGCCATCTCTATCGCCGTTGCTGTCTCCTATGATGAGGAGGGAGTAGTTCTCCCCCGGGGCTGAGGGATCTACCGGTAGCTATGTAGTTCATCTCTGTCTCCCATGGTGTGATCTTTATGTGATCATGAGCTTTGTATCTAGTTGAATTAGTAGATGTTTCTCCTCATGTATTATGCTATTCAAGTGGTTTTGTTATCAGATCTCCATAAACACTTTGATCACGGTGTAAAGGTGACAGCATATGCACTGTGTGGTTTAGCATGATATGTATATCCTGTGTTGGATGACCCAATAAAATTGTGGATTTTGCTTAGTACCTTCTAGGGAGCTCATAGTGACAGCGTGGGGTTAACTAGACATGGGAATAAAAACTTGAGGAGTGTTGTTACAGCCCTACGCAATGAAGTGGTGTTTGTTATTCGACCGGATATAGGTTCGGAGTAGCATAGTGAAGGGAAGATATTTATGCATTCAATTATGAGATCATTGTTGAGAGTGTCCACTAGTGAAAGTAGGATCCCTAGGCCTTAATTGCAGGTTTGCTTGAGACGGATATCTTTGACCTCTACCTCCCTGAGTTCGATAAACCTTGGGTGATCCACTTAAGGGAAACGTGCTGCTGTTCTACAAACCTATGCACTTGGAGGCCCAACACTGTCTACAAGAATAGAAGCGTGCGTAGACATCAGCATGCTGATATCTCATAAACGTATCCTTAATTTCTGATGTTCCATGTTGTTTTCATGTTGTTTCCCACATGTTTTCTATACACTTTATGTCATTTTTATCAATTTCCCGGGACTAACCTATTGACAAGATGCCACAGAGCTAGTTCCTTGTTTTCTGCTATTTTTAGTTTCAGAAAAGTTGTTCCGGAAATATTCTCGGAATTGGACGATTCAAAAGCTAGAAATCTTAGAAGTCCCGGAGGGTCAAGGAAGTTCCGAAGAGACCCGGAGGGGGGCCATAGGGTGGCCACACCATAGGGTGGCGTGGGTCCCCCCTTGGCCGCGCCACCAGGTGGTGTGGGCCATTTGGCCACCCCCCCTGGGGATCGCCCTTTCGCCTTTATATGCCCCCCCCCCCCCGATGCATCAACCCTAAATGAATCATACTTTTCTACCAAAAATATTCTTAGCTCTGCCACCACCGCCGACAAATTTTGGGGGACAGAAATCTCTGTTCTGGCACCCTGCCTGGACGGGGAAGTGCCCCCGGAGCCATCTCCATCGACTCCACCTCTATCTTCATCGCCGTTGTTGTCTCCTTTGATGAGGAGGGAGTAGTTCTCCCCCGAGTCTGAGGGCTCTACCGGTAGCTATGTGTTTCATCTCTCTCTCCCATGATGTGATCTTTATGTGATCCTGAGCTCTGTAATCTAGTTGAATAAGTAGATGTTACTCTTCATCTGTTATGCTACTCAAGTGGTTTTGTTATGAGATCTTCGTAAACACTTTGATCACGGTGTAAATGTGACAGTGTGTGCACTGTGTGTTTTAGCATGATATTTATATCTTGTGTTGGATGACCCTATGAAATTGTGGTGTTTGTCTAGTACCTTCTAGAGAGCTCATAGTGACAGCGTGGGGTTAACTAGACATGGGAGTGCGAGTTTGAGGACTGCTGTTACAGCCCTACGCAATGAATTGGTGTTTGTTATTCGACTGGAGAGTGGTTCGGAGTAGCATAGTGAAGAGAGATATGTATGCATTCAATTGTGATATCATTCTTGAGAGTGTCCACTAGTGAAAGTAGGATCCCTAGGCCTTGTTTCGAAGCATTGAAACACCGTTTACAATCAGTTTTGCTACATGTTTGCTTGCTGCCATTTATATTTCAGATTGCTACTGTCACTTATAATCATCCATATTGCTTGTATTTCACTCTCTCTCTCTCTCTCTCTCTCTCTCTCTCTTCAAGTGACAATTGTATTAGGTGTGTTGAGGACACAAGAGACTTCTTGTATCATAATTGCAGGGTTGCTTGAGAGGGATACCTTTGACCTCTATCTCCATGAGTTCGATAAACCTTGGGTAATCCACTTAAGGGAAACTTGATGCTGTTCTACAAACCTCTGCACTTGGAGGCCCAACATTGTCTACAAGAATAGAAGCGTGAATAGACATCAAGATCTTTTCTGGCGCTGTCGCCGGAGAGGTAAGGTAAAAAGTACTCAATCCTCTGTGAGTGCTCGAAGTTATTTCCTTTATATTCTGCAATTATATCTTTTTATTTCTTGTTTTTATTTTCACTAGTTAGGCTTAATGGAAAACAACAAAAATATGAGAGAGCTTTATAGTATTTATCTTGAGTTAGGACATGAAGTGTTTGAAGAAAATTTAAAAACCTATGGAGCTTTATTTGCATGCTAGTAGCAATGTTATTAGCATTAATTATTTGAACACCATTATTTCTAATTCTATGGAAAATTCTAAGTTTGGGGAAGCTGGTTTGGATGAATATGATATTTTTAGTTCCCCAAGTATTGAGGAGCAAATTTTCTTTGATGATACTTTGCCTCCAATATATGATGATTACAATGATGAATATGTTATTTTCAGTCCACCTAATATTGAGGAGAAAATTAATTATGATTACAATATGCCTCCTATGTTTGATGATTATGGTGATGAGAATGATAATGATAGCTATTTTGTTAAATTTGCTCCCACTACTGTTAATAAGAATGACTATGCTTATGTGGAGAGTATTAATTCTTTTATGCATGTGGCTCGTGATAAGAATGTTTTATGTGATATTTATATTGTTAATTTTGTTCATGATGATACTGAAAGTTATTATGAGACAGGATAACATAGTCTTATGCATCTCAACAATATCAAATTTCCTCTCTTTATGTTGAAAATTTTGAAGTTGCACTTGTTTTGCTTTCCTATGCTTGTTTCTTTGTGCTTTCATGACTTGTTTTTCTACAAGATTCTTTTTCGTAGGAAGTGGTTAGACTTAGATTTGTTTTATGTTTGCTTCTTGATTCTTTCTTTTTCTTCAATTAATATTTCTCATGTGAGCATCTTTTGAAATTACCATGTCTAGCGAAAAGGCTTTAAATAAAACCACTCCTTGGGAGATAACCCATGGTTTTATTTTTGATTTGTTTTTTTCTATGTTTTCTTTGTGTCAAGGGGTTTTATACTTCTGTAGCAATTCCTTTGTATCTTTCTTTTCATGTTTTAGTAGTGCCAAGTAAGGTTTCTGACGAGAGTTGGAGTTGGTTTTCAGATTTCTGCGCAGGAAATAGATTTCTGCTGTCCACCGTAAAAAATCGTATAAATCATAGAAAAATCAGAATGGCCTAAAATTTCTTGTGATTATTCCACGGCGAATTCCGCAAATTTTTTGCTGTTTAAGTTTTTCGATCTGAGCAACGTAAGTGCCTTGAAAAAATTCGTCTCTGTAGACTGTTCTGATTTTGACAGATTATGCCATTTTTCTTGCATTTGCTCTTTTGCGATGTCAAGTGGATTTATTTGCTTCATGAAACATAAGTGTCTGTAGCTAATGTTTAAAACTATCAATATCACTTGTGCCATACAGAACCAATGGATTTTGAATTGTTTAACTAACCCTCTAATGTGAATTGCTATTTGAGTGTGGTGTGGAGGAAGTTTACAAGGGTCAAGTGAAGACGTGATATATGTGATCAAGAAGAGTGCAAGGTCAAAGCTTGGGGATGCCCCGTGATTCATCCAAGCATATTTTTAGAGGACTCAAGCATCTAAGCTTGGGTATGCCCAAGGCATCCCCTTCTTCATCAACAATCTATCAGGTCACTTCTAGTGAAACTATATTTTTATTCAGTCACATCATATGAAGTTTACTTGGAGCGTATGTTTGTTTTTGTTTTGTTTTGTTTTGTTTTGTTTTACTTTGTTTTCCTTTCTGAAATAATATAGTTTGACCCTAGCATTCCTTGTTTGGGAGAGAGACACGCTCCGCTTTTTCGTTTGAATACTTGTTATGCTAGTATTCTTAGTTTTTTCTCTAGCTGCTGCAAATTTCTTGTTTAGTTCTTGTTTATATTGCATCTCTTGTTCAGAGCTATTAGTTTTAGTAGTGTTATGTGAGTGCTCTCATGTTTGCTTGTTGTATCATTTAGAGAGTTTTTGTTAAAACATGTTTTGTATGGTACTTGTTGGGAAAATAAACTGCTGCTTGTAGTAGAATTTATAACGGTTTAATTAGAAGCTTGTATAGAATATGGCTAGAATTTTTCATATCATGCTAGATGTTATTTTAGTTATAAATCCTTGTGGTTATTTAGTGGCGTGATTATCCTCAAATAGCTAAGAGTGTTTAATGTGCCATTGAAAGAATCATGAGTTGTTCTTGTCATATTGAAGCATAAATTTGTGGTGTTCTCCTTTGAATGTTTTAATTGGTTGACTTGGCACATGCTCACACCATGTTTATGACTATGAACCAGTCACTTATAGCCTCTATGATCATTTAGGTTTTGAACTTGTGGTACCACTTATGCTTTGATTAATGATGTTTATGTCGCTATGCATGATTATGGCTCTTATGCTCTCTTGATTTGTCGCTCCCAGTCTTTTGCTAGCCTCCACCTGTACTAAGTATGAGATCTAATCGTGCATCCAACTCCCCATAACCAAAGTTTACCCATTGTGTCCACCATACCTACATACATGTGGTTTTTAACCGCCACTCCAAAGTAAATTGCTCATGTGTTACCTTTAAAACTTTCAAAATTACTCTTGTTTTGTCCTCCTGTACTATCTCATGAGGACGTAAATAGAGAATATTTATCTCACTTGTTGGTTGGACTTTCACACCCTGGACTAGCGGCTTCACCCGCTTATCCAATGATAGAAGAGCTGGCAGCGGGGTGCCCAGCACCAAATTAATAACAATAAATTCTCTTCACTATTTTTGCCCCTGGTTTATTAGTCAAAGCATAATTGTGTAAACAAAAGAGAAAGAGGGATGACCTTCTACCCAGATGCGTCCTTCTATGGGAGCCGCTCTTGTGAAGTCTTGTTGGCTTGTGACGTACTGTATTTTCTGTTTACCATTCATCGACATAAGCATACACCTCTCGTAAAAATGTTATCAATACCTCTGTTTAATAAAATAAAAGCTCTAGCACATGAGTTGATCCATGCTTCCCTCTGCGAAGGGCCTTTCTTTTACTTTTATGTTGAGTCTCCATCTTCGAAATTTATGCACAGTTGAGAGAGCATAGTTGTCATTCTGAGTTTTATGTGCATTTGTCCCAGAAACATTATTAATTGATTCATGATGTGTTATTGCTTGTTCTCTAATTATTTGTTCTAGTCTTCCTCATGGACTTTGAAGGTGTCCTGGCATTTATGTTTTGCTCCACTCTTAAGGACTAGCGAAATATCACTTTGACATGTTTTCTCTATACTTGAAACAAACGTATATCTTTTGTTGCATTGTTATTCATGATCTTTTATTTGTGTTACTTCTCGTGATGCTAGGTGATTGCTATGCTTTATTATTAAAATTCTATTTATCATGCTTGTGTTGAAGTTCTATGATCTCAGCTTACTTATGCTTTTACATTATTGATGATCAAGTTTACGTTGGTAGCATGTCACTCCAGAAATTATGTGTTTTTATCGTTTACCTACTCGAGGACGAGTAGGAACTAAGCTTGGGGATGTTGATACGTCATAAACGTATCCTTAATTTCTGATGTTCCATGTTGTTTCCCACATGTTTTCTGTAAACTTTATGTCATTTCTATCGATTTCCCGGGACTAACCTATTGACAAGATGCCACAGAGCCAGTTCCCTGTTTTCTGCTGTTTTTAGTTTCAGAAAAGTTGTTCTGGAAATATTCTCGGAATTGAATGATTCAAAATCCAGAAGTCTTAAAAGTCCTGGAGGGTCAACGAAGTCCCGAAGAGACCCGGAGGGGGCCACAGTGTCGAGACATCGTAGTAGAGTTCATAGACGGGGGTGCCATGAGCCTACTGGCAGAACCACGGGGGGGCGTGATAATACGACAAACGGGAACACCGAGTTTACCCAGGTTCGGTACGACGCAACTAGGCAGCGTTCCTACTTCTGCAATCTCACTAAATCAGGACTGAAGCCTGAAGTATACAAAGTACAATGTGAGTATGGTTTCGCTAACTCGGCGAGGATCAACTTCTCGGCGAGTTGGCTTCTAGCTAATTGTCTATATGTTCCTTGCTCCCATCTGGCTTTATATAGATAACCAAATTAGGGCTTAGAGAAAGGAAACCTAGAAGACTACGGAAAGTATCTAACTTGAAAAGTAAGGAATCTGTCTTCTCCTCCAAGCCGCACCACTTTGGGCCGTGGTCCGGGTTCTTCTAGAATCAGGCTTCCTGCGGATCAGCTTACTGGGCCGCCCAATGGACTATGATCCATTACCAACAGGCCAGTCTGGTAATCCGGCTCTTAGGACAATGCCGTACATACCCCTAATCGGTATATATCCGACAGTATCCCCCAAGAAGGATTGAGACTTCATTCTGCTGCTCTTCATCCATTAGCATTCTTGATGAGAAATGTCGACGTTTTGTCTTGATTCTTCTTTTACCAAAAATCTCTTAACCCAAAACTTGGATTTGACCAAAGTACGGCTTGTCTTCCATGAGCCTTAGTGGAGAAGGAACTTCATGACGTCAGCGATGAAATCCTGCTGATGTCACGGACGTTTGGGTTCAGTCAAAACCCTGAAACGTATCCTCTAACAGATTCTCTCGCGGGAAACGAGGAGATAGCAATGATCACCCCGTCCCCTCATTTCCCGGAAATTTTGGGCGTTACATGCATCGAGCATCCAATGGCTAAAATATACGTTGGAGTTAATATCTGCGCGTCCCGGCTATAAATAGCCGTCTCGGGGCCTTTGTATCTTCTTCCGCTTCTTCTTCCGCTTCTAGCGCACAGTGCCTCTACCCTTAGCAACCAGAGCCCGAGATCGAGAGAACACGGAGAACCAGCCCCCGAGCCCATCCCCGGAAATACCGCCGGAGGTTCTAGCTCTGCGTCGCCGGAAAATGGTCACCGGAGATTCCCCCGCGCCTCTGACTCGGCGAGCGCCGCCGTGGATATTGAAGACATCATCAACGACTTGGATCCCCTCCTCGACTCTCCGCCTTGCACCGATTCGAACGCGGCGGAGGGGGCCGACGACGAGCCGGCTAGCGGGGATCTCCCTCTCGTGGCCGGAAACACGCCGCCACCATCAGACACTGCTCCTCCTCCTCCTCCCTTCTCTGAGCATGTGGAGGAGGATTCTACTCGCGACTGTGAGGACGTCGTTGCTTCCGCCACCGCTGGAGGAGAGGACGAAGGAGAAGAGAACTCCGGGAATTGGAGCCACTGTAATGTGGTTCCATCTCTTCTCCTGGCATTGGAGAAGGAAGGCTTCATGGTAAAAGAAAAAAGGCGGGTGAACGAGAACGACTCCGAGCCGTCTCCGCAACCCGGCGAGCGGGTTCTCCTGGCTTCCCATATCAACCGAGGTATGGGATTCCCACCTCCCGCATTCTCTTGCCAGGTCCTAGATCATTATAGGATCCAGCCACACAATATGCCACCCAACTCCATTCTCCATTTAGCCGGATTCTAGGCCCTTTTCGAGGGTTATCTAGGGATAGAACCCTGCCTGGATTTCTGGCAGTATTGCTTTGGTGTTAAATGCAACCCCTTAGAGGGCACCCATCCGACTTGCGGGACCATCTCTTTTACCCTCCGTAGGTTTAGGGAGGATTGGTTCCCCAAGATCAAAACATCCGAGTCCGTCAAATTTTGGACGGGATCGTTCTTTTACCATGCGGATGTTCTGTTTCCTAGAAAGGAAACGGGCATTCCGCCTTTAGTCAATTATGCGGCCACGCCCCAAGACAATTGGGCGTTGGACGCGGTCCAGGTTCTGCCTCCAGACCTGATGAGGATCAAGAGACTAATCGCAAAACTCGTCTCTTCCGCTCCTCCGCTAACCGGCATGGATAAAATCCTTTGCTGGTTCAGAAGGTGGATCCAACCCCTTGCGTATCGCGGAACCCGACTTATGTGTGAATACACGGGCCTAGACGATGCGATGAGGGCGACGAAGAGCGCGTTGCCGAAGAAAGACTTTAAGAAATGCGTGAACCAACTGATTTCTACTCGTTACCAATACGAGGAGAGCCTTCCAATGTACTACGCCAAAAACCCTGCTCCAAAGGTATACTTATGTCCTTTGGGAAATTTCTTGAATCCTTGTCTTCTTTTTCTCGGATGCTTGTTTATTCTAACCCGAACTTTGCTTATTTTTTCAGATTCTTGATCTTCCTGAACAAGAACTTGCTACCGATGAGGAGTTGGATGCACTTCGCGCCAACTTCCAATCTGGAGGGAGGAAGCGCAAGAAGCCAACCGCTACTCAAGAGGTCATCAATCTTGATGGTGTGGCCGTTGCTACTTCCAAGTAAAAACCCAGGTTTTCCATTTGTATGATTTTTGTTGCATGTTTTTTGTTTCTTGGAATCACACCTCTCGGAGTTTTCTTCTCTTTCCTTTTCTAGCCTTGCCCCTACTACCTTGAAGGGGAAAGGCCGGAAGAAACACAAGGTTGTTGCGCAAAGAGGAGTAAAGCCATCTCCCGTCGCTACGCCAGACACTCCAACAGCGGCTGGGGAGGAGAACTTGGCTGCCCGGGAAGGAGAATATCCCCTACAGTCCAGCTAGCCCGTTGCATCTGACTCGGAAGCGAGGGAACGAGCGGTGCCAGAAGAGGCTAGGCCTTCAAATGTTCCCAAGGAAGAGCCCATCCCGAATTTTGACAATGAGTTTAAGGTAATGCAAGAAGACTGTTTTGATGAACGCAGATATATTCATCCGTGGGCGAAAAAACACTTTGCTCGTGCTCCGTTAACCCGTCCTTGGCCACAAGGAGGACTTATTGTTAGGAATAATTACGTATTCTCGCCTCGCGAGGTCATATAAGACGGCCTCCACCATGTGGGAATTACCTTTGCAGAATATGCTCAGGAATTTTCCGACAATATTGCAAGCTTGCAAAGGATGAGCAAGGTAAATACCTCTATCCCCCAAGTGTTAATTCAAAAGTATTCTTTCTGTTTTTGGCTTAATGATTTTCTCTTTTGCCTGCTTATTTTTTGACAAAGCAACTTTTCCTTTATCTATGTCTCAGCAACCTTCCGAGACCATCAATATGGAAGTTTTCAACAAGCTCGCCATTAACAACAAGGAGGTTAAATCTCTCCTTGGCATTCTTAATGACAAAGACTCGGAGTTGGCCTCAGTTCAGCAACAGCTGAAGGATTCAGCAGGTAAATGTCTTTTCCATTTGCACTGATGTTTTCTGAAATTTTTCTAAGTCTTTTTCCGAGTTTTAACTCGCCACTTTTCACTCTTTTCAGCTTCTTTGGCGAAAGCCAAACAAATTGTTGAAGATGCTGGCAATGCCGAAAACCTCCGCAAGGAAAATTCGGAGCTTTACAAGATGATGGTAAAACTTTAGAAAGACTTGTAGGCTAGACATCTGGCTATTGGAATTGTCGAGTCCCGAGCTTCCTCCCAAGATGAGAAGGATAAGGCTACCATCCGGGATTTGGAGAATTCCCTCAACCAACGCCTTGAGGAAGGCGTTGAGATGGATAAAATCCTGGGTAAGTTTTTCTTCTCTTTTACCAAGGTTTTTCTTGTACTTTTACAGCATGTCTTACTTTTCCTCCTTCTATGGTTTTCTAACTTTTCTTGGTTTGTTTTAAATAGAAGGGAAACCTTTGCTCACCCGGATTGATAGAATCTGGGCTTTCGGGAAGATCTTAGCCGACCTCAAGACTGCGGGGATGCTACTTGTGAACAAGTACATTCCCGACAAAGCTGAAGATTTCTCGGAAGTCAGCAAACTTCGGGAGGCGATAGAAGAGGTGGCGAACCAGAGGGAGTCCTGGCTTCGCTCTGCTGCTCGCGGTGGTTCGCGCATGGCCCTTCGGCTGATGCGTATGCATTATACCACCGCGAAGTGCTGGCGTGTTTCCACCGGTATCCCTCAAGGGTACACGGAAACGCAGAGAGCCGATATCTTTTAGTCTGTCAAGGGGCATGCCACCAAGATAGCTCAGATGGTGTCAATCTCGATGTTCTACCCAAAGGAAGAAATTCCGACAACTCCGAAGAACCCCAGCGACAGTGAAGAAGAGGACTCAGAGTTTGAAGACGCCACCTAGTTCCCGCACAGCTGGCCGAGAAAATTAGAAGCATTACTATTATTTCAATGTAATATCAATTGTAATGCTATCTATCCTTTGTATAAACAAATATTCATCCCTTTTGCAGTAAAGTTTGAATCTTTGCAAGTTTTTTCTAGGTTTTAATTCCCTTTCCTGCTAAGTTCTCTGGTTTATATGCTTTAACTATCCTCAGTGTTGAAATGGCTCAATAGTTCTTAATCTTCATGCCAAGTGACTGGGTTCAAACCTATCAGTCGAAACTCGGAATCATGGATTGTACTTAGGAATTTTTACTTACTAATTACAGTGACCCAACACACAAACAATCAGATAATACTTCATAAAAAACAAGGAATTTTGAAAAAGTATGAAACTCAGGCACGCAGGCACAATCTGGGTTTCCTTAAGCCTCCTTAGGCTACAAAATTATTCAGTTTTATAACTCCGAGCACGCAGGCAAAATTCGGGTTAACATTGAAGCAATTTGAAAGATAATTGGGAAATTTATAAGGCGGTCTTATGCTTGAAACAATAATAGCAAGACAGAAAAAAATTGATGAATTTCGACAACTTTATTTCATGATCTCAAATATGTTTACATAGAATTTGAACTAAGTGTAAAAGGGACGTAACTGCTAGATGCTCCAGGGTCTCTTTGTCTCTCCCAGTTCTACATCTATCTTTCTCTTTCTCTTGTGATTCGGATTTTTAGAATCATCTTCCATATCTCGAATATCTACAAGGTAATATGATCCATTTTCATAGCTTTTCTAATGACAAATGGTCCCTCCCATAGTGGGGCTAATTTGTGCTTCCTTTCCTGTACCAATCTTAGCACCAAATCACCTTGTTTGAAAGAACGATGTTTGATTTTCGGACTATGATAACGTCGCAATCCTTGCTGATAAATGGCGGATCTTTGTAGCACAAGCTCTCGTTCTTCTTCTAAGAGATCAACGACATCCCGTCATGCGTTTTTGGCATCTGAGTCATCGTACACCAGCACTCTTGGGCTATCATGGATCATGTCCGTGGGAAGCATTTCTTCTGCACCATAAACCAAGAAAAATGGTGTTTGCCCTGTTGATCTATTTGGCGTCGTTCGAATACTCCAAAGCACATAAGGTAATTCTTGTACCCATGCTCCAGCTGCTCTATGAAGAGGAGATTTGAGTCTTGGGCGTATTCTCTACAGGATTGAACTATTCATCCGTTCAACCTGTCCATTGGATTGTGGCTGTGCCACAGATGCAAGATCTAGGCGGATTCTCGTTTGTCGGCAATATTTTGCCAACTCTACAATAGAGAATTTTGTCCCGTTATCCGTGATTATGCTGTGTGGAACGCCGTATCTCATGACTACTTCAATGACGAAATTTCTGGCAGTCACACCTTCAAGTTTTTTGATGGGTTTCACCTCCATCCACCTAGTATACTTATCTACTGCAATGAGTAGATGTGTAAGTCCGCCTCTTGCAGTTTTGAATAGTCCCATCGTATATAGCCCCCAGACAGCAAATGGCCATGTTATGGGGATAGTTTTGAGTGCTTGAGCTGGCATATTCGTCTGCTTGGCGTAATACTGACATCCGGCACATGTATTTACTATGTGCTCCGCGTCTGCCTTGGCTGTAAGGCAAAAAAAAACTTCACGGAATGCATTTTAACTATGTTTTTTGATTGAGCATGATGTCCGCAATCTCCTGCATGGATTTCCTACAGAATTTCTCGTCCTTCTTCTGGAAAAATATATCCCTAAAAAATTCCGATAGTACTGCGTTTATACATGCAACTATTGATTACCGTGTATCCTTTGCATCAGTGTTATATCTGCCTTTGCAAGACTTATTCTGCTCCATCCGGGAACTTTTGAACGACTAAGAAGTTTAAGTATGGAATTGGCCAATCCGGTTTAACAAGCAGAACTTCGATTGACTCGGAAACGAGAGGATAATCAACATCTCCGCCTTTTATTGATGGTACATGGAAATGTTGAACAAACACACCAGGTGGTAAGGTTTTCACTCTTTCCGAGCCCATGCGGGCTAAGGCATCCGCGTTCCAATTATCTTCCCTTTTGATATGAAGTACTTCAAATCATAGGAAGCAAATGGCAAACTCGTCCACTATTCTCCGATATTCGGCCATAATGGGGCTTTTGGCATCCCATGTTTGGTTTAGTCGATGTTGCACCAAATCCGAGTCACCATAACAAAGTATACGCTTGACGCCTATCTCCTTTGCAATATGCAAGCCATGAAGCAAAGCTTCATATTCTGCCACATTGTTGTTGGCGTTGAAGTGTATTTGTAATACATATTCCATTATGTCGCCTTTTGGAGATTTAAGCACTACACGAGCTCCAACGCCTTCTTTCATTTTGGATCCGTCAAAATGCATGATCCAATATTACGACTCCGGCATTGGTGTGTTTTCCATTGCTTCTGTCCAATCAGCGAAAAAATCCGCCAACACATGGGATTTAATTGCCGTCCGAGGTTGGTACTTAATGTCAAACACAGCAATATCAATACCCCATTTCGCAACTCGGCCTGTTGCGTCCGCATTGTTGATGATATCCCCTAGTGGTGCTTTGCTTACCACTGTTATGGAATGTCCTTGGAAATAATGATGGAGTTTTTTAGATGCAAAAAACACGCCATATGCCAGTTTTTGATAAGGTGGATACCTTTGTTTTGACGAGGAGAATACCTCGCTGACATAATACACCGGATGTTGATCTGCTATACTTTGTTCATCTTTCTGTCTTTCCATGCTTATCACTACACTAATAACCCTATTAGTTGCTGTAAGATACAGCAACATAGGTTCTTCGTGTTTTGGGGATGCCAAAATCGAAGCTTTCATCAAGGTTTCTTTTAACTGGGTTAATGATTTTTTCGCCTCTTTTGTCCATTCAAATTTGTCAGATTTCTTCAACAGTTTGTACAATGGCAGAACTTTGTCACCTAGCCGGCTTATAAACCTGCTAACGACGGCTGCAGAACCCGTCAGTCTTTGGACATCTTTTAGGCACGTAGGCCTTGTGATGTTCAAGATTGCCTTGATTTTTTCCGGGTTTACTTCTATTCCTCTGTGAGAAACGATAAAACCCAGAAGCTTTCCCAAGGGGACCCCGAATACGCACTTTAATGGATTCAACTTCATTTTATGTGCGCAAATTTTCAAAGGTTTCTCGTAGATCTTCAAGGAGTGTATCCTTTTCCTTGGAAACTATGGCAATATCATCCACGTAAACAAGGACGTTTTTGCCGATTTGACTATGCAAGCATCTTTGCATGCAACGCTGGTAAGTTGCACCGGTGTTCTTCAAGCCAAAATGCATGGTGATGTAATAGTATGTTCCATATGGGGTTATGAAGGAAGTTTTTATTTGGTCCTCCTCCTTCATACGTATTTGATGGTACCCGGAATAAGCATCCAAAAAACATAAAAGCTCAGAGCCAGCAGTGTCATCTATTATTTGATCGATTCGCGGTAACACGAACCTATCCTTTGGACACAATTTGTTCAAGCCGGTGTAATCTATACACATCCTAAGAACAATATTGTCTTTCCTCGGTACTAATACTGGGTTCGCAGACCAATCAGTATGTATAACTTCTCGGATAAAATCAGATGCTAAAAGCCGGATAATTTCCTTGCCTATAGCCTTCCGTCTTCTTCCATCGAAACGACGGAGACCTTGTTTGACGAGTTTTGATCCTGGGATTACTTTGAGTTGGTGCTCAGCAAGTTCCCTGGGTACACCTGGCATATCAGCAGGACACCAGCCGAAAATGTCTTAGTTCTCACGTAGAAACTTGATGAGCGCGCTTTCCTATTTATCAGTCATCCCAGTCCCAACTACGACAAACTTTTTCGGATCTTTGGGCTCTAGGATAACCTGTCTTGTATTTTCCGAGGCTTTGACATTATCTTTCGGCTTCCGGATTTCTTATCCTTTCGGCATTTCTGTCGACGATACTTCTTTAGCTAGCTCCTTCAATTCTACCTTCCGAATCACATGTTCGGTGCAAAGGGTGTTTCCTTTCTCCAGCCCGTTCGCCAATTTGAAGTCTCCAGATATAGTGATTACTCCTCCTTTTGGGCCTGGCATCGTCAGCTTGTTATAGATATAACATGATCTTGCCATGAATTTGGCGAAAGCCGGACGTCAGAGTATTGCGTGAAAAACACTCTCGAACGGCACCACCTCGAACGAGATCCTTTCCTGACGGAAGTGGTCTCTGTTTCCAAAGGTTACGTCTAGGGAAATTTATCCTAGGGATTGTGCTTGTCTGCCAGGAACAATACCATGAAAACGTATGTTACTGTGCTTGAGCTGGGTCTCGAAGATGTGCAGCTCCTTCAATGTACTTAAGTACATGATATTGATACTAGATCCTACATCCGTCAGCACTCTTTTGAGCCTAGTGTTTTGAACAATAGGGCTTACGACCAAAGCATGTGTGCCGGGTTCTGGGATGTTACCGGGATGATCCGACTGATCCCAGGTAATTGGCGTATTTGAAAACTTCAAATACTTTCGTGTTGGAGGAACAACTGCGTTGATTTCTCGAAGTGTTATTTTCGCATGTTTCGCTGAGGGAGTTGCCAGGAAAGTTAGGTTACATTCTCCTTCAACTCTCGGGAATTTTGGCTCGCCTTTCCACTGATGTTCCTAGATTTTATCATCAGTGTCCGATTCACTCTCTCCTTTTCCAGCTTCTGGCTTTTGCTTGTTGAACTTGCTCTTGGAATTCTTTCATTTGTTCCCGGATCTGCAGTACCTTTCATGTGTTTGTTGAGGCGACACTGCGCATTGGTATGGGTAGGCTTCCCGAATTGCGAATGGTGGACACAGTTTTCCGACTTTATTTTTTCCCATTCTACTTTAGAATATGAGTTTGGCGTTGTGTTTCTTCCTTTCCATTTGTTGCCATTGTCTTTTCCAAAGGTTAAGTTCACTTTTTTGGGCTTTGGTTGTGCTTCTGGAGTAGCCTTCTTTTCAGAACAAGGTTTCTTTTTTTCCTGAGCCAAAGCATCAATATTTCCACCTCTTGCTCTGATATCATCTTCAGCCGCTGCATGCTCATTGGCGGTGGTGAGCATAGATCCGAGATCTTTGTGCTCCTTCAAACCAACCATGAACGGTACGAGGCCGGGTTACATGCCGTTGATGAAAGCATGCATTGCTTGTACATCACTTACTCCAGAGAAACTATTCTTCATTGCAGTCCATCTTGAGATAAAGTTGACATAAGACTCATCCTCATATTGGACGCAATGGTTCAGCTGGTTTATACTCTTACGACGTTTGTACGTACCCCGAAAGTGCTGAGCGAATACTTTTGCCATATCTTCCCAGTTGTCCATTGTCCTTTATGGTAACCCATTGATCCAATCCTTGGCTCCATCCAATAACATCAGGGGAAGAAACTTCACAACCTCCAAATCCGTCCCTTTGTTAATATGGACGGCAGTATAGTAATCTAAAAGCCACGTATCCGGGTTAGTGCTTCTGGTATACTTTTGATAAGTTGGACCAACTTTGGCGAAACCAGAATGCAGACTGATTCTTTGGATCCTGTCAGTGAAGCACTTAGGTCCAAAGTATATATCGTCTCTTTCCGTCTTATCAACGTGAGCGGAATATCTGCCGGCTAAATGGACACAAGGGGATTTGCTCCTTTCTGGCCCATTGTTGCGCGGGTGCGCTCTTCCGGGAGTATCCCTGCTTCTTCCGTTGTCGTGTCCTTTGGAATAAGGTGGAGTTCTACTCCTTGTCCTTTCTTTGTTCCTAGGAGGAGTATGAGATCTCTCACGCCTATGAGGATTGTCATATCTTCCGGATTTATCAGCTAGGCGAATCGGAGACGGCATTATTTTTCCGTCTTTCCGGTTTTGTTCCTCCCATTCCTTGTGATCATGGGGATTATTTCTGCCTTTCGGCAGATGGGATCCTGTTCTGGACGCTGCATCCTTATTGTCTGAGATTTTCTTGTCCTTCTTAGGATCTCCCTTATTTTCCTTAGAGTCGCCTGAATCTCCAGGTTCACCAGGTTCAGGTGCTCCAGCGGCGCATGTGGCAGTTTTGCATAGGGCCGAGTCATCGTGTAACTTCCCTGATCGTGCTTGTCCTCGCTGTTGCTGTTGTAATGTGTTTCCTAGGATTGCATACACTCCCTGAAGTTTTTCGTTGTTGGAATATAGATCATCATTAAGGATGGCGAACGCGGCCTCCGCGTTTTCTGCTGTGGTTTTGTATATGCGTTTGCCCTTGGCATTGGTGTCGTTAACCTGCCTTTGCCAAGAAGGGGTTTCAAACCTCTTTCTTGACGGTAGATCATCTGGTTTTGCAATTCCGGGTAACCGCGTAGGTTTAATGCCAAATCTATTCCTTCTCTCGTATTCCTCTATTTCTTCCTGCTGCAATTTAATGTCAGCTTGGGTTTTCATGAGGTATTCCCGAGTATGGAATAGATGTTGTTGCTGCCTCTGTAGAGCTTGTCTCCTGGCTTCCAGCACTTTCGGGGGCTCATCTCGTCCCACAGGTGTTTGAATTAGATCAATTTCGTCATGTTCCGATATTTGGGGAACGGGGATTTCTCTCTTTTTCTTCTCTGCAGGGTTGACTCTGTTGCCTCCTCCTACTTCCAGGTTTTGGTTGGCAATATCTGCCAACTTTTTCTTCTGGAGTTTCTTGGCAGTCTTCTTTTTCTTTTTGGAAGAAGGAGGTTTCTTGCCCGGTTCTTCCTCTGTCAATTCTTTGACATCGGGGTAAGTTGGACTAGCTTCACCTTCCTCTCTTTCCTCATCTGGCGGAGGTGTTTTGGGGTCTTCATCATCTTCGGCATCCGGGTTTTCAGTCGGCTTTGCCATAAGGACTTCATGGAAGCTCCCCAGCATATATTTAACCTTTCTCTCGAAAGCGTCTTCAACTTCATCTTTGGAATCTATGTCTTCAGATCCGGGGTCTGACTCCAATCTTGCTTCTATAGCAGCTCGTACAGAGTCGGCTTCCGAGTTCGTCGTTTCACTGACAGGTGTTGGATCTTCCACTTGTTCTGTGGGATGATGCTTTTCTGCTTCTTCCACCGGATTAGTTTCTTCCGTGTTTTCTGCGACCTCAGACTGCACCATGCCAATAAACTGAGACCTGATTGGAGGCATCTCTGAAGAGGCGGCAAATTCAGCATTGTTTTGGCGATTCGAGCAGAATCCGGTATCATAGTTTTCCTCAATTGGTTATAGGGCGGGTGGGATAAATTTACTTCCACCACAGAATTCCATTGCTTCTGTTGTTAATCCGATAAAAAAATTTGTAGATCCAATCGGTAAAATGCAGGCACCTACCAGGTGATTCCGTGCTGGCATGTACGATCCGTTGTCGAGGAAGCGCCCGACATCGCCATCGAATTTCAGGCTTCCGACAGTTATTGTACTTCCAATTCCGCCGAGTATCCCCGATCGAAACGTAACTCCTGACGCCGCTGGCCCCATGGTGGGCGGCAACTGTCGAGACATCATAGTAGAGTTCATAGACGGGGGTGCCATAAGCCTACTGGTAGAACCGCGGGGGGGGGGGGGCGTGATAATACGACAAACGAGAACACCGAGTTTACCCAGGTTCGGTACGACGCAACTAGGCGGCGTTCCTACTCCTGCAATCTCACTAAATCAGGGCTGAAGCCTGAAGTATACAAAGTACAATGTGAGTATGGTTTCGCTAACTCGGCGAGGATCAACTTCTCGGCAAGTTGGCTTCTAGCAAATTGTCTATATGATCCTTGCTCCCGTATGGCTTTATATAGATAGCCAGATTAGGGCTTACAGAAAGGAAACCTAGAAGACTACGGAAAGTATCTAACTTAAAAAGTAAGGAATCCGTCTTCTCCTCCAAGCCACACCACTTTGGGCCATGGTCCGGGTTCTTCTAGAATCCGGCTTGCTGTGCATCAGCTTACTTGGCCGCCCAATGGACTATCATCCATTACCAACGGGCCTGGTAATCCGGCTCTTAGGACAATGTCGTACATACCCCTAATCGGTATATATCTGACACACAGGGTGGCCACACCATAGGGTGGCACGGGTCCCCCCTTGGCCGTGCCACCAAGTGGTGTGGGCCCCCTGGCCACCCCCTGGCATCGCTTGTTCGCCTATATATTCCCGATGCATAAATCCTAAATGAATCGGCCTTTTCCACCAAAAATATCCGTAGCTACGCCACCTCCGCCGACAAGTTTCGGGGGACAGAAATCTCTGTTTCGGCACCCTGCCGGGACGTGGAAGTGCCCCCGGAGCCATCTCCATCGACTCCACCGCCATCTTCATCGCCGTTGCTGTCTCCTATGTTGAGGAGGGAGTAGTTCTCCCCCGGGGCTGAGGGCTCTACCGGTAGCTATGTGTTTCATCTCTCTCTCCCATAGTGTGATCTTTATGTGATCGTGAGCTTTGTAATCTAGTTGAATAAGTAGATGTTACTCTTCATCTGTTATGCTACTCAAGTGGTTTTGTTATGAGATCTCCGTAAACACTTTGATCACGGTGTAAAGGTGAAAGTGTGTGCAGCATATGGTTTAGCATGATATTTATATCTTGTGTTGGATGACCCTATGAAATTGTGGTGTTTGTCTAGTACCTTCTAGGGCACTCCTAGTGACAGCATGGGGTTAACTAGACATGGGAATGCGACTTTGAGGAGTGATGTTACAGCCCTACGCAATGAATTGGTGTTTGTTATTCGACTGAAGAGTAGTTCGGAGTAGCATAGTGAAGAGAGATATTTATGCATTCAATTATGATATCATTGTTGAGAGTGTTCACTAGTGAAAGTAGGATCCCTAGGTCTTGTTTCTAAGCATTGAAACACCGTTTACAATCAGTTTTCCTACATGTTTGCTTGCTGCCATTTTTATTTCAGATTGCTACTGTCACTTATAATTATCCATATTACTTGTATTTCACTCTCTCTTCGCCGAACTAGTGCACCTATACAACTGACAATTGTATTAGGTGTGTTGGGGACACAAGAGACTTCTTGTATTGCAATTGCAGGGTTGCTTGAGAGGGATACCTTTGACCTCTATCTCTCTGAGTTCGATAAACCTTGGGTAATCCACTTAAGGGAAACTTGCTTATGTTCTACAAACCTTTGCACTTGGAGACCCAACACTGTCTACAAGAATAGAAGCGTGCATAGACATCACATGCTCACACCATGTTTATGACTATGAACCATTCACTTATATCCTCTATGATCATTTAGTTTTTGAACTTGTGGTACCACTTATGCTTTGATTAATGATGTTTATGTCGCTATGCATGATTATGGCTCTTATGCTCTCTTGATCTGTCGCTCCCAGTCTTTTGCTAGCCTCCACCTATGCTGAGTATGATCTCTACTCCTGCATCCAAATCCCAAAAACCAAAGTATGCCAAATGTGTCCACCATACCTACCTACATGTGGTATTTAACCGCCACTCCAAAGTAAAAATCTCATGTGTTACCTTTAAAACATCCAAAATTACTCATGTTTTGTGATCCTGTTTTAGCTCATGAGGACGTAAATAGAGAATCTTTATCTCACTTGTTGATTGGACTTTCACACTCTAGACTAGTGGCTTCATCCGCTTATCCAATTGATAGAAGAGCTGGCAGCGGGGTGCCTAGCCCCAAATTAATAACAACAAATTCTCTTCACTATTTTTGCCCCCGATTTATCAGTCAAGGCATAATTGTGTAAACAAAAGAGAAAGAGGGATGACCTTCTACCCAGATGCGTCCTTCTATGGGAGCCGCTCTTGTGAAGTCTAGTTGGCTTGTGACGTATGATACGTCTCCAACGTATCTATAATTTCTGATGCTCCATGATCATATTATGTCAATTGCTACTTTTTTTCTCCCTTATTTATAGCAGTTTTATACGTTTTCCGGGACTAACCTATTAACAAGATGCCAAGTGACAGTTCCATGTTTCCTACTGTTTTTTGTTTCAGAAAAGTTGTTATGGAAACATTCTCGGAATAGGACCCCACAAAGCCCGAAGTTCCTATTTTCCCCGGAAGCATCCAGAACACCGAAGAGGAGTCGAAGACGGGCAACAGGGGAGCCACACCATAGAGTGGCGCGGGTCCCCCTGGCCGCGCCACCTATAGGTGTGGGTCCCCTGGAGCTCCACCGCCTTTGCCCTTTCGCCTATTTAATCCCCCGGATGGAAAACCCTAAGCACCTAATCAAAAATCCACGAAAAGTTCCGTAGCCGCCGTCACCTTCAACCCTAGATCAGGGGGGGTTCTGAAGCTATTTATGGCACCCTGCCGGAGAGGAGATCATCACCGGAGGCTTCTACATCACCATGCCTGCCTCCGGAGTGATGCGTGAGTAGTTCATCCTTGGACTACGGGTTCGTAGCTGTAGCTAGATGGTTGTGTTCTCCTCATATGCCTCCATGTTTAGATCTCGTGAGCTGCCTATCATGATCGAGATTGATCTTATGTAATTCTATATGTTGTGTTTGATGGGATCCGATGAATATTGAACTTATACCAAGTTGATTATAGTCTTTATTTTCTTATGCTATTTTTGATCTTGCATGCTTTCCATTGCTAGTGGTTGCTCTAGCCAAGTAGTTGCTAGTGATTCCAAGAGGGAGTATTTATGCTCGATAGTGGGTTCATGCCTCCTCACCACCTTGCTCGAGTGACAGAAACATGAAGGGGGGATGTGATGTTGCCATTAGGGAGGAAACAACGGTGAGAGTGCCTGCGTGCATAATCATTGCTTACATTACACACTTTGTTTAATGCAGTTATCTGTTGCTTGCAACTTAATAACTAAGGGGGTTTGGATGATAACCTCAGGGAGGATTATTAGTCATAGATGCAGATGGATGTCGTTCTATGTATATTGTTGTAATTCCCGCACTAAATATCATAGTAATCTTCATGCCATATATGTGCACTACGGTGCAACCTCTATTTGTCAATTGCCCAGCTGTAATTTGTTCACCCAGCATGCTATCTTTTATGGAGAGACACCACTAGTGAACCTATGAACCCCGGTCCATTTTCCACACTGTTAAACAAACCACAACTAGTTCCTGCTTTCTTTACTTACTGCAAGCATACATCATTTTTCCACACTATACGTCTAATAATTGTTTTTAGCAAGACCGGTGAGATTGACAACCTCACTGTACTGTTGGGACAAAGTATTTTGGTTGTGTTGTGTGCAGGTTCCATGTTGTTGCTGACACCGGTGAAGCGCCAGCACCATCGTCATTGGCATCAACCTTCCTGAGATCCTCTTCGTCCTACTGGATTGATATCCTTGGTTCTTAACTGAGGGAAATTCTTGCCGCTTGCTCATCGCACCCTCCTCTTGGGTTTTCCAACAACTTCATCAACTCTGCCATCAACAAGAATTTCTGGCGCCGTTGCCAGGGACTTAATCATCAAGAAGTCTCCCCATCAAGGCACCATCAACGTTTGCATCAAGAATTTCTGGCGCCGTTCCCGGGGAGCAAACAAACATATATAAGAAGACTTCCTCCCGCCACGGTCGCCATCACAAGTAGCAACATACTGTATTTTCTGTTTACCATTCGTTGACATAAGCATACACCTCTCTAAAAAATAAACACTCCTCCACGGTTTGTGATTGTTGGCAGGCACCCGAGGATTTGGTTAGCCATGGTTTGTGTAAGATGGATGGGAGGTGTGTCACACATTTTATACCCTTGTTTAATAAAATAAAATCTCTAGCACATGAGTGATCCATTCTTACCTCTGCGAAGGGCCTATCTTTTACTTTTATGTTGAGTATACATCTTCTAATTTTATGCAAAGTTGAGAGAGCATAGTTGCCATTCTGATTTTAATTTGCATTTGTCCTAGAAACATTATTAATTGATTCATGATGTGTTATTGTTTGTTCTCTAATTATTTGTTCTAGTCTTCCTCATAAACTTTGAAGGTGTCCTGACATTTATGTTTTGCCCCACTCTTAAGTACTTGCAAAATATCACTTTGCCATGTTATCTCTATGCTTGAAACAAACGTATTTATTCTGATTCATTGTTAGTCATGACCTTTTATTTGTGTTACTTCTCATGATGCAAGGTGATTGCTATGATTTATTGTTAAAATTTTATTTATAATGCTTGTGTTGAAGTTCTATCATCTCACCTTACATATGCTTTTACAGTATTGATGATCAAGTTTATGTTGGTAGCATGTCACCTCAGAAATTATGTGTTTTTATCGTTTACCTACTCGAGGACAAGTACGAACTTAGCTTGGGGATGTTGATACGTCATAAACGTATCCTTAATTTTTTATGTTCCATGTTGTTTCCTACATGTTTGCTATACACTTTATGTCATTTTTATCGATTTTCCGGACTAACCTATTGACAAGATGCCATAGAGCCAGTTACCTGTTTTCTGTTGTTTTTAGTTTCAGAAAAGTTGTTCTGGAAATATTCTAGGAATTGGAAAATTCGAAGTCCGGAGGTCCTATAATTCCCGAAGGTTCCATGGAGTCCCGAAGAGGTCCGGAGGGGGCCACAGGGGGGCACACCATAGGGCAGCGCGTCCCACTGGCCGCACCATGGGGTGGTGTGGGGCCCACAGGCCTCCACCGCCATCTCCCTTTTGCCTATTTATACCCCCCGATACGTCGACCCTAAAAATATACCACTTCATCCCGAGAAACACATGAGGCCACCGTCATCGTCATCCCGAGATCGGGAGAGTTCTGGAGCTCTCCCCGGCACCCTGCCGTGAGGGGAATTCATCACCGGAGGGGTCTACACCACCATGCCCTCCTCCGAAGTGATGCGTGAGTAGTTCATCCCTGGACTACGGGTCCATAGAAGTAGCTAGATGGTTGTCTTCTCCACTTTGTACCTCATGTTTAGATCTCGTGAGCTGCCCTACATGATCGAGATCATCTTTACGTAATGATACATGTTGTGTTTGCTGGGATCTGGTGAATGTTGAATGCTATGTTTTCTGATTATCAATCTATCATGTTATATTCATGCTTATGTTATTTATGATCTTGCATGCTCTCCGTTATTAGTAGATGCTTGATACGTCATAAACGCATCCCTAATTTCTGATGATCCATGATGATATTATGCCAATTGCTACATGTTTTCTCCCTTCTTTATTTCATTTTTATCAATTTTCCGGACTAACCTATTGACAAGATGCCATAGAGCCAGTTCCCTGTTTTCTGCTGTTCTTAGTTTCAGAAAAGTTGTTCTGGAAATATTCTCGTAATTGGAAAGTTCGAAGCCCGGAAGTCCTATTTCCCCGGAAGCATCCACAACACCGAAGAGGAGTCGAAGAGGGGCAACATGGGGACCAGACCATAGGGTGGCGCCCCCCCCCTTGGCCGCGCCAGCTATGGGTGTGGGCCCCCTGGCCTCCACCGCGTTTGCCTTTTAGCCTATTTAAGCCCCCCGGATGGAAACCCCTAGGCACCTGATCAAAATCCCCGAAAAAGTTCCACAGCCGTCGTCACCGTCAACCCCAGATCAGGGGGGTCTGTAGCTGTTTTCCGGCACCCTGCCGGAGAAGAAATCATCACCGGAGGCTTCTACATCACCATGCCTGCCTCCGGAGTGATGCGTGAGTAGTTCATCCTTGGACTACGCGTTCGTAGTTGTAGCTAGATGGTTGTATCCTCCTCATATGCCTCCATGTTTAGATCTCGTGAGGTGCCTATCATGATCGAGATTGATCTTATGTAATTCTATATGTTGTGTTTGCTGGGATCCGATGAATATTGACCTTATGCCAAGTGGATTATAGTCTTTATTGCATATGCTATTTATGATCTTGCATGCTTTCCGTTGCTAGTGGTTATTCTGGCCAAGTAGTTGCTAGTGACTCCAAGAGGGAGTATTTATGCTTGATAGTGGGTTCATGTCTCCTTGTTGCCTTGCTCAAGTGACAGAAACGTGAATGGGGAGGATGTGTTGTTGCCATTAGGGAGAAAACAAAGGGTGAGAGTGCCCGCGTGCATAATCATTGCTTACATTACACACTTTGTTTAATGCAATTATCTGTTGCTTGCAACTTAATACCTAAGGGGGTTCAGATGATAACCTGCGGGTGGATTATTAGTCATAGATGCAGATGGATGTCGGTCTATGTATCTTGTTGTAATTCCCGCACTAAATATCATAGTAATCTTCAAGCTATATTGTGCAGTACGGTGCAACCTTTATTTGTCAATTGCCAGTTGTAATTTGTTCACCAAGCATGCTATCTTTTATGGAGAGACACCACTAGTGAAACTATGAACCCCGGTTAATTTTCCATACTGTTAAAGAAACCACAACAATTTCCTGCTTTCTTTACTTACTGCAATCATACATTGTTTTCCCACACTATACGTCTAATCTTTGTTCTCAGCAAGACCGGTGAGATTGACAACCTCACTGTACCGTTGGGGCAAAGTATTTTGGCTGTGTTGTGTGTAGGTTCCACGTTATTGCTGACACCAATGAAGCGTCATCACCACCGTCAGTGACATCAACCTTCCAAACATCCTCCTTATCCTACTGGATTTATAACCTTGGTTCTTAACTAAGGGGAAAACTCCTACCGTTGTGCTCATCACACCCTCCTCTTGGGGTATCCCAACGAGTGCAAGATCTACACCATCAAGGACTTTTTCTGGCGTCGTTGCCGGAAAGAAGGAAGTCTTCGTGCAAGGAGAGTCTCTCACTCTCAACCTCTTTATTTTGGTTATTTTCTTGTTTTTATTTTTGTCTTGTTTTTATTATCTATATTGAAAACACAAAAAAATTAGTTTTCTTCATAGCTGTTATTAATTTGCTTGCTATTATTCTGCTAAAATGAGTTCCTCTGAGAATACCAAGTTGTGTGACTTCACTAGCACAAACAACAATGATTTTATTTGCACACATATTGCTCCACCTGCTCCTACTGCTGCTTTCTATGAGATTAAACCTGCTTTATTAAATCTTGTGATGAAAGAACAATTTTCTGGTATTAGTACTGATGATACTGCTGCCCACCTTAATAATTTTGTTGAACTATGTGAGATGCAAAAATATAAAGATGTAGATGGAGATATTATGAAACTGAAATTATTTCCTTTCTCTTTGAGGGGAAGAGCTAAAGAATGGTTGTTATCTTTGCCTAGAAATAGTATTGATTCATGGAGTAAGTGTAAAGATGCTTTCATTGGAAAATATTCTCCTCCTGCTAAGATTATATCCCTAAGAAGTGAAATAATGAATTTTAAACAATTTGATAATGAACATGTTGCTAAAGCTTGGGAAAGAATAAAAACTATGGTGAAGAATTGTCCCACTCATGGACTGACTACTTGGATGATTATACCAACTTTTGATGCAGGGCTGGATTTTTCCTCAAGGAACCTATTGGATTCAGCTGCTGGAGGTACCTTTATGTCCATCACTTTGGGCAATGCAACAAAGCTTCTCGATGATATGATGATAAATTATTCAGAGTGGCACACTGAGAGAGCTCCACAAGGTAAGAAGGTAAATTCTGTTGAGGAAACCTCCTCTTTAAGTGAAAGGTTTGATGCTATTATGTCTATGCTTGTTAATGGTAAAGCTCAAGTTGATTCAAATAATGTTCCTTTAGCCTCTTTGGTTGCTCAAGAAGAGCATGTTGATGTGAACTTTATTAGAAATAATAATTTTAACAACAATGCTTATAGAAATAATTTTGGTGGAAATAATTATAAGCCCTATCCTCCTAATAATGGTTATGGTAATTCTTATGGCAACTCCTACAATAATAATAAAAGCTCTACCTCTTATATTGAAAATATTCTTAGAGAATTTATTAGCACACAAACTGCTTTTAATAAATCGGTTGAGGAAAAGCTTGGTAAAATAGATGTTCTTGCCTCTAAAGTAGATAGCCTTGCTATTGATGTTGATTTTCTAAAACTGTAGGTTTTGCCACAAGATGTTAAACAAAATAAAACTTTGAATGCCATTCAAGTTCAAATAGATAATAATGTTAGATTGATGGCGGAATTACGTGCTAGGTGGGAAAGAGAAGATGAACTGGCTAAAAAGAATAATATTGCTAGAGTTTGTACTATCACAACCACTAGTAAAACTGAAGCTTAAAGTGCTAGTAAACCTCCTACTATCAATGGTAAAGTAGTTGGTGTTGATAAAGCCCCTACTCCTTTGGTTAAACGTGCTAAATTGCCTCAAACTGCTGAAACTACTTCTAATAAAAGTGCTGAAATTTTTAGAGATATGGGAGATAATGGTCCCATTACTTTTGATGATAATAATTTTGATTTTGATGATTGCAACATCTCTGAAGTTATTGTTTTTCTACAAAAGCTTGCTAGAAGTCCCAATGCTAGTGCCATGAATATGGCCTTTACTAAACATATTACCAATACTCTCATGAAGGTTAGGGAAGAAAAGTTGAAACTTGAGACATCTATCCCTAGAAAATTAGATGATGGTTGGGAGCCTATCATTAATATAAAAGTAAATGATTTTGATTGCAATCCTTTGTGTGATCTTGGTGCTAGTATCTCTGTTATGCCTCAAAAGCTCTATGATATTCTTGATTTACCACCGTTAGAACACTCTTATTTGGATGTTCATCTTGCTGATAATGCTAAGAAGAAACATCTTGGTAGAATTGATGATGTTCTCATTATGGTTAATAATAACCTTGCCCCTGTTTATTTTGTTGTTATGAACATTGAATGCAATGCTTCTTGTCCTATTATTTTGGGAAGACCTTTTCTTAGAACTGTTGGTGCTGTTATTGACATGAAAGAGGGGAGTATTAAATATCAACTTCCCCTCAAGAAAGGTTTGGAACACTTTCCTAGAAATAATATGAAGCTAACCTTTGACTCTATTATTAGAGCAAAATATGATGTTGATGCTTCTTCACTTGAAAATAATTGAGTTGCCCTTTTATTCCTAGCTTAAAGGCGTTAAAGAAAAGCGCTACCGGGAGACAACCCGTTTTATTTCTCTATTTTCATTCAGTTTTCCTTTGTTTTCTTTGGTGTTCTTTGCACCTGGGTGTTGTATATTTACTTAGCAACCCCTCCGTATCTTTTATTTTGTGTTTTTGTTGAGCCAAGTAAAGCCTCTAGTGGAAAGTTGACACTATAATTCGGATTTCTGCGCAGAAAACAGATTTCTGTTGTCCACTGTTAATTCCGTTAAAAATCACAGAAACCTCAAAATGACCTGAGATTTTTTGTGCTTAATACTAAGTTATATACGCAACTTGTCTTAGATGACCACTTTTTGATTTGATCAACATAAGATTTTCGAAAAAATCGATATGTACCTATTGTTCTGTTTTGACAGATTTCTGCCATTTATCGCATTTGCATCTTAATCTCTTTCTTTTGGTGTTCTTTTGAGAAAAGGATTTTTAAAAGAAGTTGTGAAAGTATATAATGTGTTTTTGAGTGTTATACTTGTGTTGAAACTGAACCATGTGAATTTATTATTTCAATTGCACTAACGTTGCTAATGAAGATTGTGAGAATTTTGGTGTGAAGGAAGTTTTCAAGGGTCAAGAGAAGAGGATGATATGATGTCATCAAGAAGAGTGAAAAGCCTAAGCTTGGGGATGCCCCGGTGGTGCATCCAAGAAAATTCCAAGAAGACTCAAGCGTCTAAGCTTGGGGATGCCCAAGGCATCCCCTTCTTCATCAACAAATTATCAGGTCACTTCTAGTGAAACTATATTTTTATTCGGTCGCATGTTATGTTCTTTACTTGGAGCTTCGTTTATTTTTGTTTTCAGTTTGCTTTTGATTTTTTTTTCTTTCAGTTTTTTTTAATTTCATAATAAGCTTGGTTGGACCCCAGAATTCTTTTATTGGAGAGTGACACGCTCCGCTTTTTCATAAGAATACGTTGTATTCTTAATCTCTGTCTAGCTGCTGCATTTATTTAGCTCCTGTTTTGCATGCATCTCTTATCAGAGCTGTTAGTTTTAGTAGTGTTATCTGAAAACACTCATGTTTGCTTTTTGTATCATAAAGAGTATTTTTTTTAATCATGTTTTGTATGGTGCTTGTTGGGAGAAAGAAAACTGTTGCTTGAAGTAGAATTTATAACAGTACTATTAGAAGTTTGTATAGACTGTGGCTAGCACTTTTTCATGACATGCTAAATGTTATTTTAGTTCTAAAGCCTTGTGGCTATTGAATAGCATTATTAGCCTCAAATAGCTGAGAGTGTTTAATATGTCTTGAAAGATTCATGAGCTGTTCTTGTCATAGTAAAGCATCAATATATGGTATTCTCTTTCGAATGTTTTATTTGGTTGACTTGGCGCATGCTCACACCATGTTTATGACTACAAACCAGTCACGAATAGCCTCCATGACCACTTAGTTTTTGAACTTGTGATACTGCTTATGTTTTAATTAATGATGCTTATGTCGCTATGCATGATTATGGCTCTTATGCTCTCCTGATTTGTCGCTCCCAGTCTTTTGCTAGCCTCTACCTGTACTGAGTATGAGCTCTACTCGTGCATCCAAACTCCTTTAAACCAATTTTTTCCAATTGTGTCCACCATACCTACCTACATGTGGTATTTAACTGCCACTCCAAAGTAAATTGCTCATGTGTTACCTTTAAAACCTTCAAAATTACTCCTGCTTTATGTTCCTGTTTTTGCTCATGAGGACGTAAATAGAGAATCTTTATCTCACTTGTTGATTGGATTTCACACCCTGGACTAGTGGCTTCATCCGCTTATCCAAATGATAGAAGAGCTGGCAGCGGGGTGCCCAGCCACAAATTAATGCAAACAAATTCTCTTCACTATTTTTGCCCCTGATTTATCAGTCAAAGTATAATTGTGTAAAAAAAGAGAAAGAGGGATGACCTTCTACACCAGTTGCGCCCTTCACCATGGGAGACGCTCTTGTGAATCCAGTTGGCTTGTGTCGTACTGTATTTTCTGTTTACCATTCCTTGACATTAGCATACATCTCCCAAAATATAGACACTCCTCCACGGTAGGTGATTGTTGGCAGGGACCCGAGGATTCAGCTAGCCATGGTTTGTGAAAGATGGATGGGAGGAGTGTCAAACATTTAATACCTATGTTTAATAAAATAAAAAGCTCTAGCACATAAGTTGATTGCTGCTTCCCTCCGCGAAGGGCCTTTCTTTTAGTTTTATGTTGAGTCTCCATCTTCTAACTTTATGCACAGTTGAGAGAGCATTTTTGCCATTCTGAGTTCTATGTGCATTTGTCCCATAAGCATCAATAATTGCTTCATAATGTGATATTATTTGTTCTTAAATTATTTGTTCTAGTCTTCCTCTTGAACTTTGAAGGTGTCCTGGCATTTATGTTCTGCCCCACTCTTAAGGACTATTGAAATATCACTTTGCCATGCTTTCCTATACCTGAAACAAACATCTACCTTTCTTTGCATTATTATTCATGATCCTTTCTTTGAGTTACTCTTCATGATGGAAAGTAATTTCTATGCATTATTATTAAAGTTTTATTTATCATGACTGTGTTTAAAGTTTTATTATCTCAGCGTGCATATGCTTCTACATTAGATTGATCAAGGTTATGTTCGTAGCATGTCACCTCAGAAATTATTGTTTTATCGTTTACCTACTCGAGGACGAGTAGGAACTAAGATTGGGGATGCTTGATACGTCATAAACGTATCCATAATTTCTGATGCTCCATGATGATATTATGCCAATTGCTACATGTTTTCTCCCTTATTTATGTCATTTTTATCGATTTTCCAGACTAACCTATTGACAAGATGCCACAGAGTCAGTTCCCTGTTTTCTGCTGTTTTTAGTTTCAGAAAAGTTGTTCTGGAAATATTCTCGGAATTGGAAAGTTCGAAGCCCGGAAGTCCTATTTTCCCCGGAAGCATCCACAAGACCGAAGAGGAGACGAAGAGGGGCAACAGGGGGGCCACACGATAGGGTGGCACCCCCCCTTGGTCACGCCGGCTGTGGGTGTGGGGCCCCCTGGCCTCCACCGCCTTTGCCATTTCGCCTATTTAAGCCCCCCGGATGGAAAACCCTAGGCACCTGATCAAAATCCCAGAAAAAGTTCCGCAGTCGCCGTCACCGTCAACCCCTGACCAGGGGGTTCTGAAGCTGTTTTCTGGCACCCTGCCGGAGAGAAAATCATCACCGGAGGCTTCTACATCACCATGTCTGCCTCCAGAGTGATGCGTGAGTAGTTCATCCTTGGACTACGGGTTCGTAGCTATAGCTAGATGGGTGTACCCTCCTCATATGCCTCCATATTTAGATCTCGTGAGCTGCCTATCATGATCGAGATTGATCTTATGTAATTCTATATGCTTTGTTTGCTGGGATCCGATGAATATTGACCTTATGCCAAGTTGATTATAGTCTTTATTTGCTTATTCTATTTGCGATCTTGCTTGATTTCCGTTGCTAGTGGTTATTCTGGCCAAGTAGTTTCTAGTGAATCCAAGAGGGAGTATTTAAGCTTGATAGTGGGTTCATGCCTCCTTGTTGCCTTACTCGAGTGACAGAAACGTGAAGGGGGAGTATGTGTTGTTTCCATTAGGGAGAAAACAACGGTGAGAGTGCCCGCGTGCATAATCATTGCTTACATTACACACTTTGTTTAATGCAATTATCTGTTGCTTGCAACTTAATACCTAAGGGGGGTTCGGATGATAACCTGAGGGTGGATTATTAGTCATAGATGCAGATGGATGTCGTTCTATGTATCTTGTTGTAATGCTCGCACTAAATATTATAGTAATCTTCATGTTATATTGTGCACTACGGTACAACCTTTATTTGTCAATTGCCTAGCTGTAATTTGTTCATCCAGCATGCTATCTTTTATGGAGAGACACCACTAGTGAAACTATGAACCCCGGTCCATTTTCCATACTGTTAAACAAACCACAACAATTTCCTGCTTTCTTTCCTTACTGCAAGCATACACTGTTTTTCCACTATACGTCTAATCTTTATTTTCAGCAAGACCGGTGAGATTGACAGCCTCACTGTACCGTTGGGGCAAAGTATTTTGGTTGTGTTGTGTGCAGGTTCCACGTTGTTGCTGACACCGGTGAAGCGCCAGCACCACCGTCAGTGGCATCAACCTTCCGAAGGTCCTCCTTCTCCTACTGGATTGATAACCTTGGTTCTTAACTAAGGGGAAAACTCCTACCGCTGTGCTCATCACACCCTCCTTTTGGGGTATCCCAACGTGTGCAAGAGCTGCACCATCAATGCTCTGGCCAAGTAGATGCTAGTAACACCAAGAGGGAGTATTTATGCTCGATAGTGGGTTCATGCCTCCTTTGCATCTGTGCTCGAGTGACAAAAACGTGACGTATGGAGGATGTGTTGTTGCCAATAGGGAGAAAACAACGGTGTTTACTTAGTTTACATTATTTACATTACACACTTTGCTTACTGCGATAATCTGTTGCTTGCAACTTAATACCCAACGTTTGTTCAGATGATATTCGGAGGATGGATTTTAGTCATTGATGAAGTTGGATGACGGTCTATGTATTTTTTTTAATGCCCGCATGAATCACATAGTAATCTTTATGTCTTGCATATGCACTATGGTGCAGTCTTCATTTCCGTCAATTGCTCAACTTTAATTTGTCCACCACACATGTTATTTATCTTTCACGCAGAGACACCACTAGTGAACTGTGGACCCCGGTCCTTTTTCTCATACTGATAATACACACACTGTTTTCACACTGCTTTCATACTGTTACTACTGCTTTCATACTGTTTTCCACACCATAGGTTTAACCTCTTTGTGTTCAGCAAAACCGGTGAGATTGACAAGCTCGCTGCTTCGTTGGGGCAAAGTGATTTGATTGTGTTGTGTAGGTTCCACGTTGTTGCTGAACCGGTAGTGCGTCCTGCCATCTTAGCTGCATCAACCTTCTGAAGTTACTCCTTCCTTCTACTGGTCGATTCAACCTTGGTTTCTTTCTGAGGGAAACTTGTTGCTGCACTCTTCATACCTTTCTCTTGGGGGTCTCCCAACGAACGTGTGTTCACATGCATCAAAGGACAACATAGAGGGTGCGTCCCGGCTCACCCCACCCGAGATGGCAGTCCGCGGAGTTGTTGTGTGCCGAGATTGGACACGTGGTGGGTAGCTCCGCCAGCTGCCGAGGATGGTGCTGTTGGAAGTGGGTGGTCTAGACATCGTCGTTGTCTCGATCCTTGCGAGGTTCACGCCGCGCATCCTCCCGCATAGCCGCTCGGATGGCTTTGATCTCGGCGGCGCGCTCAACGCTGGTGGGCGGCGGAGGTACATGGACTCCTTAGGAGCTAAGGCGCCCTTTCCCCGAGGAGCACATTTCAGGCAGCGCGGGGTAGTCAACTTTATGCAGCTGCTGCGCCTCCCATATTTGGAGTATATTGTGGCCTAAACTGTTGGCCGCCGCATCGCTGTTTTAGTGGGAGAGATGGTGAGAGGATAAGGGGCGCATGCGGTTGGGGAGAAAAGGCGAGCGTGTGCTCGACGGCAGGATGTGGACTTTTATAGCGGCGAGCGGGAGGAAGGCGTAGACGCGCCAGGAGCGGCATTACTCCGCCGCGTGGGTGATTGCCCTACTTGGTCTTGTGGCGATTGGACTGACCGGCAGCGCCGGGAACCGAGGCGACCTAGACAACGATGCTCTGCCTCGCTGACAGTAAGGGGCCACAACGAGAAAATGCGCACAAATTGTTCTCTCCCGTTTTTTTGCCGGTCCCAACTATCCTCCGGATGCGCCGGAAAAAAATCAACCCAATCAAACGGAAAATGAGTTATTGAAGAGCAGCGGGCGAAAATGTTTCCATAGGGGAGCCTGGGACGGCTGCAGATGCTCTAAATCAGGGTCATAATGGCCGTACATTCATCGTATATAAAGTTCCCGAGACCTCTGTTCTCGCCCTCACCTCTCCTTCCATGGTTGAGCGCTACCCGGCGACGGTGCGGCGGCTAACGGATTCGGTCGCCGCCATTTGCACGACCAGGAAGCTCGCCTCCTCGAGCAGGTGGACTACCCCACGCCACCCCGACGTCCGCGTGCCCGACAACTAGTGTATTAGCGCCGGAAGTGTCCCGATGTTGTCGGTGCCCACCGGCGTAGAGCGCATGGCGGAGATCGCTGAAATCTGCGCTGCAATGCCGTTAAAAGCCCAGCTGGACCCCCGCTGGGCGGTGGACAACCACGCCATCTGAACGGCGTATTTCCAGCAACGCCGCGAGCAGCGCTTGGACTCCACGAATGGCGCGCCTATGGTGTCGGGCTGCAAAAACTCCGACGGACGGCGCACCTATGGTAGGGCGAGCCCGGGCGGACTATTGGGGCCGTTCTGGCGCACGTTGCGGCTGACAATTCTCCTCCGCTGGCATACCCTCCGCCGTCCCTCTCTCGTCGTCGAGCAGCGTCGTGGATGCCAAGGGGCATGGCCACCGGGTCCTTGTCCTCCTCAGCGGGGGCGACCTTCCGTTCGTCAGGCTCAGTGCTGAGGTCTCCCCTCTCCCGCGTCAAGCCTGAGCCGCGGGAGTCGCCGCTCCGGCGGCGCACTCGTGGCGGCAACCTCGTTATCAATGAGGGCGGTCGCGCACCGTCACCTCCTCACGGTCACCTTCGCCTCGCCAGGCCGAAGAAGGAGACCGGCGTCAAGCAGAAAAGCTGATGACATGGAGAGAGGAGCGCGCTGCCATGGCCACCAACGACATCGAAGCCGTGCTCGCCCAGTCCAAGGAACGGTACGTGGCGGAGGAGATGGAGCGGCAGTAGCGTCCTGAAGAAGATTGCCGAGCGGCGCTGCGCCGCCACAACCGAGGAGTGGGGCGTCATCCTGCTCGACGACAACGAGGGGCAGGTGTCAGCGTCACCGAAGAAGTCCGGTGGCGGCTACCCAGGGACGTGCTGCAGCTACGCCGCCCCAAAGAACAGGGGCGGAGCTAGAATTAACATACGGGTGGTACTAGATTGGCTTGGATGTTGTTGTGTGAGTGAACTCTTCATGTCTATCGGCAAAATGTTTCAAACTTTGTGCATTCTGCAATGTCGTTGGCTGGTGCTAGAGCACATGCAGCACCTGGCCTAGCTCCGCCCCTGCCAAAGAAGGACGGGGCGCAGCGATAATGATGACGGCGGCGGCGACTACACCGAGTTCTACCACCTCCTCGGCATAAACTAGTTTAAATTTTTGTTCTTCATTCAAATCGCATTTGTATCGGCCTATACTAGTCTAAATATGTTTATAATCACAAGTGTTTGTCCAATTTTAATTAAAGTTTGTTCACTTCCGTCTTATTGGGTTGGAGCCACGGCCGAAAAATAGCGTGGACGTCCTTAGAAGACGCTATTTTGCGCCGAAAAATGGCCCCG
The DNA here is from genome assembly GCA_028641055.1 of Alopecurus myosuroides. Taxonomy (NCBI): domain Eukaryota; kingdom Viridiplantae; phylum Streptophyta; class Magnoliopsida; order Poales; family Poaceae; genus Alopecurus; species Alopecurus myosuroides. The sequence continues at coordinate 317,100,557 of CM054057.1, read as the reverse complement.
GGTTCCAAACGGCTGGAGATGCTCTTACGTGGATGGAACGTACAGTCCTTGGATCGTATGTACGTCTATTATTTTTGGCGATGAATATATACATAGCTGATCAGGAGCGACTGTGACTCTGTGAGGCTGCGTGAATCTGCATCTGGTAGTATAGATGGGCTAGGTCCGGTTCGGGTCGGACCTGTTATTGGACCACTGCACCTATGAGACAAAACACAGGTTTAGGTGCGCCCCGCGCCTCCAGTTTCAGGTTAATGGGTAATCCTAGGTTCGGCCCTAATCTTTGTACAACAGCAGCACCGAGCGTAGCTTTCTTCGTGACTGTTTGGCATCCGCCCACCATGCCGACTGCAGCTTTGCTGCTCACCGCGGAGACGCTCCCTACGACCGCGGCGTGGTGGCTCCTTCTCGACCAGCGGCGAGAGTGTTCGCGCCGAACTCGTGTGGCGCGTTCTCGTCGATCTTCCCGACCACCATGTGTTCCGGCTCCTCGCCTCCATGGCCAGCCGTGGGAGGCCGACGCTCCTGGCGTCCGAGCTCGTACGACACGACCTCGTCTATCTCCCCGACTGTCAGGCACGTCGGCCGGCCTGTACGTGCTGGCAGGACCTCCTGCGGCGTCAGGACGTTACGCACGACGAGCTCCTGGTGTACACGCCGCTCCTGTAATGTCGGTACTCGGTAGTCCTCAGACCCCCGATGGCAGGATCAATCGTTGTCCCCAGACCCCCGATGGCAGGATCAATCGTTGTCTCGAGAAGCAGAGTGCGCGTACTACTTGCTTGATCTGGTGACGATATTAATGAGATTCCTTTGTATTACTAGTAGTACTCTCTCCGATCCATATTAATAGGTGCTGAAGTGGATGTATTTAGACATGTTTTATTGCTAGATACATCCACTTCAGCACCTATTAATATGGATCGGAGGGAGTAGAATATTTTATGATTGAGACATGCTGTGAAGGGTTAGTTTAAGAACGATGTAATTTATACTTTTATAGTAGTAGTGCACCGCAGCCGTAAAAGTATCCCAAATGTGTGAATATTTCATTCATCAACGGGTGCTGATTAAAATATCAGTGACGTCAACTTGCGGCATGTCCTTGCTTTAGTGGGCCCGCCCAGCAGGCACGCATGCAGATGCTTGCCGACCGCCAACTCTGCGTCTGACCACGAACCACGTGTCGCCCATACGATGCGTCAGTCGACGCAGGCCGGGTCCAGCACGGGACCACCCCATCCTCTGAGTCTGCTCTGCTCCCGCCGGATCGACATCCCAAGCCCCACGAACGCGCCGTACGGCAGAGGCACAGCTCAGAACGATACGGTAGCAGAGCAGCTGCACGCTGACAGCGTCATCAAGCACGAGGCTAGGCTTGGTCCGTCGTGCGCGCGCACCCAGCGCCAGGGAACAGAATTGCTAAGGCTGGTGCCAATGCACCGCCCACTATTCACGGGCTATAGTCCCTGCCACGTCACCTTCTCTCACCACTATAGCCCCACTATCACAGGCACGGTGCCAGTGCACGGGCTATAGCCCGGGCTGTAAGATTCTCTCTCTGCCACATCAGCTTTTCTCTCTCCTCCACGTCAACACATATTTTTGAAACGAAAACATTACAAATAATGCAAGGAAATAATTTTATTGAACTAAAATTGTTACCGATTACATACTAATTAATAAAATTGCATAATAAATTTTCAAAATTACATAAAAATTAAAAAAATCTAATCCTCGTGCTCGTCGTCGTCGTCGTCATCCTCCAGCAGCCCTAGGTCTTTTTCCACTATCTGTAGGGCCTTGCCATGTTTGCGCTTTTCATCTTCGGTCATGCCGGCGGTTGAGCGGTCTTGCAACTTGTTATATTGCTTCAGTAGCTTAGACCTCAATAAAACTTGATACATTTTCGTCATTCCGAAGCCTGCACTTGATCCCTCGCTGGTCTTGCTATTCCACCCCAAAAACTTTCGCCGGTCTTGCTATTGCCACGGCGAGAGTCCTTGGAGTTGAAAATCCAAGCATTCACCTGCAACGAAATAGATATTGTCTTAGTGAAAAATCCAAACAAAAACCAACTCCGAAATAAACAAGTCACGGGTAAGAAAATTACCAGTTTTTCCTCGTCCGCACTTTTCCACTCGACCCTCTTTGGACGCGTTGGTACCAGTGTTTCCGCGGCATCGGACCCGTCGCTTGGAGCAGTGCCATCTGGAGCAGACGATAGAGGTGGTTGCTGATACGGAGGAGGTGGTTGCTGATACGGTGGAGGTGGAGCGTATGAACCGTATGGATATGGAGGTGGAGGTGGAGCGTATGAACCATATCCCGTAGGAGGGTACGGAGGAAGTGGACTCCCGCTACCTGTTGGTGGAGGTGGAGGTGGTGGTGCGTAAGCATACGGAGGATGCTGGTATGAACCATATCCCGTAGGAAGCGGACCATATGGCCCCGGAGGTGGTGTGTGGGAGGGGTACAACACTCGTGGATACGGCGAAGAACCGGTATCCGACCGACGATGTGTGGGAGAGAAATCTTCTATGTGAGTAGGTTGTGACCCGTCGGACTGCAAGAGATCCGTGAACGAGGTGTTATCTGGAGTCCAACCCGACATTGCGGAGATGGTATGAGAGAAAGAGATGAGGAAAATGGTGTGAAGAGAAGTGCTGGATGTGGGGGGGTATTTATAGGATTGGAGGTGCAAATTTGGGTGAAAAAATTTTTTTTTTTTTTTTTTTACAGCCAGCCACGCTCCCCCCAACGGCTAGCTGACGTGGACCAATGGGGGGGCGCCACGTCAGCTAGCCGTTGCCCCCAACGGCTCCCTGCCAACCGCCCGCCCCTACCGCCCCAGGCTGCCAGCGCGCCGCCCCGCCCCCTCGCCCTACCGCCCGGCCACTACCGCCCCTACCCGCCCTACCGCCCCGCCAACGCGGGCGGTAAGCCGCGCGCTACCGCCCTAACGGCGGGCGCCCCGGCTCCCGCCCGCCGCCGCCTACCGCCCCGGCCTCCCGCCTCCTCTCGCCCGCGTTGAGGCGGTAGCGGCGCTACCGCCCCGCGCTGCAGCCCGCACTGGCACCAGCCTAATCAACGGTCAGCACACGCCTCTGCCTCCTGGACCAGAATCATCAGATTCGTGTATCCATCACCATTCACCACAGCCACACAGTTTGATTCAGTGTATGTGTACCGACAGTTATTCCGTTCTGCGTACGTACCGCGAGCTCACAACATGCATTGCATAAAATTTGTTGAACGACTCAACTATACGGTTGTAGATAGAATGTCACGTGCCCACGCATTTGTTTTGTAGTAACTTTTTTAGCGCAACGGCGTCGAAGCTTGCAGAGTTGCAGCAGACGATCATATCGCTAAACCGGGACATTAGATTACTAGGCCAAATGAGTTTCTCAGGGTCGGGACGTTCCTGTCCGACTGCATTATCAAAGTGCCAGGAACGGAGAGCAACACTCTAGCTAGAAGAGCTTTTAGTGATCGATCGATAAGGCCCCCCTTATGCCTTTATGTATAAATCTAGTCTCTTTCTTTTCCAGTACTTGTCGACCCATGGAGACCTATGCATCTTCGTCTTTTATAATCTTTGCATCACTTTTCTACTCGGACGCTAAGATGGGCTACCAAATACTCCCTCCGTCTCAGAAAGGATTCTCGAATTTGTCCAAAGTTGGGTTGTGCTAGATGACGGTCACCCGTTAGCACGGTCAAATTCCGACACTGAGAGCGAGACATGGTGCGGACCAAAACATGGTCGTGGTGGGTCTTCCATGGATGCGCGTGGGTGTCTCACCGTAGGCACAAGTAGCCATGTAGGAGCGTTCCTGTCTAAAGTTATATATATCTACACACTAAAACGTGTCTAGTTACATGTAAATTTTGACAAAGTTGAGACATTTTCACCAATTAATCCAAGAGCCATGGTCTGGGGATAGAATCCTAGCACATTATTTGCTTATTTGCTCAAAGAGTCGGCTAAGCGTCCGCTTCCCTTTAAAGTATCGATGTTAGCCATAAGACCAATCATAATGCCATCTCTAAGAGGCCACAACGCATGGACGCTTAAATCGACGCAAGTTCTCCGTGCAATCAGCGCCGGGCAGCTTCCTAGCTGTATTTTGTACTACTAGCTTAAGAGTCGGGCTCTCATTTGTGCGTTGGACTCTTATTTATCACCAGAAATTAGGCAAACGACTAGCATCTAATCCCTAACGCCATGGTATAAGTGTCCCATTGTGGATGCTCTAATGCAATATATTTCTTAGCAGTGGCGGAGCTAGCCAGATTGGAGAGCCTAGGCAAAATGCAAAGAGACCAAGCTAATTAACTTGCCGTTGCCCATGGAAATCGTTCGTAGAACCATCAAGTTCTGCTGCACGCTGCATGACTTTTCTTGGCTGAGCCCGGGCAGCTGCCCCAGCTCGCCGGGAGGTGGCTCCGCCACTGTTTCTTAGCAATATCCAAGATAATGGTGTACTTTAAAAAAACAACCACTCGATGCAGTGTTTTTTTAGGATTATATTTATATTTATTAAATTTAGGCTCATGTATACATGTGATGGGGCTAGCAACTATTTTTATATATGACTACATGCAAGATTTGTAGATTTAGGGTTTAGGGTTTAAGCCAGCTCCAACGCGTTGCGTCTTGTCACCTTTTCTTGTTGAATGTTAAGATCATATGTATCTCCGCAAAGCAACATATATTAAGTGTTGTATCTTGCACGAGATGGATTTGATTTGTTGTTGATTAATGTTGGTGTATCAACATGAGCCGTACTATACGTACGACATTTCCTATCCGATTTTTGTATGACGTGCACTCACACATGCATCACATAGGCATCGGATGCCTTCCTTGTTCTAGCAGTAATCAAAATTAATCAATCAGCTTTAGCCACGTCTGGGTCGTAAGAAAATCGGACATACAACATCGTACGTAAGGCAGTTCCGTAGAAACATTGTGGCCCATCTATGGCCAACAAAAATAACGGTGTATAAAAAATCAATGACTTGTGTTGGGTCACGAGCTAAGAATCAAATTCTAGTTTACATACAACAGCCTTTTCTTTACTCCAAATATACTAGGCCACCTAAGCGATGTACCCATGACGGAAACAATCGTCAGAGTCGGCTTAGCTAAAATATAACAATACTCTCTTTCATCATTGATTATGGTGCCACATCAATATTTTGCCTATAATATGGCGCCAAGATATAGGCATTGGTGAAAGTCTAATCCAGCACTAGCAAATAGATAGGATGATAATCTCTTGGGCTGGTTCAACTATATATAGTGGAGATGAGATGGGTGAATAAGCAGCCACATACATAGTGACCCCGACGATTATGAGGAGCATGAGGCTAGCTGGCGGGCCAACAATTAAAATATACTACATAATTATATATGGATAATTTTGTTAGCACATGTAAACCACATAATACATAAAAGGATTCGTTAGCATAGACTAATAACCATGCACCAGCACAATACTAGCATAATCAAGAAAAAATATAGTTATCTTGACATTTACTAATGTACTACTATACTTTTAGTGTGTCTTAAATAAAGCATGATGTTACAAAAAGGAAACTAAGAACATATAATAAATGTGCATGCTTTAAGTAGTACATCATAAATCACACATACCACAAGCATAAGAAATATGTACGCCGTATTTACCCATCGTCATAGAATTTCATGTTGGACCAAATAGCAGAGTTCCAATTTATAATGAAACAATTTTCTGAAAACAGAAATATCACTATAAATTCTACGAGACCGATAATAAGTGCAGTAAAGAGGACATGTATGAAGCGTAATTACAAACGACATCAAGTAATGTTTATCCAAAACGTCTAACATATGATTATGAGTTTGTGGATGGTCAAAAACAATTTTTGTATACCTTACTCTTCATACTGTCATAGACGAAAGTGGTGTATTAATTTGGTATCCATGATTTGTAGTTAAAGCGCAGTTCCAAATATTTTACCTAAATAACATAGTATGCCACTTGAGTTAAAGAAAATAATATAAAGTGCTCAATAAATAAATTAGACAAGTATATCCTAGAAAACCAACATGTGGTTGGATTGTTATAGGGTGGTCTTAACTTACCCAACTAACAGAAATCAAACCCTAAGTTTGACTTCTTGTTGTCTCATTAATAAAAATTATTGTTTAGTAGGAGCAAACATGTAAGTATCTCCCAGATTCTAGTCTAAATCAGGTTTATATGTGTAAAACAAAAATATGGTTGTGCATGTTATAGGGGGGCCAAGGCCCATGCTGGCTCCCCTAGCTCCGCCATTGATTACCATTAGTATCTAGATGTTCACGGTGGTTTTGTCAATCTTTCAATACTCGATCATGTCTCTAGTTATCTGAATATCAAAAATTTACTTTGGCTATAGAGCTCATATGCTCTTGTTATATTATAAAAATAAAAAATAGTAAAATAATTCAAAAAAATCCGAAACAATTAGAGGCAAACATGTACAAGTGTTTTACATACATTCAAAATTTTGTAAAGAAATGACATTTTTTGTGCTCTATGAAGAAAATACAAAATCAGTGATCCAATATAGCATTTAAAAATGTCATTTTGAGCATCGATTTTTTTTTTCTGTCACAGAAAACATAAAATATCATTTCCTGACGAAAGTTTGCATGTATGTAAAATACTTGTACATGTTTGTCTCTGATTTTTTTTCAGAATTTTTAAATTATTTTACTACTCCCTCCATATTGAAATGTAATATGTTTTACAAATCTTAGCCAAAACGTATGTAGACATGTTTTAGTACAAGATACACATGAACATATACACTAAAACATGTCTAGATATGTTTTGTAAGGAAATGCTAAAACATCTTATATTTTGATTAGGGGGGATTTATTTTTAATATATCAGGAGCATATGAGCTCAGGAGTCAAGAACCTCTCTCTCTCTCTCTGTGTGAATATGAGCTATATTCCATTCTACTCTACATTATTTTTTCACCAACTATAGTATCTCGAAACTGTTTTTAACTTAAGGACGAGAGACAAACATGTGAATTTAGATTTTGTTTTTTAAGGAAATGGGGAGTTAGAATTAGTGTCGATTATTGCAAAGGGGAAGTGAAGACAGCTGATGTTTCTATATGGATGAAGTCGGAAGATCCGAACAAACGAATTGCCCATGTTGAGAGATGAAAATAATGATTCCAACTATGTATTATTCCATCGATGATTCAGAGTATATATGCAAGGTAACAGACGCGAACGAGGCGCACGTCTGATCATGGAGGCACGAGAAAACCGTCACGACGGTTTCCTAGGGGGGCCATCCGCACGATCGGTTATGTACACTTCCCCTAATCCTCGCTTGTCCTTGCGAGTGAACATACTTTGGAATAATCTTCTCTTAAAACTCTCTGGGAAAATTGAGGCGAATTATATGATATGCCATGAAAAGTCCTTCTAAAAACCTAGTTGGAAAATAAGGAGAAAATGGCATATATTGTCCATACTTTTACTACTATTACCTCATTAAAAACCTTACATTAGAAAGCTCAAGGAAAAATCACAAAGGAAAATAATGCAATACCGAAAATCTCATGATTTTCAACGGGTTATAGCCTAGGAGATATTCTCCCTCGGAATTTTGCAAGTCATGAAGTCTGTTCATACCGATTTCATTCACATATTTATGAAACAACGAATTCCGTAAGATATCCGTATCGAGTGACCCATATAAATATGCGGTCGCCACATCCATCACTTTGTATATACAAATTAATTCGCACCGCTAGCAATATCAAGTAACGGAATATGATTTCACTCATTAAAGGAGAATATGTTTCATCGTAATTGATGACTGGTTTCTGTGTAAAGCCTTGTGCTACAAACCTCGACTTATATCTCACCACCTCATTGTTTTTGTTCCTCTTACGAAAAAAAACCTATTTCGCCCCCACAGGAGAAACATGCTTAGGAGTAGGTAATACTGCACTAAATACCCCTATCTTAGCAGGCGAGCGCAATTCATCCTCTATTGCAACTTTCCATTTGGACCAGTCCGATCGTTCATACACTCTGCCATGGACGGTTCGATCTCCTTTCATCCCTCACGGAAACTTCTCCCCAGATCCCATTTTCGGCAGCAGCCAGAAAACGACGTTGCCGCCACCACCATCCGTCGCCATTGGTGCATCAAAGGAGAGGATCGCAGAATCCCATTGTCTTCCTCCTCAGGTGAGGATTTTGCCACGGAGACAGGTCCTAGATGTTACCCCGTTGGAGTGCCTGTTCACGAGTTCAAGCCTCGCGGGGCTCCACTCCCCCGGGAAGCAACTAGGGTCGCCCCTTCCGAGGACTGTGTGCGGCACAAGACATCCCCATGTGTGGCGGCCGACGTGGGGAGGCGAACGGCGGCGCGTCTGATCGTGGAGGCGCGAGAAACCGTCGCGACTGTTTTTTTAGATGATCGCGCGACTATTGCCTAGAGGGAGATCCGCGCAATCGGCTATTTACCGAGAGAATTATCCTAATAATAAATTAATTAGATCCTAACAGTCCCAGCGCGGTGTCGCGCGGAGAGAAAACTGTTCGACAACCTCTGCCGGCAAGTCCGGTCCAAGGGCGTGGAGCGGGAGCGTAGTCGAAGGAGTCGTACACGCGGCATAATCACAGATGCAGAAAGTAAAAGGAGACACAATATATATACAGAACTGATCTTTATTAATCAATTGTGGTGTCTCTCTCCATACAATGCCTAAATATATATAGGGGAGAGGGGTGGGTGGGGAGGACCAAAACCTAGAGGGAAAAACCCCATCCAAGAAAGGGTGGGGCCGTACGTTGCAACATACGTCGGTTTCCCAACACTCCCCCTTGGTCCGACTCCCGTATTGTTTATGTCTCAAAAACTCCAAAAAAAATAGTGAAAAAAATATGGAGAAAGAGCTCATAGAATACGTCTCCTCATGTTGCACGAATTGCCTCATCAAAAACCTTGTTGTGAGAAACATCAGGAAAACTCACATCAGGGGAAAAGAGTACAATCCACTCAACATCAAGTTGAGTTGTAGCGATCCCATCTTTTAAATAAAGACAAGATCTCTGTGTTAATGTGCTAATACCAGGATCAATTGCTAGCACCACAGTACAAAAATGAAATATCCTGCAAATGCGTCAAAATCTTTATTAACTCGCATGATCCAGACTTACAAAACTATTTTACATCTTGCATAGCTTAATGCTAGCATGAATACAGAGTTGAACAGCAGAAACATAGTACTTCAATGAGCCTCATCATCTTCATGTGCCACAGGCAAAACATGTTGGTTGTAGACTCGAGATCCTGAACGAAACCTCACACGTCATCTTCCGTCTGCAATTTGGAATATGCAGCCACAAGGGAGTCAATACAATTTAATCTATTGGCAAATAACACTATGGTGGATATATAATGGCAAAGACTAGCTTCTATATGCATATCTGGCTGAGTGGAGTTTTGGCTATTTGCATAAAGCAAGTTTTCTCCTAAGTTTTCATAAATACATTTTGATCAATAAGTTGGTACCACTGATGGAAACCAGTGAACCATAAATAATTATTGAGGAGTGCCACTAATAGAAACCAGGGCAAATCTCCAGCTATTGTTCTAAACAAGTTTTACTTATTGAAAATGGTGATGAGAATCTTCTGTCCATCTTTGTCCAGCTGCTCAAATTGTCCATTACCGGGGACACGGCTAAGTGCTTAGTTTTTTACTCTGCGGATTTTGTGCACTTTCACCTTAGCCTCAATCAACCCAAACATCCTATACACGCTGAGTGTATTAAGGAAAGGAGAGAATTGAGACAAGACCTTTCAGAAGGAGAATCCAACTCTACTGCAAGACCCGTTCCACCTATAATTCTGCTACATCTTCATGTCAAGCTGACAAGTTGAACTCCCACAACTTAATTGATCAGGACAGAGCCCATTGTCTAAGGCTGCACGGGAAGCTTCTAAACTTGAAAGGACTTCATAATCTCTTTGTTCCTGGGTGGCATTCCTCAGGTGAATACCTCAAGTAAATAACCCTTAGACATGGGCCCTGAGGCAACACCCAAATCTCATCAGCCAAACAATCAATCCACCCAGGTGGTTCATTGAGTTGGTGCTTAGAATTTTTCCTCAACACTAGTAAAACAATTTTGTAGCATCGCTAAACATCTACTGAGTCTAATGATTATAGGGTTTATGTAGGTAATAGATGTGGCTATATATATATACCACTGGGATAGTATAATAGCATAGCAATAATATATATAATACTGTAAAATTTCCTATCACGCATACTACTCAAAATCAACTAATGCATAAAGTAAAATAATGGGTAGTTGATGGTGTGTTACTTGCCTTTGAACTGGGTGAAGAAAACACACTTTCTTCACAAAAGGGAACGTTGCTCTCCGTAAAATCTATACATTGAAAACACAACAACAACATCAACAAGCATTCATACAAACAAGAGAAAACATGCAAACAACAATCACAATAAAAGAGTTTTAAACAAGTCATTCACAAAGGTTCAACAAAAGAAAGACTTAGTTAAATAGGGATTATGGTTAGCTAATAGAGCATGGGATGGTTAAGGGTAAAGTTTGAATAACACAAACTCATACTTGTCAAGGAAGTTCCAAGAGTTCACTAAAGGTGATTACACCAATATTAAACCAAGGAAAAAAAGACATGTTCAACACTTAGTTATTTTCATCTAAACATTTGATTTATTTAATTTAGATTCCACTAACTTCATTGCAAAAGGGGAAAATAAAATGAAGTCTTTGGATTTCCTATTTGTCAAAGGTTAGACAAAAACAACTTGCTACTCCTCCACTTGTATGGATTGCTCCAAGTCTTATCATGCTTGTCATCTGGAAAATTGTTTCATTTCTTCTAAGTTGTTTTCCCCTTAATTCTTCATGACTTGCTTTTATGTTGAAATACTACTAAGTTAAAAGAATAGAAAGAAGAAATAGAGAGAGATAGAAAGATAGAGGGATTATTCTCCTTCTTCATTTCTTCTTGCACTTGTATTTGCTTGTGTTTCTTCTAGTTCAGTGGAGTCTAGGTCCTTCCTTCAATTTCTTCTTAGGCCTTCATTGTAGCTCTTCATGTTTTCCAACAAGTTGAATTTGAAGTATCCCCATGTGCTTGAGTCTTGATAAATCTTGAAGTAAGAATTAGAGAAGTGGACAGAAAATACTTATACTTGTGTTTTGACTTTACTAGTTGGCTAAGTAAATACTTGAACCATACTAAGTACTTAGTCTTGTTCCAAAATAGCCACAACACATAAAACATATATGCAAAATATTTTCTAAGTCAAAGGAAACAAAGAAAAAAAATAGTGAGAGTGAAATTTTGACTAAGTCTTCATGAAGTTCTTCTTGATTCCTTCTGGGGTGCTGACTCCATTGCTCCTTGAAGGACTTGATGATTTTGGTACCTTCATGAAGTCAAATGGAAAAGAAAGAAGAGGGGGAAAATACTTAAGAGAAGAAGGGGGTTGGTCTCTTGAAGTTTCTTCTTGTTTTCTTCTAAGTACTTCTACATTCTTGGGGAGGTTTCTGAAGTCATATTTTCTTGGCTAATTCCTTCATTTGTCTTCTTGCTTCATGTTGAAAATCTTCGAGTTGACAATTGTAGTATCCTCTCCATGGCTTTTCACTAATCAGACTTAGTGGTTTTCAACTAGTAGGGCCAGCTAGGAAAAACAAATAACTTAAAAATATTTTAAGGGCTTTGGTTCTGGTCTCTCTGGTCTAAGGTTAGTCCTTAGCACAATTTTGCTAGAAAAAACATATTGAAAATAATTACATAAAATAAACTAAGTCAAAATAGTAAAAGAGCACAAAACTCAAGGGAAGCATTTTCACACTTAGCCGAATATGATTTTTGCATAGGGGACTGTTAGTACACGACCTAAGGTTTCCAAAAATATTTTGTTTACAATTTTTGGAATTATATAATTTAAATTATGTCAAAATTCATCAAACAAGCATATTTGAAATTGAACAAATTTTAAATAGTAAATTTTAATTTTTCCAGTACTAACAGAGTCTACATGTTCAGGGCTTTTCAAAAAGTCTAATTTTGTCAAATTTGAAATATAGATCTAAAGTTATTCACAAAACAATATTTACAAAGATCTACAAATAACAAGTGTGTGCACGTATCGAATTTAATTTTTCTTTGAGTCTAATGTGTTCTACACATGGTGCTGATTTCAAAAAGTACAAAATCATCAAAATTGGACTTACAGAACTAAAGTTATAGATTTTTGAAGTTTTATAACGTTTTATGGAATTTATAAACAGTTTAAATCGAATTTTGACCAGTGTTTGACTGGGGCTGACGTGTTGCTGACGCAGGCGCTGACTGTGTAGCCACGTGGCGCGACGGGATTGGGTCGTACCTCTTCGCGGTTGGATCTATCGTGGAGCGTTAGATGGCGATCCGACGGCTGCGGCAGCGACTGGTGCTCTCCGGTGGGGGTCCTTCCCCAGAGATGAAGAGGACGGTGGCGCAACGGTCTGCCGTGGATGGCGGCGACGGAGGAGTGGTTCCCCGGACGCGCAGATGGTATCGGCGGGTTCGTCTCCTCACGGCGGTGCCCCGGGTGCTTGCGACTTCTTCTCTCGACGAGCAGATCGACGGCGGCGAGGAGCTCCCGATCTTGGAAAAACGGTGGCCGGCGGCGGAAACCTTCGTGGCGGCGGGGCAGTTTAGGGTTAGGGTTCGGGATTCGGATGCGCGCATGGTGCGGACGTTAATGTGCCTTTTATGGGGAGGCTTGCGTGATGGAGGGGGCAGGGGCATCGAGGCAGTGCCGCAGTCCCTCCTGGACACGGACGTCGAGGCCTCCCTGGCGTCATCTCTTGCGTCAGCAAGGTAGGGCCCACCTGGCAGCGTGAGGAGTGAGGGAGAGAGGGCGTGGGCCGCTCCTGGGTTTGTTCACAGGCCGTGGTGCTGGGCCGCAGGTCCTACGCGCGCGAAAGAAGAGAAGGAAGGGGATTGAGCCGGTTGTTGTCTCTCTCTTTTTTTTTCATGCTTTATGAAATTAAAATCATAACTTTTGATTTAAGTGTCCAAATGGCCTCCAACAAAAACCTAGGGTTTTGTAAAATCATTTTCTTTGCAATGTAAACAAAATTAGGTGTTGTTTTAACACACTAAAAAAATTATATTTTCAAAATGTGATTAACCTACTAATAGTTATTTAATACCATTTTAAAATAGGAAAATAGCAAAAACAAATGTTTATAGCCAAATAATATTGAGTGACCTATACATTTGAAAATATTGCTTCCCATAGTCATTAAACTTATTTTTTTTATAACCCAAATACTTTATGAAAACACTTTATTAATCCTATAATAGAAAGATTAATCATTATTGTTGAATAGAGGTTGAAAATAATCATTTGGAAAACATATTGTTAAGAACACCATTTTATATTTTTTAAGTTTTACAGAAAGGAAAATAGTTTCTTTACATGATCTATTTATTTTGAGGATTTGGGTTTTTAGAAAACAGAGTCATTTGGATTATCATTTCCAATAACATTGAAAAAAACAAATAATTTTTCCTTTGTGTTCGAGTTTTACTTGTTTTTGTGGTTTGCTTTAGTGAAAAACAAAAGTTTTAAATTTTTGTGATTTTTGAATTCCTCCAAAAATCAGGGATGTTACATGAGTACTATATCATATGGATTGAGATTTACAGATAGAGGTGTGAAGAATCTCCCCCTGAGTCTGGCATTTCTCTAAGCCTCATCATACCAATTCCAAGAACATAACTCTCAAAAGATGATGCCGGTAATGATTTAGTGAACAAATCAGCGAGATTGTCACACGACTTAGTATGCAAGATTCTCACCTCGTTCATCTTCTGCAGCTCATGCACATAGAAGAACTTGGGCTTGATATGTTTTGTGAGATTACTCTTCACATACCCTGACTGCACTTTTGCAACACAAGTTGCATTATCTTCATAGATAATGGTGGGGGTTTTACGGTATTCAGTCCACACGTCTGCTGAATATGGAGAATCATCCATCGAAGCAATACACACTCTCGTGATGCCTCATACAATTCAATGATTTCTGAGTGGTTCATCGAAGTCGATACTAGACTTTGCTTAGACGATTTCTAGGAAATTGTTGTTCCACCACAAATAAAAACATATCCAGTATGTGACTTGGAGGTGTGCGGGTCTGACAGGTACCCTACATCAGCATAGCCTACCGATGATAGGTCTTGATTTCTCCTATAAATTAGTCCAAGATGTTTAGTCCTCAGCAGGTATCGGAAGATGTCCTTGATGCCTTTCCAATGTCTATTGGTAGCCTCAGAACTGTACCTAGGAAGCAAATTGACGTCGAATACAATATCCGGTCGTGTACAATTCGCGAGGTACATGAGTGCTACAACAACGCTCAAGTAGAGGAATTCTGGTCCCAGATTTTGCGTCCCCTCTTTCTTAGGTCTGAATGGGTCCTTATCTTGCTGTAAAGACCCCATCCCCCCCCCCGCCCCCTGATCATTGGGGGTCTTAGAAGGATATGCCTTATCAAATCCAAATCTCTCCAACACCTTCTGGATGTAGGCAGACTAGTGCACTAGAATCCCAGCAGGGGAATGTTCAAGTTGCAGACCAGGCAGAACTTGGTTTTACCCAGATCCTTCATCTCGAATTCCGACATCAGGTAGAAACTCGCTTCCTCAATATCTCTAGGTGTACCGACTATATTCAAATTGTCCACGTACACCGAGATTATACATAATCCATCCTGGGATCGCTGTATAAAGACACATGGGCAATCCTCGTTGCTCGTGTAGCTCTTCTGATGATAGAAATCACTTAAGTGATTATACCACATCCTACCATACGGTTTAAGTCCGTACAATGACTTCTTGAGAAGAACATTGTATCGAACCCGATTTACTCTATCTTGGTTTGGAATGGGGATACCTTCCGGTACCTTCATGTAACTATCTGAATCCAGATTACCATATAGGTAAGCAGTGACAACATCCATCAATATCATCGTTAGTTCCATATTTACTGCCATTGCGATCAAGTATCTAAAGGTTATACCATCCATGGATGGGAGTAAGTTTCCTCAAAATCAACACCTGGCCGTTGAGTTAACCTTGAGTAACGAGCCTTACTTTGTACCGAACCACCTCGTTCCTTTCATTTCTCTTACGAACAAAAATCCACTTATGTCCAACAGGGCGAACATGGGGAGGAGTTAGACCGACAGGTTCAAACACCTTCTGTTTGTTAAGAGATAGTAATTCTGAGGTAACTTCTTTCTGCCAATCTTTTCAATCCGACCTCTTTTTACAATCATCGAGACTGTTAGGTTCTAGGTCAGGATCTATGATTGGGACAATTTTCTTAGCAAAGTTAACGTCGACAATTGCCATTTATCGGTTCATTGACGTATTTATATAATTTATGGCCATTTCGTTATGGGGTGCATCTGGCTCTATCTCTTGCTATACTATATTTCCCATTACAGGAACGAGGCCCTTTAGTTTTTCCGCGCCGATCTGTGTACTCACATCTCCGCTAGATGTTCTCTCAATAGGGACGTTCAAGTCCGGAATCCCGTGCACAAGACTATCTGTACTTGTGCCAGGTCTCAACCGGCTCCTCTTTTGCTTACTAGGGCATTTAGTAATTTTTTGTGATAAATCTCTCTTATCCTTCTTCGTCGGGCGTCCCTGAGTAGTTAAGATTTGAAAATCCGGATTTCGCATCCTCTTAGGCCTTTGGACAGGAGCGAGTGTACCATTAATTCATTTTGGCATTTCAACCCGTTCCAATGCATTGCGCGCAGTCACATGCTATTTTGTCACAATTTTCAAGTCACTAAAGTGTTCAGGCAGTTGATTTGCTAATGCATGCATATCTATTTTCTTTTGGACTTATTTATTTGTCTCAGCAGTGCGTGGGTCATGAGCGTGGATCCCCATGGCTTGCCACGTGGTTTCTCGACTTTTATCATCAAGGGGTTGATTTTCTCCCCTAAAGTCGAAAGTAGATCCTCGTCAAATATGAAATCAGCAAAGCGGGCCATATGAGAATCACCTGTCATGGGGTCCAAATATCTGATTATGGACACGGTCTCACAACCAACGTATATCCCCGACTTACGGAGCGGGCCCATTGCTGATCGCTGGGGTGGTGGTAACGGTACGTACACATGGCAACCGAACCTACGAAGGTGGGGAACCTGCGAATGGACTGACCCCTCGCAAGCTACATAGGAGAATGTATATTGTAGGCCGATGGTCGAAAATTGATGAGTTTACCAGTGTGTAACATAGCATGCTCCCAACATGTAGTTGGTAATTTAAAACCCTGAAGGAGAGGGTTGGCAATGAATTTAATCCTTTTTATCAAAGTTTCAGCAAGTCCATTTTGCGTCTGGACATGCGGTACTGAATGCTCGACCGCAATTCCTATTGCCATGCAATAATCATCGAATAACTTGAAGTAAATTCTCCAGCATTATCCATTCTGGTGGACTTAATACGATAATCAGAGAATCGATTCCTCATTTGTATGATCTTAGAGATCAACTTTGCAAATGCATGGTTCTGTGTTGACAGCAGGCAAACATTGGACCATTTCGAGGAAGCGTCGATGAGTATCATGAAGTACCAAAACGGCCCTAAAAGGGGCTGAATCGGACCACATATGTCCCCTTCGATGTGCTCCAAGAACGCGGGGATTTCATTCTTCACCTTTAAGGGGATGGTCTAATGATTAAGTTCCCCATAGCGCATGCAATACACACAAAATCAGCAGGATTTCGTTCAAGATGGTATTTGTCTCTCAAGATGGTATTTGTCGATCCACTGTCCGCAAGACACGTTTCCTCGATTGGAGATGCCACACGTGTTTTAAAATATTTGTATGTAATCAAAATAATAAATCAAGGAAGTAGCGATATTACAGAACCAATGCATAAATATCTTAGAACATAACATGCCATCATATTTAAATAAAGGAATTAATGAACGATAAGCAAATTTCATTCAGTCATCGAAATAATGAATATGTCTTGCTCTTATAGAGCTTACAAAACCAAATGTATCTCAAATATCCTAAGAAATCGTGATAAATGAATGAGTGGAAGCTTAGACGGGCATACCGAATGCACCGTTCACTTCAGACTCAATCTCCAACTGAGCAAATTGCTCCTCACTGAGTATAGGATCATCATTAGTGCCGACCCTAGTTGCATTAGGGAGAACAAAGTGCTTGACCTCCATAGCGATGTCGACATCCATTGAGACTGTCGAGACTACTCCATGGGCACAGCTGTGGGTGGAGCCATAGGCAAGGGTGGAGGTTGTGGGAGGAGCTCATGCCCCACCATAGGTGCTGGTGGTGCCTCCCACTGTACTAAGGCGAGGTGTGATTCATGCGCCTTCTTAGCCTTGTACTCTGCCACAGTGCCAAAATATCCTTAGTCGCACGGCACTGGCGTGATAAGTGTTCTTTAGAGCTGCATCGGTAGCAGTCCCGGGGCCTCTGCCCCCCTGGCCTGGCTGATGCTGCTAAGCCTGGCAAGCAGGGTGAGGCACCGTTTTGCCCTTCTTGCCCTCTTCTTCTTGAGAGGCGCCCGGACTTTGTAGGCATTAGCATGGGCCTCATGACATGAGCTTGCTCCGAGTGGTTGCACGAGGGAGTTCTTTCGCAAGACCCATCCTACGTCTCCTCCACCTGGAGTATGTTCACAAGCTCTGCATATTGCGTGTACTTCCCCTGGCGGTAATTCCGCAAGGACTGAATAGCCGTAGGGTGGAACGTAGAGAGAGTCTTATCAATCTTCTGGACGTCGGTGATGGTAACACCGCACATCTGAAGAGTGGTACAAATCCGGTGCAATTCCGAACTGTAGTCTCTCGCCGTCTTGAAGTCCCGAAATCTCAGACGGGACCACTCCGCCTCAACCGCGGGCGAACAGTGTACTTTAGTCGCTCGAAACGTTGTTTGAGAGCATTCCAGAGGTCCAAAGCATTCCGTTCAGCCATGTACACATTTTTTAGAGTACTGCAGAGGTGATGACACAGAGAGTGCAGATCTTGGACATTCTGAGCGGTGGTGACGACACCAGAGTCCGACCAATCGGTTTTGTCAGGTCCTTGGACGTGAGAAAGATCTCCACATCCGATGCCCACGTCAAGTAGTTCAGCCCATTTTTAGGGCTAGCTCGGTGAACTCACGGTTGACGATTCCGGCCATCTGCAATTTATGGAAAGTGTATTAGATTACAGCGGGTAATCCGGATTATAGCAGGTAAGCCATTGCATAAATCCAATAAAGATACATACGTTCATTAGATGACGTTCCAATATTTAAAAATATGCTATTAATTGTTTCAGAGCGATTAAAAGTAATTAAAAAATTATATCTAGCAGTGAAAACATATGATATAAGCATGATAATGACATAAACATGTTAAGCGTATCACAAACATAGAAAATAACTCTAAAATTGACTTTCTGATGATATTTTAGGTCTAGACATGCAATTTCAGCAAAACCAGATAATTTCAGAAATTTATATGTGAAATAAATCAACAGGAATTAAAAGTACGTACAACTGAAAAACTGAGGTTTAAAACGCAAAAATCTGCGCCAATAATACAAGGGCGTGCGGACGTCGTCGTGCGCATGATCGGCGGCGACGACCCCCTCGCAAGCAGTGCGCCCGGGGGTGGCAACCATCCCGCAGGCCAGCAAGGCCAACAGGTAGGTGTGCGGCGTGCTTCCGGGCAGAGCGGCCATGGCGTACGACCACTTCCGCGTGACGCACGGGCAGGGGGCGGAGTACCACGCGGTTCACGCGGTTTCGGCCAGCAGGGCCGTCGCGCTTGCGCAAGATGGTCACGGACTTCAATGTGGATGAAAACGGCCAGGTCATCTGGACCGTCAACTCGCGTAAAAATCTGACAACGACGCCTCGAAGTGCGGGGCTTTACGTGTGGCATGGCGGCTCGGACGACCTTTGCAACACGCAGCGAGCAGCTCTATAAGAGCCGACATCGTCTTTTTCGTCGACAATGAATCATCAGATGCCAATTTTCATCGTCCGTTCAACTGGAATCGGACGACACATGGCACAACTGGTGCATCGTGGCGGTACCGTGATCATCTGGATCACGTTCATGCACCGACTCCCTATTGTGTAGTCAAAAAATCCCCCGTGTATCCGAGAACATCGACATTGGTCGGCGATAGCGGGTCAGCTCGGTTCTCGGAAGGGAAATCCACACCATAGATATAAAATAATCGAATAATAACGAGTTGCAAGAACGGAAGTATAAAAATATGTTAAAACCGTGGTTGCGATTGTATCTTGATTATACCTCTGCAGTCAACGACGAGAGCTTGCTTGAGCGAGACTCGATGCAGATCGGTTGGCGGAGCAGTGCGTGCTGATAACGTGTTCAACAATCTTTACCGGCGAGTCCGGTCCAACGACGTGGAGCGGGAGCGTAGTCGAATGAGTCGTACACGCGACATAATGCAGACACGGTAGATAGGATTGATCTTTTATTAATCAATTGTGATGTCTCTTGTAGATGCAAGATGCAGAAAGCAAAAAAGACACAGTAGATAGGATTGATCTTTTATTAATCAATTATGATGTCTCTTGTATGATGGCTGAATATATATAGGGGAGGAGTAGATGGAGAGAACCAAAACCTAGAGGAAAACCCCCACCTATGAAAGGATGAGACCATACGTTCGGTTTACCAACAAAAACAACAGCCATGCAAAGCATGAGCTCACCCACATCACAAGGATAGAAGGAAATACAAACGAAAGCAACCACAGGCACCAAAAAACTACACAGCCGACAACAGCTAATAAGCCGTCTGCCTTCACATTTCCACACGGTCTACAAAACGAAAAACATCTGTGCTTGCTTAATTAGGAAGCAATACTTCGCATCGGCGCAGAAAACAGATTCGGACGAGAAACAAAAACGGAATCACACGATGAGCTGTGGTAGGTAAACCCCAAGATACATTTGGTATTTTGTTTGGACTCGGTGGATGGAACGTATTGGCCATTTCGATGGAACTGCCCGGCTTGGCCGTGCCCGTGCATGCAATGCAGCTCCGGCCGCAGCCAAACGCCCCAGTTGCGTGGTCTTCTAGGCACTTCCACTCACCGGCGCTGGTTTCACACGCGGCGCCTCCTCCGGCGTGCTGACCTGCGGGCTCCCCCGCGCGGCCCCCATCCCGGCGACGAGTCACCGGACGGCCACCCTGCCCACGTGTACCGCCGCAGAATCCACGTCGACAACCCGCAGCACCACTGGCTCCCGGGGCCCGCTTGCCTCGTTTCACGAGCCGTTACGCTGCATGCTGGGCAGGGCACGCGGCGCCTCCACGTGTCTCGGCGGCCGGTTGTGCGTGGAGGGAATAGAGGCGCCCCTGTGTGTAGGCGCGACGTGGCCTCCGCGGACGGGCCAGATGCTCCCCATCCAGACGCACAGACGCTCGCAGGCGCCGGTGAAGGGTACCACCTGTCCGAGGACCTCGCGCCGCCTCCGGGGAGACGATATTTAAAGGGGAGCCTGGGGCCCCGCCGTACTCTCGCTTGGCACCGCTACCTCCCTCCACCAGCGGATGCGAGATCCCATCCCATGCCTACCACTGATCGCGACGACGGGCAGCAGAGGCAATGTCGGCGGGGCGCCAGCGCCGACGTCGAGCTCCACGCAGCCATGGCGCTGGCCGACATGGCCGGGGTCGAGCACCCGCTCCCCACGCAGCACCACGCCGCCGCCGCCGCCGTACCTCAGGTAATTCGATTTTGATTGCTCTACGCCCCGCATCTCGATCTAGCCCGAGGCCTTTGTGGTTTATCCAAGGAACTGGATTGATTTCTCGATGGTGGCGGGCGCGTGTGCAGCAGGTGGCGGCGGAGCACGAGGACGAGGAGCTGGCCAGCACGAGGCTGAGCCTCGAGCTGGGCAACGTCGGCATCCATTCGTCCCCTTGCTCCAGCAGCTCCAGCGGCGCCGGGCAGCAACCGCCGCACGCGGCGGCGGCCGCCGTGCCGGGGTACGGTCCCAGCAGGCCGCGGAACATGCTCACCGAGGTAACAAACTTGCTCACTTGCTTTATCTAGCTAGCTCTGAAAGCAAATTCAGCCCGCGGTCGCCTGATCCGGCGTTGACGGAACAATTTTGCAGGCGGAGAAGGAGGCGAAGCGGCTGCGGCGCGTGCTCGCCAACCGGGAGTCCGCCCGGCAAACCATCCTCCGCCGCCAGGTGCATGATTGCTCTTTTTTTTAAAGTAAATTTTAAATCCCCTTGCTGCCATTTGAGCCGTATCTGATCTGAATTTGATTCTGGCCGTGCCTACGTGTCGTCCAGGCGATCCGTGACGAATTGGCGAGGAAAGTCGCGGATTTAGCGTCGCAGAACGAGAACATGAAGAAGGTATATACTTCAGTCGATCCACAGACAAGACAGATTCAGCTTTGTTACTTAATTTACATACTGTATGTCAAAT
Organism: Alopecurus myosuroides; assembly: GCA_028641055.1. Classification (NCBI taxonomy): domain Eukaryota; kingdom Viridiplantae; phylum Streptophyta; class Magnoliopsida; order Poales; family Poaceae; genus Alopecurus; species Alopecurus myosuroides. The sequence continues at coordinate 317,078,943 of CM054057.1, read as the reverse complement.
TTCGGAAGCACTACAGTGAAGAACTTGGTGTTGATGGTGCAGGAGAAGGACATGGTTCTGGAGCAGTACCTGTCGCTCAAGGAAACGAACAAGCAGCTGAAACAACAGGCACACCATCTATCCCTGTCCTACCTTTAATTTCTATTTTCTCTCCATTATTAGTGCTACAATTCATAGGCAAAAAGAAAAGAAAAATAAGAAGAGAGAACCTACTATGTTCCAATCCCGGCTCCAGCTGTTCCAATAAGAGGAGGAGGTCACATGACTGCACACTTTGCAGTCGTCGCTGGTGCCGTACGCCTACTAATTATGGTCAAACCGGGAACCTGTCGCTCATGTTTTGTATATTACTCTGACACTGATGTTTGGATAATAATATATGGTTGCCTTTGCTTCTTTGGGTATGTGTGCTTTTCTCGGCGCAACGCATGCAGGCCAACGTGCTGATGCGTCCTCGTGCGTGGTCGATCTAGTTGGTTCTGAAAGAAGATTGCTGCGTGCTCCTCCAAGGAGCAGACATGTGTTGGACGTATAGCTTTGCTCTGTCGATCAGTCAAGGACAGCTGACGGAAACGTGCATTATTCAGACCAAGTAGCAAATGAGCTTTGCTTACCCAGAGCTAGTATTCTCGGGTTGGATAAACTCGATCCGGCTGGAACATCTCGGCCAAATTTTCATGGATGCAAAGCTGCCGATAAAATGCTCAGCTCGGATATGCAAAATTCGTCGCGGATGTCGAAGCCAAGAAAACACAAGGCAGCCCGTTTTATTTTATTTAAAAACCGACCCTTCCAGCTCCCACGGGGCCAAACAAGATTAGTCTGATGCCCGCCATGCTTCACGTCGGTGGTGGCATGGGCCGCTGAGCCAGACGCCCATACAACCAAAAATGTTGCTGGCGCGGCCAGTCTGAGCCAGATCTGAAAACCAGCTGCGCCTACAGTAATATTCGGGTTCTCTACACGCATCAACTCATTTTTATAGGGATCATGATTCACATCGGTCGTTCACGTTTCATTAGTGGTCTGTGTCACTGCTCTTTTTATCCTTCTGCCACGTTCGGCAGACGTCTCGGAACGTTTTTCGCGTCAATATATGCAAAAGATTTGATCGTGACTGAACCATGTCAGTCCCCGAGGACATGTGCATGTGCTGACTGAGTCGTGTTGTTTCGTTTCTGCAGGTGGCCAAGACGACCAAGAAGAAGCCGTCGTCCACCCCGGGGACCACACCCATGGACATCACGCCGTCGGCACAGCACGCGCAAGCGTCCCCGCCGCCCACGCCACCGCAGCCAAGCTTCCTCTACAGCGGGCCGCCGCCGACCATGCCAGTGCCCTACGTCTGGGGCTCGTGGCCGCCGTGCGGGCCGGGGGCGTACGAGCACAGCGGTAACCTGGCCGGCACGGCTGGACACGCCCCGCCGCCCCTATGCCTTCCGCCAGCCTGCGCGTGGTACTACCCCGTCGTCGCCGCCGCTGACCCCCGCGGGTCGCCGCCCTCCTACGTGCAACCGTTCCAGGAGCTGGCGGGCAGCCCGGGCGGCGGTGGGACGGCCGGGGAGTGCACCGATGAGGATGACCCGTGCTCGCTGACCCTTGCCATCGACGCTGCCGACAGGAGATCAGCACTGCCACCGTATCGAACGCTCACCAAAGCGGCAGCGCCCGTGGCGGGAGCAGTGGGCCTGCAGGCCGCGCTGAGCGGTAGGGAGAAGGCGGCGACCGCGGCGGAGGCGAGGAAGAGGAGGAAGGAGCTGACTAAGCTGAAGCAGATGCACGCCGGCAGCCGCCATGGCGCTGGCGAGCACTGGTAGTTAGTCAATGGTCATGACGGATTACTAGGAGGACGCATGCATGCATGGCGCTACGCCGCTGAGTCACTGACAGGCCATTGGTGATGAACTGATGATGACGATTGGTTTCTTGGAGGCAGGCAAGCAATACTGATATTAGTACAGTCGCTACCAATTTTTTGTTTATGTTTCTATCGGTTCGTTTAGGTATGCAAGTTTTGCATTTTAATCATGGCCCAAGACACTGAAGAAATACATTCTGTTTTGTGATCTTCAGTGCAATCTGTAGCCGGAGAAACTGGTGCTACCTACGATGTATAGCACCCAAGTTGTGCGCAATGTAACCATTCTTTCTGTACTACCTAGTGCCAATTTTTTACAGCTTCAACAATAAATCAACGGAAATGAATGTATACTGTCGTCGCGTCGTCTACACCATTTTTTTTTAAACAAGGCAAAAGTTTTACAATTGATATAGAAGAAGCAAACATAATACGGCCGAGGCCAAAGAAAAAAAATTTAGCGCCCACGAGGGTCCGAGTCAACCTACTCCATCCAACCTCTTCGAGAGAAATCGTCATCTCTTCGGCTTTGCGGCGAGACGGTACAGCCTGGGCTTTGCGGCGAGACGGTACAGCCTGGGAACCAGGTAGGAAAAAGTTTTACAGTTGATATAGAAGAAGCAAACATGAAAGCAAACATGATACGGCCGAGGCTAAAGAAAAAGATCGCCGCAAGAAATTTAGGGCCCACGAGGGTCCGAGTCAACCTACTCCATCCAACCTCTTCGAGAGAAATCGTCATCTCTTCGGCTTTGCGGCGAGACGGTACAGCCTGGAACCAGGTAGCGTAGTAGCAGATTAGACGGAGTCGCTGGCCGCCGGTGACCTATCCACCACCGCCGAGCGGGATCAGCTTCTACAACCATTTGATGGTAACCATACGCGCAAAATCAGCTGCGGCGCTCTCAAAACTTTTCAACTTAAAGCGTAATTTGGTCGGGATCTTTTCAATATTTATAGTAAATTAGTTGAATGTTTGTGCGTTTTCACGGGTCCTTAGATTTCTTCTTCTTGTCCGTATAATAATTCTTGTGAAAATTTCTGTGCATAAAAAAAAACTTTCATAGTGTCTTGGAAAGATTAATATTCTGCTAAATACTCGATACATGAAGGTATCGATTAAATTAATATTCTGTGCACATGTGTACATGAGTACATCTAGGGTTTGTGCAACTTCTTGTGTAGCCATGAACATCTTCCATGCTCATCCGCATGACCATTATCCTGCTAGAAAGGTTCTGCGTAGTGAGCAGGGCGGAAAACTTCACTTCGTGTGCACCCGGTGGATTAACGTGATAAGTTGTGCTCAAAACTGACCACGTAAAAAAGAAAGTCCATTGATCTTCCCATTTCGAGGTCGGTCCACGTCGATCATAGGGTTAGGGTTCGGTGCGTGTTGCCAGAGGGTCAAAACACCTCTAAATATTGTGTGCCCTAACACATATATACAAGTCTGGTAGAGTGTTCAAATGTCTAAAACCACCTCTTAGGTGTGTCACCCCGAGCACGTATATCCCGCTAGAAGGTTCTACGTACAACCCCACTTCGTGTGCACCGAATGTAGTATTGTTATAGGTGTGCTCGACCTGGTTTTCCATGTTCCTATGGTCTACCCTAACATAACCAAGTAAGTATACCATTGTTCTACCTTTTTCGAGGCCAGTCAAAGGGCGAGATGGGTCGGGGGGATATAGGATTTGTCGTTGTGGGTCGTCGGAGGGTCTCAATCCCTCCAAATCTTGTGTGGTGGACCTAACATACGTATACATGTGTGGTGTAGTGTTAAAACTGCTAAAACCCAACTCCGCGTGTGTGACCCTCTTAACACTTGGGATTATACCAGTAGAACATAGAGAACGTGGATCTCCCACTTCGTGTGCCAGATGGATTCTTTGTGATAAGTTCTACTCAAACTTGGTTTCTAGCATGTTCATGTGGCCTATTTAAAAAGTCGGTCCCTTTCGAGGTCGGTCAAAGGGGTAGACGACTTTTGTCAAAGGGTTAGGGTTGGGCGGCTGTAGGGTCGCTGAAGGGTCGAAACCCATCTAAATTTTGTGTGAATCTCTAACAAATTTATATAAGTGTGACAGAGTGTTCATATTGCCAAAATACAACTCCTGGGTGTGACCCGCTTCATAGTTGGCGCCGATATCTCCCTGGAAGGTTATACACACAACGGACAAAAACTCCCACTTCGGGTGCATCGAATGCAATATTGTGATATCTTGTGCTCAAACATGGTTTTCCTATGTTCCTATGGCTGATCTATCCTAACACAACAAAGTAAAAAAAAAAGTATATGTCGGTCTTCTCCTTTTGAGGCCAATCAAAGGGGTAGACGTGTGGTTCGAAAGGTTAGGTTCTGACCTCGATCTCCACATTTGACACTTTATTATCAAAACCAGCTCCCGGTTTTGACCCTGATCTTCACACTTGGCCCTTAACTATCCTGCAGGATGGTTCTGCACAGAGAGAAGTAAACTCCCGCTTCGTGTGCACTAGATGGAATTTTGTGCTAAGTTGCTCAAACATGGTTTTCCATGTTCCTCTAGCCTAGCCAAACACAACCATTTATACAATACTCCACTCATCAACCCTCTTTAGAGGCGAGTCAAAGGGCTAGAGTCGTAGAGGGTTTGAATCACTTTGAATGTTCTAACAGCCCTAATACAAGTGTGGTGAAGTGTTTTGCCACACATCCCACATTTTTTGGGTTTTCCCTACGCATCACGTGAAACTCCCCCACGATTTTAGCGTCTATTTATCCGAGCATTTTCTAAGTATGCGGATCCATCTTGTCTTCATTACTCACTATTCTTCATCATAAACATCATGAAAGTGAAATAAATATGTGATGCAGCAATGATAATTCTAGGAATACATGATTATTCACGAATATTTTAGTTTGCTGCCGGATTGCAGCGCTCTTCTTTGCGATCTTGAGATCGGAAAGTGGTCGTCTTTATCGTCCACGATATTTGATCTCGTGACGCTTTTTGTCTTCGAGGGTAAGTCCATCTAGCACTCTCTATTCCCATTGCTTAAATCTTCTAGATTAGATCTTTGCCCATTTGTTGTTCTCCATGTAGGAAATTTTTTGTTTTCTATGCTAAAAATCCCTTCATTACCTACTAGAGGACGAGTAGGGGTTAATCTTGGGGATGGTGATACGTCCCAAACGTATCTACAATTTTTATGCTACATGCTTGTTTTCTTTATGATATTTCATGTTTTCCTTCGTTTTCCGGATGATTTCATGGACTAACCTATTAACAAGATGCCCAGATCCAGTTCCTGTTTTTAGCTATTTTTATGTTTTAGAAAATCTCTTAAGAAAATATTCGCTAAATGTCCTGAAAAATTACGGAGATTATTTTTTTCCCAGAACGAATATGGAGTCCAAAGGAGAGCTGGAAGGGAGCTCTAGGGCCACCAGAGGGGTGCCATGCACCCCCACCCTAGGCCGCGCCGTGGGTTCACCTCGTGGCCCTGGCCACCGCCTTTTGTCGCCTCTTTGCCTATAAATTGCCATTAACCCTAAAAACGTCAGAAAGAGAAAAAAATTCCACGAAAAAGATATAGAGGCGCCATCACCTCGAAAGTCCAATCTAGGCCTTCCGGAGTCCTGCTCCATGATGCCTCGGGAGCGTGTTATTCATTAGGTTACTCCAAGCGCAGAGTTTGATGTAGAACAGAGGCAAGTTTTCCGTTCAAATGAACCAAGGTCATCGAATCCAGGAGGACACGAAGGTTCTTCAGAAGGCTGTCAGCGGCGCAACTAACATGGAACCTGCACACAAACAAACACACTACTTTACCCCAATGAAACAGAGAGGTTGTCAATCTCTCCAGTCTTGCTGAAAACAAAGGGACTAAACGTATGGTGCAGAAAACAGTGATGATTGCTGGAAACAGTAGAGAACAGTATGATTACAGTAGGTGGTTTAACAATATGAGTAAAATTGACCGGGGTCCACAGTTCACTAGTGGTGTCTCTCCATAAACAATTGTAGCATGTTGGGTAAACAAATTACAGCTAAGCAATTAACAAATAATAAGGGAATGACAATGCAATATATGACAAGATGTTCACTATGAAATTTAACAGGGCATTACAACAAAGTACATAGACTTTCTATCGAACGCATCTATGCCTAAATAATCCACCTTCGGGTAAGCATTTGCATCACTTTCAGTATTAAGTTGCAAACAACAGATTATTGCATGAAGTATTGTGTATAATGTAAACAATGCAAAAGACACGTAGACTAAGCATCATTATTTTATCCCTAGTGGCAACAACACATCCACAACCGTGCACGTTTCAGTCACTCGAACGCTGATTTCTGGAGGCATGAACCCACTATTGAGCATAAATACTCCCTCTTGATGGCACAAACATCTACTTGGCCAAAGCATCTACTAGAAACGGAGAGCATGCAAGATATAAACAACATAGGCATATGGATAAATAAACAATTTGCTCATAGTATCAATATTCATGATCCCAGCAAACACAACATGTAGCATTACATAACGATGATCTTAATCATGTAGGACAGCTCACAAGATCTAAACATGATAGCACAAAGTGGAGAGACTACCATCTAGCTACTGCTATGGTCCCGTAGTCCAAAGATGAACTACTCACGCATCACTCCAGAGGCATGCATGGTGGTACAGAGCCCTCCGGTGATGATTTCCCTCTCCGGCGGGGTGCCGGGAAAAGTTTCAGAACCCTCCCGAACTAGGGTTGACGACGGCGGCAGCGTCTAGATGTTTTGTGGAATATCGATCGGGTATTTAGGTTTTTCGGTCAAAAGGAATATATAGGCGAAAGGGCGGCGTCGGTGGCCACCCGAGGGGCCCACACCACAGGAGGGCACCGGCCAGGGGTAGGCCGCGCCCTGGTGTGGCGTGGACACCTCCTGGGTCGGCTGCTCCTCCCTTTCGGGGTTCTAGAGTTTTCTGGTGTATTATGTGTGTATGCCAATTTTCGTCCAATTCCGAGAATATTTTGCGACTAGATTTTCTGAAAGAGAAAAACAGTAGAAAACAGAACTGGCACCATGTATTATGTGTGTATGCCAATTTTTGTCCAATTTCGAGAATATTTTGCGACTAGCTTTTCTGAAAGAGAAAAACAGTAGAAAACATGAACTGGCACTGTGTCATCTTGTTAATACGTTAATCATAGAAGATGCATAAAAATGATATGAAGTGTAAACAAAACATGTGACAATTCCGTTTGAGACGTATCACTTCAGCACCTTGCCGAAGAGGTGGGTCGTCGCCAGAAGCCTCTACATCACCATGTTTGCCTCCGTACAGATGTGTGAGTAGTTCATCGCGGGACTACGAGTCCATAGCAGTAGCTAGATGGTGTTCTCTCCACTTTGAGCCATCGTGTTTAGATATTGTGAGCTTCCCTACATGATCAAGATCACCATTTTTAATTGCAACATGTTGTGTTTGCTAGGATCCTATGAACCATGAGATGAGGCTGTGCTCGTCGACACGAGGCACGACCTCAGTCGACAGTGGTGGTGTGGGGAGGGGAGGGGGAGAGGCCGTGTTCCAGCCGTTGGCTCCGGCGAACGAGTTGTCGTGCGGCTCCATCACGAAAATAGGGCGGCGGGAGGTGGGAGGCAAAAGGCGGCAGGGGGAGGGGGCTACTCAATCGCTCGCCGGAGCTACGGACGACGGTGAGGAATTACGGCGGAGACGGCTAGGTTTCGAAAGAGTCTTGACCTGAGAACAGCTCAGAAACCCGTACATATAGCAGCTGGAGGGGGTTTCTCGGGGCCCGAATCACGTTCTGAGACCGGTCCGCGTTTACGTTGCTACTAGTGCCCTTGAAACCGGATCCAAACGAAATCACTAGAAAAAGGTCTCCCTTCTGGAAGGTCACCGCACGAGGCCTGCGGCGCGACAAGTGTCGTGCTCTCGTTGCGCGGCCCCTCCCCCTGATGCCTTCCGCGCTTGACACTTGTCGCCCTCTCGTTCCTTTTGGGCGAGTCGGAATTGGTATCGGTTCCGGATTCTCCACCCGAACTGTTATCCGAGAGAGAGAGAGAGAGAGAGAGAGAGAGAGAGAGAGAGAGAGAGAGAGAGAGAGAGAGAGAGAGAGAGAGAGAGAGCCTTTTTCCCCCATTTTCCCTTTTCCTTTCCTTCTCCACCTTCCCTCGCCCGCTGTCTCTCTATCGCAGCCGCCGCCGGTCTCTCTATCTCCGATCTCGTAGCTACGACAAATACGTCCGAGCCTCGAACCGATTTGCAGTTTTTCCCTTGTTGCTTCTTCGTTCGTTTTTCCTTAGCCCGTATTTGCTTCCCTTCCGACTTTTCCCTCGCCGCCGCCGCCGATATCTCTATCCGCGGCGTCGAACCTACGACAAATCCGGCCGTTCCTCCCTCGACAGTTGAATGTTTTCTGCGATTTGTTCCTTATTTGTTATGCGATTGACGGTGATTAGGGTTTTTAGATCTATTTTTTGTTTCTATTGTTCTTGTGTTCTTTCGTCATTTTTCGGATTTCGAGCTACGTTCTTGTGTTCTTCGGTTGAAACATGGAAACAATTGTAGCCAAAATCTAGTTTTCCCTTTGAAATTTTCGGGTAGCCAAAATCTGTTTTTTCCCTTTGTCATTTTCGGGCAGGGAGTTTTCAGGGGAAGTAATGGGAGGGAGGTAGCAAATTTCAAATACAAGAACTCTGTTGAGGATGAACTTCCACCCTCTGTTGAGATGTCAATTGCTTGTTTTGTTCTCGATGAACTTCCACCCTCTGTTGATAATTGCCTCTCCAAAAAATTATGTCGTACTGTGTTTTGTGGGAGTTCACCACTAAATCCTATGACATACAATCTAAAGGATTTCTATCGTACACTGATTCCTTTCTACAGACTAGCATATGCTACAGAGTTTGGTGGGAGTTCACTGCTTAGCATCGGGACGTACATGATACGGCAGTTGTGTTGAACACTTCCTGAATGTACACCTTACTGTGTTTACATCGTATACTTTTTCAAATTTCAGAAGTATAGGCTGTATACTTTGGTTGGAGTTCAGCTCTGAATCATAGGACGTACAAGCTAATGCAGTTCTATCGTACGTTTCCCTGTGTACATCGTAGCGTGTTTAGTTCGAACACAGCTCCCCTTCTACAGACTAGCATATGCTACAGAGTTTGGTGGGGTTCACTGCTTAGTATTGTGACGTACATGATCTTCCTGGATGTTCACCTTACTTTGTTTACATCGTACACTTCTTCAAATTTCAGAAGTATAGGTTGTATACTTTGGTTGGAGTTCAACTCTGAATCATAGGACGTACAAGCTAATGCAATTCTGTCGTACATTTCCTTGTGTATATCATAGTGTGTTTACTTCGAACACTGCTCCCCTTCTACATACTAGCATATGCTACAGAGTTTGGTGGGGGTTCACTGCTTCGTATTGGGACGTACATGATCTTCCTGGATGTTCACCTTAACTTGTTTATGTCGTACACTTCTTCAAATTTCAGAAGTATAGGTTGTATACTTTGGTTGGAGTTCAGCTCTAAATCGTAGCACTTACAAGCTAATGCAGTTCTGTCGTACGTTTCCCTGTGTACATCGTAGTGTGTTTACTTCGAACACTGCTCCCCTTCTACATACTAGCATATGTTACAGAGTTTGGTGGGAGTTCATTGCTTAGTATTGAGACGTACATGATCTTCGTGGATGTACACATTACTTTGTTTACGTTGTACACTTCCTCAAATTTCAGAAGTATAGGCTGTAAACTTTGGTGGGAGTTCGCCTCTGAGTCGTAGGACGTACAAGCTAAGGCAGTTATGTCGTACGTTTCCTTGTTTGCATCATAGTGCGTTTACTTCGTATGTTGCTTCTTTTCTGCGGAAAGTATAATCGTATTGATTGTGTGCACAATTCAATGTTAACATATAAGGAATCACTTATTTTTGGATCATTTAAGTTGTCGGATAAAAGTGAGTACATGCATAACTTTATGCTCTACTAGTAAATAATAAAATCGAACATAAAGTTTATTGTGTTTCGTATCACATCCTCTAAAGAGTTTGAAAATAAATAAAAACATTCACTGTGTCTGTTTCTTTGTATGATATCTTTTCTGTTCTCCGATGTGGATGTTATGTTTCCTCATCTTCTGAAGTTCAACTTGTCTCTGGTGCTTCTTCCTTCGCTACGTTTGCCTCCTTTTGTGGATCCTGGTTTCATTTTATCTCCCCTTCCTGTTGAAATTTTTGTTAGTGCCAATTATTTATGAAATAAAACAGATAAACGTTGGACTAGTCGTGCCTTTTGCTTGCAGCTACCTTGTAAGATACGCATGGATTCCACCATGTATTACTCTTCTGCAATAATTTACTTCTTATTGGTCTTTCTCCAATCATTCATGTACCCACTAAAAATATTTTGTATAAATACTTAGTGGTTAAATAATCTATTTTGATAAGTTATTCATTGTGTTATACATTTTACCTTGACAAGTGTGGTGGCGTACCAAATATCAAGTATTCGAAACCGCATTTTGTTCTCCCGTCCATGTTACTGTTGAAACCTCTTGGTTGCTGTGGAATTGTAGAGATGTCTGTTTCATAGCTTGTCTGTCCATGGCTTGGTTGCTGATGCTTCCGTTCATTCGTTTGAGACGCGGGACTGTCGTGCTCTTTGTTTCGTTCTCTTTCAGCCTCTTTAACCTGTCTTTTTAGTTTCTCACAAGATGTTATGCTATGCCCTAGTTCTTTGTAGTGCCCGCATCTGATTGCTTTGCCTCTTTTCTCTGACCCTGATTTTGGTTTATTTCCTCTATTAGTTGTTCTCCTCCTTGTTATTGGTGGGTCACGTATCTTCTCGTTGTCATTGTTCGTTGCAGCTTCTTCTGTAACCACTTTTTCTGAAATTTCAGCCATTACTCTTGTCTTCATGTCACGCATACATTCCTGCATCACCTTGTAAGCTCTATCATTTTGGCATGCTAGGTTGCAAATGTCTGCCATATTGGACATGGTGCCAGCAAACCTGAATGGTTCTTCTGCGGTATCCACGTCCATGTCTTCTCCTAGAGTTGGCAGCTCTATATGACGTGACAACACTGTATTCCATCACTTTTCATCTTCTTGCATTGGCACCAAAAGTTCTTTATTTATTCATCGTAAAACACATCCAAATATTGTCCCCTGAATTCCATTTTCTCATAATTGACTGCTCTTTCAACTCTTACGTTTCCTGGTTGCATCAAACCATTATAGTGGAAAGCTGTGTTGTTCTGCACTTCAATCTGGATTTTTTGGAAGATGTCATGTGTGTACGCCTTAAGGGCTTGTTTCTCGAACAAATGATGTGTTGATGTCCTTGCTGTTTTCAGAGTGGATTTGACCTTTTTCTTATCAAGAGCATGGAAGCACTTGTCTTGTATCACCTCATACTGTGCAAGAAATTGTGTTATTGTGTCTGTGTTCCTGATGTAGCACTTCCACATGTTGTTTGTGCTTTCTCTTCTTCCCGTGCTTGACGAGAATGGGAAAAAAACATACATAAAGTATGCAGGGACCCATCTGTGTCTTATCCTAAACATCTTGTTTAGCTGTTTCTCTCCTTCCGCCCCATACTTGTTAATTGTATTTTCCATACTGCTTCAACATCTTCTGGTGTGAATGCATTCTTGGCTGCAAATCTCAAATCTTCTGACAGACCTGGGTGTGTTGCGAAAAAAGGATCCTTCCTTCTGGCTCATCTTTGTGACAATGTGGTAAAAGAAATTTCCTTGTCTTGTTTCTGGCATAACTTCCAGGATTGCCCTCTTCATTGCCTTGTCTTGATCTTTTATTCTTGTTTTTGGTGCCTTTCCTCCCACACGTTCAGAAATGTCTGGAGCACCCACTTGAACGATTCTATCTTCTCGTCCTTCAGTAGTGCAACTGCAAATTGAACTGTTGAGCCATGATTGTTTACACCGACTATCGGTACAAATGGCAGGTTATACTTATTTGTACTGAATGTCGTGTCGAATGATATGTACTCGCCAAAGAACTTGTAGTTCATTACGCACATTGCGTCCATCCAGAACAGGCTCTGTACTCTGTATTCGATGTCTTTCTCCATTGTGTAAAAGAAACCAGGTACTTTTCTTTGCAGTGTTTTGAAACGTTTTAGGCACTTGTCAATATCGTGATCCTTTTCAACTTGTTTTTGGTGACTCTGGATGTTGCTAAGGTCAATTGCATCAAAAGGTACTCCTCAAAATCTGCCTCTAATCTTGCGGAAGATTAGCATCATCTTCCTAGGTGGTAGTCTACCAGCGCGCAGTAGATGTATCCGTTTTTTGTCCAGTCCTGTCATGCTTTTATGGCAGTGTGCAAATTTTATCAGGAAATTTGTTGGTTCAAGCGGATGATTGTGCTCTAGTTTGACCTTATTTATGTACCAACCCTTTTCAAACTTCTTTACTTTTATGTGTGCCTCACACCCTGTCCTCAGCAATGCAGTTTTCCTTCGTGTCATGTCTGCTAGGATTCCATTCTTAGTTTCACCTTCTTTGTTGCAAGCAAATTTCTGAATATATATCTCTTTGTCTTTGGAAGATCTTTTACTACTGAATCTATTTATAGAAAATCTAGTCTTTCTTGCATACAGCGCGTAGCTTTAGAATGTGTCGTCCTTAGACCTGAAGATGTCACCTTCTTTTAGCTGTGGTGCATTCACAATATCTTCTACTACAGGGTAGTTGTCCATGTTGAACATGTTGTCCATTTCCTCTTCTACCTTTGTCGGTGGCCCTGGATTTAGCAGTGGGTCAACATCTTGCAGATTTTGAAAAACTGTAGTTTTTGCCCGTTTCTCCCTCTGCCCAAGCATTGTGTTCTGTTTCTGTTTGCTCTATTGTATCTCGACGTTTGCTTGTTTCTTCTTCCAGTGAACCACTGTATTCTGTTCCTTGTTTCCCCGTGGTATCTTCTACTAACTCATCTTTCTGGTTACCCTCCTCATTTTTCTGTAGTTTTTATTGAAATCAGTTACACTTTATTGCTACAAGGATTTTAATATTTATTTTATTGATGTTTTTTTTACCTAGTTTTTTCGCTGTTTGATTCTCTTTTGGATTATGTACCATCGTATCTTTCTCTGTTTTCTTCTTTTGATTCTTCATAGCAGTATTGGTTTCCTTCTCTGTCTGTGTACCCCTTCTCAATGGTACTTTCTTTGAAAGTTGGTTGATTGTTTAATCTTGATTCTTGCCTTATGTTACCCTGCAAAATAGAAACAATATTAAAAATTTGCATCTAACGTTTGTAAGAAAAAATGCAGTATGGTTATTTTTTACCTGTGATCTTGGATTGTGATTTTTGTTCATGATAGTGCTACTGCTGCTTTCTAATTGAAACGACTCATTTGAGTTGTCTGGTGAGCGCACATTGAAAGATTGTCCTTTTCGATCGTCCCATGTATCCTGGTTATGAGATTCATATTGCCTGTTGAACATTTCCTCGTCTAACTGCTTAAATTTAATATGAAATTTTATCAGCACAGAAGCAACAGCTATTGTTTGCACATAATGATTTTAAAATAAAGCGTACCATGCTTCTTGTTGCCTGTATCCTTGGATTCTAGCTATTGTTTATTCTGACGTTGTCGTTGTTTTTTAATAGAACATTTGAGTTGTGTGCTGGACATACATTGAAGAATTGTCCTCTTTGGTGGTCCCATGTAGCCTGATTGTGTGATACATAATGTCTTGCGAACATGTTCTCTTCTCTCTGTTTTGAATTATTATACAAGTTTATATGTGTATTTTCATTTCATGTTCTGTTCAGTTGGATATACTGTTTGTTACTATTTTGCTTTTTTTTTAACTTCTAACCTGCTCCAAGTTCGGTGATCCTTGGGATAGCACTTGTTTTCCCCTTGTTGTCGACGGTTCTCCTTCTTGAATCCATCTATACTGTTGTGTTCTGTTATGCTGCTCAGCAAACATGATATGTAGTATTAGAAAATCGAGCACCCATCTCAACTTTAGCTTATTTCACATTTCCTATATTATGATCTTACCTCCTTTTGCTGCAGATTTGTTGTTGTCTTCCCCGGCTTCTCTTGTGCAGCATAGCTCAAGTTATTCCTCTGTGCAGTGTTGTTTATTTCAAGTAAAATGTCGTTAGCTTTCATGTATCCTCCTGTTTCAATGAACATGTCCTCCTGCAGTTTAAAATAACATCATTTTTTGTAACACAAATCATCTTGTTCTACATTTCCAATCGACAGTTTGTTTTAAGCGTACCTTGTTCCCTTGTGTGTAGCTTCTTTTGTATTGTTTTGCTGGCTCTTCAATGGTTGATGATTCCTGCATGGTTACATCGTGTTTATCAAACATAGCATGTGGTTGTACAAAATGAAACAATCAAGTGTTAGAAAGGCTAAATGTATTGATTTTGTGTTTAACATGACATGAAATATTCATTTCTTACCTTTCCCATCTAGTTGCTTTTTGTTGATTTGTGTTGATGCTCCGGTCCATCTGAGAAATCTTGAATTACTCCTGTTTTTCTCTTGTTGCTCATGTCCTTAAAAAAAGTGCATAATGAAACAACATGTTAGCTCAAAGTTTAACTTTGTGGGTGTAAGGTTTTCTACTAATAAGATTTTACCTTGTTTACCGTCTTATTGTTTGACTGTGTGGGAACATTTCTGTTTGTTGTCAGAAATGGGCCTTGTGAAGGAATTGATGAGGCAGAAGATGTCCCTAGAACCGTGAAACTATCCAATGCTATTGCTATTTTCTTGTTGTTCCCCCTTTCATTTGCTTCTTCTGACTGGTTATCCAACTGACGTTTTCCTCTCTTCTGCGCCTCAAGTTCTATCTTCACCGGTACAAGAGCCCTTCTTAGATGTGCATGGTGCACTTCTCTTAAAGATTCTATGATCGTATCCAAATGTTCTGTATCTTTCCTTTCTTTCTTTCTTCTCCACCTGTCTATCATTACCTTTAATTGAAAAAAGTACATATCAGTATTATATTATGCAGATGTAACACTTGTAGGTTATCTGTGATCATTGCGGCATAACATTTACATCGAAAAATAACAAATCTTGTACACCCTGGTTTAGTTTTGTACGTCGGTATTATGCTATCGTTGTACGTACATCGAAAAAATGAAACCGTACACCCTGGTTTAGTTTTGTACGTCGGTATTACCTTATTTGTTGAATGTACATCAAAGATATGAAACCGTGTACACCCTAGTTTAGTCTTGTACATCGGTATTAGCTTTTATGCGTTGTCCATACATCGAAAATTTGAAACCGTGTACACCCTGTTTTAGTTTTGTACGTCGGTATTACCTTATTTGTTGAATGTACATCAAAGTTATGAAATGGTGTACACCCTAGTCTAGTCTTGTACGTCGGTATCAGCTTATGCGTTGTACGTACATCGAAAATAAGAAACAATGTACTACAACGTTGCAAATGACTTTGTTCAAAAATTCATTGCATTGTATTGTTCCTTACCTGCCTCATTATTTTAGTCTTCTGTTGATGTGTTGGTATCATCCTCCCCCTAGGTTGTTGAGACATGTAATCTTGGATCTCTTGTTGATTCATCTTTTCTCCTATTCCCGTTTCTTACCTTCCTGCAGAAATTGGTCAACAACATGTCATCTTTATATTATATTCATAGAAATGAATCAACGAGTGAAGAATCTAAATCATGGTGTGGTTCGTGGTTTTTAAGATTTCAACGGATTCCTGTCTACGATGTTTATTTTCTGCTAATATATAGTTCGTTGCAATGCTTGTATGAACGAACTGTTCTATTGTATGATTTGATCGAATCTGACTGTTGAATCCATCGTACTAATCTGAGCTATCGTGTAGGCACTTTTTCCTAGGTGACGTGAAACTATCTAATCTGCTGGTTTTCTTGTCCGAACCAAGTGGTGATCTTGTTTATCAACGATCGTAAAAATTGTGTTTAGAAAATTTATCCTAATTGAAGATGAATCTAAACAATCTTTATTAGTTAGCTATAGCGCGTGTTTTTTGTAAGGATTGGAAGTTTGAGAAGCGATTCAAAACTGATATTGATCTCGGTAGATTACCTTTTTTGTTTCTTGCCGTGTTGCTAGGGTCACGTGTCGCGCCGCGTCGCGTCCTGTTGCTTTTCTGAATTTTGAATCCGGAGTGGAGAGAGGCGAGGAGGAGAGGATCTCGGGGGCTGTGCCCGCTTATGTATATGGTCCGTTTCGCACCGGGCTTACGCGTCGAGCAATCCTGATTCTCTCTCTGACATGTGGGTCCCGCCAGATTATATTACTGTGTGACATGTGGGTCCTCTTACTTTTGCCGGTTTCCGGCCCTTTTCACCAGCTCGGTTCCGTGCCGTGTCGGATTTGGTATCCTCCAAGCTGCATCTTTCCTTCCTTCCTCTCCTTCCTCCCGTGGTGGAAATTTAGGGTTCATCATTGACGGCGTGACCATATTTCGTTTAGTCTCTCAGGTCTGCTCTGCTCTGCTCTCGTCTCCTCTCCTTTTTTGTGGTTCGATCTGTGTTCTTTTTCATTACTACTATATATCAAGAAGAATCTCGATATTTTATTCTTTTTTTCTCAAAAGTTTTCCGTCGATGATTCAATCCGAAGCTTCCGGATCAATTCCAAAATTATCAGAAACACAGCCTGTTTGTGTTGATGGCCCCGAGGTTGTCACACCGGATTATATGGTTCCCGAATAGTTAGAGCGAGAAAGAGTAAGGATAGAGAATAAAAAACTTGTATTCCAAACGTCGATTGATGAATACAGAATGAGGAAGGAATGGTTAGTACACCACATTCGCCATAGCATTTGTAATTGTGACTATTTTTTGAGTGTTGATGTGTAGATATACGTTGTTTTAATCATGTTTTTTTTCTCTATCATGAGTTGTGTGCAGGTTGACTCCATTTATGTTGTGCTTCTAATTTTTTCATTGCTTTTATGTTCAATGTACTCTTGTACTTTTTGGCCTCTTTTTCTGTACTTTCTATGCAGTGCACAATGTACTCATTATTCTTAATGGTATGTACTTCCACTGTTACATGTTGTACATTCCTACTCTCACTTATTTACTTGTACTTCTCACGCCCGTGGTGCTGTGTTAGCTCTGCTCTGCTACTGCTGTAGAAGTTTTCTGTACTCTCACGTGTTAACTTGTACTTCTCATCGCCCTAGTTTGTACGTCATTTGACGTGTTAGTTGTACGTCGTTATGTAACCTTAAGTATTACATATCCAGACCATTCGTGCTTTTCCACTTCTATTGTCTGTACACCCGTTTTTCTGTTAGTTGTACATTAGTGTTTCTTTTATTGTCATGCTCGTAGAATGTAGTTGTGTCTTTTTTTCTTTTATTGCACCTCCTTCATGTATTGGATGTACAAGTCTGGTAACGTTATTAAGGCGATCAGTACTATATATATGTTATGTGCTTCACCCTTGTACACCTTTAATTTGTGTTATTCACTGCCCGTATAATGTTACATATACATATATGTACTCCGAGTGGTTGTACATCATTAAAATATTGTTCATGCTCTTTGTTCATATTTTTATATGTAACTGCTTTTCTTATTTTATTATTTTTGTATGAAATGTGTTGTAAATTGTTAAAGTATTTTACTGTTGAAACTGGATCATAACTAATTGTTTTCCCCTTTTTTTTATTACTGCAGTGCAGTGAAAATGGTGGGATGCAAAGTAGAGTTCACAACTAAACTTAGCCTACCAAAATTTTGCATTGCGCAAACTTCTTACTCCCAAGCAAGAGCAACTTGTCTCTCATATTGGACAGGGATCTCTTCTCGAACTTTCACTCGATGAACTGCCAAGAGGTCTTGTGTTTTGGATTGTTAGTCACTTCAATCCACGCACAAGTTTAGTGGAACTATCTAACGGAAGCAGATTTCCCTTAAACTCTTACTGCGTTCACAAGGTATTGGGTGTACCTGTTGGCGGTCGTCCTATCCCATTCAGATGTAGTGACGATTTCAGGGATGTCATCAGGAAGCGAACTGGGTGTGAGGGCCATACCCCTTCTATCAATGAACTCATTGAATTTCTGAAATCTGATATTTCGGATGATGATTTCCAGAAATACTGGATGATGTTCAATGTTACTACACTTCTTTGTCCAACAACTTATGAATGTGCCAGCCCGGACTATTTGTCTGCTCTTGAAGGTCCCCCGAAGAGATTGCGACATATGATTGGTCAGGAGCTGTTTTTGACAAGCTTTCGAGGTCCATTGAAGTTTTTATCAAAAATGGTTTTGCTGGTGCATTGTGCGGCTGCTTGATTGTTCCTCTCGTGAGTGTTGATTTTTTCTACTATTTTGACTAATTTTTTTTAGTTTTTACGTGTTTTCATGATCCTTCAATATGCAGATGACGTATCTTGACTATATTAACACACGAGCTATAGATGTTCCTTCTGTTATTCCTCGTATCGGTGTTTGGACCAATGTCGTTGTTAGGAATCTTGAGTAGCTTGATCTGATATGCGAGGAAGAAGGAACTTACCGGAAAATTTCGGTAATTTCATACTTGTGTATCATTGAGTTGTACTCTGTCACACCATGTTTTTTGTTAAATTGTGATATGTTTATATTTGTTTTCTGTTTATGTAGTTGAAGGACATCAGGCAAACCCCTTTCCATAATGATACTTTTGGAACTTGGTCCTTTGAGGAAGTCAATTATGGCCTTGAATCCCTTTTATGTTCATTTGTGAAGCCTGGGCGTCACATTGCGGTATAATTCTTCGTTATAGAATTAGTCTTATTATTCGCTATATGTTTCTGCATTTGTTTATTTTGTCTTGATGTTCTTCAATTTGTATATAGGCCATTGATGATTTGAGAGATATTCAAGATGGCCTGTACAGAGGTGTTTTTTCTGCAATTCAGCCCATAGTCGACGAAAGCATGTTCAAAGTTATTCAAATTTCTAACTTCTACAGTGAACAGAAATCTCTTAACAGATCAACAGACAGATATAGTTTGTTTGCCCGGCCTTGGTTTCAGGATAATCCAATTGTAAATTTACAGATCACCAAAGCTGATACTAGTGCACGTTCTCATGATGGAGCAAAAACTTTTCATCATCATGGAAGTTCTGATCGGGATTGTAATGTTGTCGTCCAAGGTAACTGCGAAGTGTCTGAAGAACATATATTTTCTTTAAGTCAGAAAATCTATCAGAAAATTAGGTTACTGCAAGAGATAATTCCAATTGATCTCAAGTACACCCCCAATGTTGTGTACACAGAGTTTCTTGCATCCTTGGATCTTTTTATTGGCCGTGTTGCTGAAAACCTCCCTTCCAAGCTTCCTTTTGAACAAACATTGGATTTGTTAAAGGATAAAGGAGTTGTCTGCATCAATTGTGAAGGATTGAATAATCGTTGTGTCTGTGATGGCTGCAAGGATTTGTTTGGTAGAAATCCTCAAGCCAACAATGCAATCCCGACTGTTCCAGCTGCTAGTTCTGATGTATTTCAATGTGCGAGTGGGTCTGCTGCAGTTGTTGCTCCCGAGCAGAAGAACCTTATTTGTGAAGTTGAAGCAGAACCAACATGTATGTGTATGGTGAAATGCAAGGGTGATTGCGTGACTAGAGGCAATGAAGCAGAACCAGCAGGTTTTGCAGAGGATGGTTGCATAGTTAAAGCCAAAGAAGGAGAATTGTGTTTTGCAGAGGATGATTTCATAGTTAAAGCCAAAGAATCAGCGTGTTTTGCAGAGGATGATTGTCGTATGGTTGTGCATCAAAAATCCAATGATGTTGGAAAAGATTTACCATCATTAGTCATCAGTAGAGTAGGTTCTACCTGTACAAACACCTTGAGCATATTTGGACATTCGTCTGAGTCGGGAACAGTGAATTGTGTTTCTTTTGTTCTTACTCAACATGTCAATAATGTTATTGTCGATAGTTCATAAGATTTGAACCTTTTGAAGTCTGGAAATACTCTGTCGAAACCTTGTTCCTACGAACAATCTAATAAATCGCGGGCATTTGGTGTTTCAGGATCTGTGACCACTCCAACTAAATCTGCTTGTGAATGGTCTAATAGTTCAAGGACACTTGTAGATCAGTCGTTGAACATCATTATGTGCTGGCTTGTGGTTCAAAAAGGTCCTTTCAATGTTGATGGTCAACATGCTAAGAAGCCAAGATCAGTTGGGATTGTTTGTAAGGGTGTACATTTTGCTGAATCAGCACAACCTAACTTGGTTATCTCCATGAATATTCTCTTTTGGATGACCCTGAAGTTTGGTAAAGGGTTGATACACTTGTAAAAGAAAGGGGAATCCTAAATAATCAGTATTCCATTCATTCGTCTCCGTCTTTTGCATTTACGCAACCTTCTTGTCTGCTAGGGTGAATGATTCTTTGGGAAATGGACTGATACGTAAAGACGTAACGATGAATCCTGGCAAACTTCGCCTTGATGATTCGAGATCATCTCATGATAGATTCAGCGCAGTTAATTTCAGAGACCCTACAGTTTCACAGCAACTACACTATATTGCCAACCAATCCCAGATGAACTGTTCACCTCAGTCTTCTAGCTTTATTGGAGGTTCAGAAATGTGTGAATATGTTGTAATGCAAAATCGGCTTGACCCTTCAGATCCTTCATCTTCTCGGTCAATATCCCGTGCTAATAATTTGAGGCCTAATTTTCTGTACATGAGACCTAACTCATCACATGAAACATCATCCAGGTCGGTGGTCACTGTAATGCCCATAACTTCAATTCTCAACCTAGTTCTTCATCGTCAATACTAACCAGAGTTGTCAGTCATCTATACTCGTCAGATTCACGTTACAGAAGCGTTGGGCAAGTTGATTTTGTCGTTCTCTTTCCTCGTGCAAATGACAACCCTCATTTTCCATCTTCACGTAGTCAGCAGAGCTATAATCAATATCAACCCCAATTTAGGAGTGGCAATGGATTTTGTTCTCTGTCTCCTTTATCAAATGTGAATCCAGGAAGTGATAGACCTTTGTTTTCTATAAGGGACTCTACAATTGTTGAACTTAATGTCATGGAATGGTTGGTAAAAAATATACCCGCAAAAGATTTTAGGAGGTGAGATTTAAAGTTAGTACTATAAAAATTTATCTTACTCGTGAAGTCGTTTTATTAAGTCAGTTGTCTCGATGTGCAGTCCAAGGATAGCTCGGGTACAAGAGAAATATGCTACTCATCGGAACTTTGGGCTCTCTATGCAAGTTGGTGGCATAGTACACTAATTTGTAGTCAACATCCTGGGTGCCACGGTGATGCAAGAACAACGTGATAGCTCTGCATACTATGATCACAGAAGACCAACCGGGAAGAAATACATTTTGTACGATGATGTTGTTGTAAGTTTGTCTTTTTTGTCATCTTCAGAAGTTATTAATGAATTCTTTAGGTATAAAAACACCTAGCACTATTTTGTCGCAAGTATTGTCGTAATTTATAATTCCTTGATTTTTTTTTGAAGAAAATGTTAAGGAAAGACGATCTTGATCTAGAAAAGGAAAAGGCACTAATCAGTGAGCCTAGACTACCTTGCAGAATGCATGATTTTAATGCTGTGAGTATTAGTATTCGATTAGAATTCGCAAAGTGTTACATATTATGGTTTAGTTTGATTTGTCTTTTTACCTCTCTTGAAATTTTGCTTCGTGAGGTGTATATTCCAGTCAAAGACGATGACTGGTTGTCTCTTATTGTTGCAAACTTTTATCTACAATGTTTTGAAACCTATTGCCCATTCTATATAGATGGTGGTGTTGAAGATATCTCACGCGAAATAATTTCCAACTTCCGTCAACTATATGATCAAGCATATCATTCTTATCCATTTAACATTTATCAAATGCAAATTTTACCCATTCAAATTATTTCAGACAACGAAAGCTCGTAAGATCCAAACTGACATTAGCTTCAACACTTTTAGTCTTGTTAGTTTGATAATTTTTCTTCCTAACTTTTAAAACTGTTTGAACCACAGAAGGGACACTGGTGTTCATGTAATGACGGTAATAAGACATCACAATGGTGACTTTAAGTACAACATTAAAGCTGTAAGTTGTTTCAGAATTTTTTATTGATGTCTATGATCCATGAAAATGTTATTTGCAGCTACTTATTTGTCATTTTTTGTTTTTTATGCAGAACAATACAAAGAAGCTACGAGAGCAGTTGGCTTATTACATGCTTGCATTTCCAGGAAATGATTCTATGCAGAGCGGAGTTAAAGAGATACTTCGCTTCCATGGGATAATGCAAAACTAGATTAGATTGGAACTGAAGTATATCTCTATCATCTTCACATCCCTGGTCAGCAATGCATGTTCGAAGGATGTTTGAACTGTTCTGTTGTTATACTCGCGCTGATAAGTTGTCTTGACTTCAAACGAGATGTTCGTTTCGGTGGATGTACATCCGAGGTTTTTCATTTGTCAGGCGTGTTTTGGCCTGTGGTGTGCACGCTGGTGTACACAAATATTACGTAGTACAAGCTTTTGTGAGGTTGTTGTACATCCTATGTTTTCCTTCCGTCAAGCATGCTTTTGCCTTTTGATGTACACGCGGGTGTACGTCAAATTTCACTTAGTACAATCTCTTGACGGGTGGTTGTACAACTTTTGTTTTTTCATTTTTGAAAAGTGCCTTAGTTTGTGATGTAAACGCGGGTGTACACAAAATTTACGTAGTTTAACCTCTTTATGGGTCGTTGTACAACTTATGTTATTCGTTTGTTAAGCGTGTATTTGTCTGTGATGTACACGCGGGTGTACACAAATTTTTCGTAGTACAATCTCTTGAAGTGTGGTTGTACAAGTTATGTTTTTCATTTGTCAAGAGTGCATGGTTTGCGATGTACACGCTGGTGTACATAAAATTTACGTAGCATAGTCTCTTTATGGGTCGTTGTACAAGTTTTGTTGTTTGTTTGTTATAAGCGTGTACTGGGTTGTGATGTACACGCGGGTGTACACAAAATTTACGTAGTACAGGGTATTGAGGGGTGGTTGTACAAACTCTGTTTTTCCATTTGACAAGATTGTCTTGTGTTGTGTTGGAGAGGCGGGTGTACACAAAATTTACGTAGTACATGCTATCGAGGGGTGGTTGTACAACCTATGTTTTCCATTTGACAAGATCGTCTTGTGTTGTGTTGTACATGCGGATGTACATAGAATTTACGTAGTACAACCTATTGAGAGGTGGTTGTACAACCTACGTTTTCCACTTGTCCAGCGTCAATTTGGTGTTTGTTGTACACCCCGTTGTGCATAAAATCTACAGAGTAAACTCTTTTGTGAGGTGGTTGTACGTCCAAACCGAAACAAGTAATATTTGTTAAAAAAACAAGTGTAACGGGGAAGTTCATATCCAACTTAGGTAGAAGTTCATATCCTTGTCAATCGAAGTACAAATCGTCCACATCCTATAGTGGAGGGATATGGTTCTGTAATTAGAATTTTTCAAGGGCAAACTTGCTAAAAAAACTATATTATATAAGCAGGTTTCTCCCTTCTAATGTTACTCCTGTTGATTTCTTCTACCGCATCTAGGGTTTCACCGTGGGTTGTCAAGCCGCCGCCACCATAAGGAACCGCCTCTCACCAGAAGAAACAAGTCATTGTCGCAACCTGGAGCAAGAATCCTTGGCCCTCATCAGAGATCCTTCAAAGGTTAGAGATCCCCACGAAACAAAGTCGTCTTTTTCTTTCGATCTGCCAAATAGCATCCTTTTTGGGAACCCTTTTTTAGAGATATCGCCCTTCCATAAGGCTTCCCTTTTTTAAGTGATGTCGCACCTATTCCTCAAAGGGTAAACTTATTAGTTGGATTTGTTACTATCCGACTAGGATATGCGCACTTCTTTTCTCTGACACCATGGATGCGATATTATTTCGGCCACTAGCATAATGACAAATATTTTGCTTTAGAAATGGGGTTAAGGTTTGCTCGCTGGTGTATCTAAGGCCATAAACAATTTTATTTGTTTTAGAAAGAAAAAGAAAGAAATCATAGGGTTAGCTGTCTCATGGTAGTTGCTAAGCAAATTGAACCTCTTTTGTATGTTCTCATCATAACTCATACGTATGTTCATTCACACATGAGATATGTGGAATGAATCTCCGTAATCATTCAAACTCGATTCTTCTGTTTATTAATATAATTATATTCACAGGATTACCTTATATCATTAATTAACTTATAAATTAAATTGTAGGGAATTTTTGTTTGACATATGTTCTAAAGCACATATCCTGCTATTCAATATTGGCATCTTTACATGATATTTTATCTGATCTGAGTAGGTACGTGATGGGAATTAAGAATGAACCCATCATGTTAAACGATGGTTATCCAGCAAACACTGATCCTTCTTATGCCATGTTCCTCTCTACGTTGGAGACGAGTAGCGAGCAAATTTCTAAGAACCCTACTGGTAGTTTTTCAAAGAAAGCAGTCACTCACAAAACAGTGCATTGTGCTTCTAACCCAGAGCCTACGTTAACCATGAGAGGTACGCTTATCTTCTAAATATTTGACCGAGACACCTTATAGTTCATCTAAACGTAGCACTTGATGTTGTTATTTCACCTAAAAGAAATGTTTGTATTGTTACACACACGTCCATATTGCTTTGGAACTTGTCCATTTGATGATCATTTCCTTTTTGGGAACCTCATGCTTCTCACAGCGAAACAATGCAATCACCTGAACAGTATCGCCGCAGAAGTTGGAGGAAAACGAATTAAAGGTTATGTTTTCTGTATGATTGCTTCTGATGTGCATACAAGCAAAGCCAATATGGTGAGAAAATATGCTATTTGTTCGTATAATATCTAGACTATAGTAGTTTGCGCACAACTACTGTAGCCATATTATGTAAATGATGCATTACACCTATATGTACAGGAATTTAGACTTGAGTTCACAGATGACTACCTGAAGGATTATCTGGAAAAAGAGAGGGAGGTGTTGGTTGAGTTCAACAACAACAGCTCTAATACTTCTCGAGTCAAGATGAAACTTGCAGAGCGTACAAAAAAGGCCATTATGTCCGGTGGATGGGCAAAAGCAGTTACAAAGTACGAAATGAAGGAAGGACAACTATTCATCTTTAGCCTTGTCCCATCCAAGCGTTACACCCTCCGTCTCAGGATGTTTGGATTGTGAAGTTGCTCGAATATCTAGTCAGGATAATCCATCGATGTAAATGAACTACTAGTTTTAGAACTACATGGTGCTTTTAAGTATCCCTGTCATGAACCATATCATGCTAGTAAGTGTGTTTTGATGATCTATGTGGTGTGTGAAGGACACACGTAGTCATCTGTGATTAGTTCTACATATGTATTCTAACTCCTTTGATGTTTATTGTCGTGATGTGGGTAGTACAAAAATATCTAAACTGCAGTACATGTATCTGTAAAGTGCAAGACTGCGTGATTCTGAAATTTAACAAGGTACATGGCCTCTTTTCTACATAAGCAAATCTGACTGAGCAACAAGTGTTTCTAGGAACTGTCGTATCTTGATACATTGATTCACACGTTAGTATTTCCTGCTATATTCTTAGTATCTTGAAGTACTTGGTAGTTTAACTAGAAGGTACATGGTTAAGTACACGCACTTGTTTTAGATTCCATGTCGGTTCTTTGTAAAACTATATTGAAATAAATATATCTCTTATATTGTTATACACTACGGATGTACGTGATAGTTTAACTCAAGAGTACATTCTGGGATAAACCCGAAGTATAGAAGATGTTACCATCAATGTACATTCTTAGGCTGCTGACGTACATTGTAGTACAACTAATGAGTTCATGTTGTGTTAAGGTCGAAGTACAGAATTTCGTACCATTAGCGTACAGAGGGGTGTATTATATTTCATGCACGTACGTAGTAGTTCAGCTAAAGGGTACAGAGGTTGGTACCATCAACATATATTCTCAAACTACCAACGTACGTGGTAGTTTGACTAGAAGTTAGAGGTTGGTTCCAGCTCGAAGTACGGAAGAGTATACTATACAAGTACACGGTGTAGTTTAGTTCTCATGCCCGTTCCTTCTAAGAATAAATTGATAATAATATATCCCTTGTATTGTTAGATTTCTGACATACGCGGGAGTTCGACTAAAGAGTATATTCCTGGTTAAGCGCGAAGTTCAGCTGACTATGCCATTGACGTATATTCTTAGACTACTGACGTACATGGTAGTCCAGCTATAAAGTACATGCAGGGATCACCCCGAAGTTCAGCCAACGATACCGCCAACGTACACAAGCTTGTTTAGATTCCATGCATGTTCCTTCTAAGAATACCATCAACGTATATTCTTAAACTACCGACGTGCACGGTAGTTCGACTAAAAGTTAGAGGCCGGTTCAAGCTCGAAGTACAGAATAGTATACCATAAACATACACGGTGTGGTTTAGTTTTCATGCCTGTTCTTTCTAAGAATAAATTGACAATAGTGCATCCCTTGTATTGTTAGACTTCTCACGTACGCGGAAGTTCGACTAAAGAGTCTATTCCTTGTTAAACGCGAAGTTCAGCTCACTATGCCATGACGTATATCCTTAGAATCCTGACGTACATGGTAGTTCAGCTATAAAGTACATGCAGGGATCACCCCGAAGTACGGACAATTATACCTCCGACGTACACAAGTTTGTTTGGATTCCATGCTTGTTTCTTCTAGTGGAAGGCATCAAATCTAGACCGTCTATTGTGGTTGGACGGACAAGATCAACCGGTCGGTTTGTGGCGACGGTTACCCTGATTAAAAAACCGTTTCCATAAGTGTCTACTTCTACAGAGGTTGTCTCCCTCTCCTCATTATCTCCGTCATTTATCTAGCTAGTGAGAGGAAGTGTCGGTTTGTCTCGTTACCTTCGCATATTCACAATTTCTCTGAGCCCCTATCATGTAAGCTTCTAACTTATCGATCTTCTCTCTTCATGTATGATCCTTGTTATTTCTTCTTCCTAATCCATGATTGAGTACTCGTGTGAACATCATGACTTTCTCTTTAATTTAGTACTCGCTTTGTTTTACGACAACACTTACGAACCCTAAATTTCGTGTTTTTTTGCCGGTCAAATCCTTTCAGGTTTTTATTGTTTTAGTTGTTCAAATTTGTTTGATCGTTCATTCCTCTGTAGATATCACTTGAATAGGCTGTACTCCCATGTTTTCCTCCGTTATACATTTTCTCTAGATCTGAAAAAAATACTCATACTTCAGGCGAGGTATGAACCTGCAACTTACTATTGTTTGCAACGTCTTGGGTTTCCTATGGTTTGCATGTGGAACTAGTGCTTTTCTAGGCATGCATGGTACATGTACTCCAAAGGAAAGGCTATTCTGATGCACTGCATGATTTCTAGCTAGTACGTATATTATGCATGCCTTGCAGAGCATAGACTTGTAGCTAGCACTTGCTATGTCACGTACAAAAGCCAGGCTATTTGTTTGGAGAAAACTCTTTTCTCGCTCCTTTCATTCCTCTGTAGATATCACTTGATTAGGTTGTACTCCCATGTTTTCCTCCGTTATACATTTTCTCTAGATCTGAAAAATACTCATACTTCAGGCGAAGTATGAACCCGCAACTTACTATTATTTTGTCGCACCCGGACTTCTATAGGATACTCACCGTACGAACTGAACAGTATTCTGATGGGATTACGGGGCTTTCCGGCACCCGCGTCCTCTTACGAGTAGGCCAACACTTATGTGTGACAACCCATCGCTACTGTTCACCGTCGATGTAAACTATCCTGTAGAAATCAGGACACTAGCGTTGACGTACTTCATACCATACACACATGGTACGTCAACGGCTTTGAACAAAAGGATAACACAACATGCCTCTACGACACAAAAGATTGAAATAAGGTAGCAAATGGCCTTCACTAAGGCAGAAATAGCAAATACAATCATCCAGAGGACACATGTCCCAACATAGCATACATTACATCAGCGGAAGCATTCAAAGGGGTCTGAGTACAGACAAAATCCAAATAGGCTTAAGAAGCCGGAACTGAAATAAAGACGGAGCCCATCCACGATGTCTCGGATCCTGCCCGGGTCCGCTAACTACTCGTCAGCAGCCTCGTCAAACTCCACGTAGTAGCCGTCACCTGGATCCTCGTAATCGTAGTCTGCGGAAACCACAGCCCCAAAGGGGTCAGTACATAGACGTACTGGCAAGCAAGACTCACAGTTCACCAAAGTATAGCCCGTCAACACAAGCACATATGACTTGGGTTCAACGGAAAGAAAGGGGTTTATAAGATGCCGCAACTGGCTGCACTAAGCAACTACAGAGATGCTATCACTTCCAACTATCAGAAAGGAGATAAGATCGAGTGTTGTAACCAACTGAAAGATAACTTCAAACAAACCCATCATGGATCTCGCCCCTTATCCAAAGAAGCAATCCGAGGATAACTCACACGGTTGGATTAAAGATGTAACAAGTTATTGTGACAGTAATCCTATTACTAGTCAAATTGATAAACATGGGGTGTGAGATTATGAATCATTAGGTTTAAGTTGTCCTGAGTACTTGTTAGCCAGTACTTTCACCAAGTTAACCATAACCGCGGAAAACACGGCTTCTCGAGAAGATTATCCCTGCAGGGTTGCACCAATTTGGCCGTACACGTATGAATAACCCGCCAGATGGGATGCCTCCCACCAAGCGGGGCACTCAACATAACTCAACTCTTCTCCGCATCAAGCCCAAAGCACCTTGGGCACACGGCTAATCGAGCCCAGAAGAAAATGGACCCTCATAGCACTCTAAGAACGTGTCCCCCTATATGCCGACTACAAAAGTTCCACCCTGCGCTGGGCTCGCAAAAACATGCATGCGGCAAATAGAAAGCACGAACTAAATGAGATGATTTGGACGAGATGCGAATCGAATCAAATTGAGGGGGGCGCCCATACTCGCTTCCCACATGCGGGTAGTGCGCTCATCATGGATCAGTAGACAAGACCCTTTTCCTATTAGGGTCGACACTAGCAGGCCTCAAAACCACACAGGGCCTCCTGCCGGTGCCTTATCATCAAATTATTATTAAGTAGTAACATTAGCAGGATTGATTGATTGATTAAGCATCGAGCCCCCAAAACATAATGAAATATAGTAACTGAAAGTAACGGGTAACAGACTCGAGCAAAACAATCTAAGCATGCTAGTAGGACACTGGCTCAATCAATGGGGTTGTAGGAGGGGTGATGAGGCAATATCAGGGTTAAAGGATTCATGTGATAGGTTCGTAACAGAAACAACTACCACTAAGGCTAGCAAGAATAGACAACGGAAAGTATCGGTAACCAGGGTTGAAGGGAACACAATGGTTCATGTGAGTGATAACTTGCCTGCGAACTCAACAGCCGGGTACTGAGCTAGATCCTCAGAAGGGGTGCTGTAAAGGTCGTCTGCCTCAACGTCGTCGTCTATTCGAGAAGAAGCAAACAAACAAAACAGGAAGGTAAACAATCATTTCCATGGCATTGTGCACAATCAAGATGATGCATGACAGATTAATGGTTGCATCAAAATAAACTAGCTAACATGATAACACAATTTAAATGGACCCATATGCAATTGGATTGCATATGGAAAAGATCCATTGAATTAAGTGGAAAAAAATGATTTACAATTAATTTTTTATGTGAAAGTTGTTAGCATGATGCATGCATGATGATAATAACAAGATAACAACAAATAACAATAATAGATGCAAAGGAAAAGGAATAAAACAAGTTTGGAAATTATTTATTAAGTTTGGAAAATTTGGTTACTTAAACATGTCACACAAACAATTATTGTCTTCATCAATTTAAAGTGTGCAAAACAATTAGCAAAATTTATATTTGAAAAGAACATCAAATTTTAGTTGGATTACATGTTTCAAATATTGAAATTTGAATTAGGATGAATTTATTATGAATTAAACAATATTAAACAAGTTTTAATTGAATTTGAAACAAGTTTGAATATTACTTGAATTTTTATTTGTTCAAAACATAAATTCAAATTCACATTTGAAATGTTCACACTTTGATGGTTTGAAAACATATTTTGCATGTTCAAAAATATTTTATTTTGAGCAAGTTATGATTTTTAACAAATTTAAATGAATTAAACAAGTATTAAATTATTTAGGCAATTTAAATTATTCAAACAATGAAACAAATTTTATATTTGAATAGGATATTCAAAATGGTATGAAAAACATATTTTATTTGCCTTATTTGGAATTAGTATGAATTATTTGTGAATTATTGCAAATTACATTTGAATTACCCAAATTTGAATTTTTAAATGCATTTTGAAAACTCAAAACAGAACACAAATGGAACAATTGGATAGACAATAAAATTTGGAGCAATAAACATATACAAGTTTTATTTATTGGATTTATAGATTAAAAGTTATTGATTTTTAAAGTTTAGTGTTTTATTCTGCCATTTAAAAAGAAATAGAAATTAATAACAGAAAAGTTTTTAAACTTTTTCTACGGGCCAGCACCTAGCCGCAGCCACTGCAGGGTGGGCCACGGCCAACGTGGCGCTGAGCGAGCGCCTGCGTGGCCACCAGTGCCACTGACTGGTGGGCCACTGCGCGGGGAGAAAATCTCCAAAATAAACGCGCGTCGGGGACTCGAACCCGCGACCGCTCGCTGCGCGCTCGACACTCTGAACCAGTTGCGCTGCTGCGCGTTCGTTATCTGTATACGCGACGCAGAAAGGTTGAGCTTCAGAACCCAGGTGTTATCTGACGAAACTGACGAGCAAACGCTTGCTCGACTGACAGAAAGTTGATGGCCGGCGGGGAAAACACGGTGGGCGTGCTCGCTGCGTTGGATGTGTGCGGTTGTGCTCGTGCGAGAAGAGCGAGAACAGAGAGGAGGGAAAGGTGGGAGCTTGCTCACCGTGTGGTTGCTGCGGTGGAGCTCGACGACTGAAGGTGGACGACGGCGTTGCAGATGGCGGAGACGAGGTGGTCGATGACGGCGACGAATCCGTGCTCCTCCGTGCTCCCGCAGGTGTCCAAGAGGGAGAGTAGAGGGTGGCGAGCTGGTTCCAGCAGCTGGATCACGACGAGGAGTACGGTGGCGACGACGGCGAGCAAAGATTCAGTGATGGCGTCCACGGTGGCCGGAGATGTCGCAGATGGCGGCCACGATTCAGCTAGCCTCTGGGGTGGTTATGGTGTTTAAACGGAGGAGGGGTGAGTGGGGAGTCGATCTCGCGGTTCAGGTAGGGTGGAGGATGGCCATGGCGACGGCGCGGTGACGGGATTCAGGCGAGCAGCTCCGGTGAGTGGACAGCAGAGAGGAAATCGCGATGAGGAGGAAGCAATTGGCGGCGCTGGCGATGGGACAGGGTCCTAGGTTCTAGGGTTAGGTCTGCGGGGGCCCTGGGGGGGATAAATAGGGGCCACGACGCTCTCCTGGCCGTCGGCGCGGCCGTACTCCGACGTGGAGGCCGCGGATGCGCTGCCGTACGCGGGGGAGACGATGACGTAATCGTTTTCGAACCGGTAAGTTGCGTTAGCGGGCTGGGCTTGCGCGCGCGTAGGCTTAGTGGGTTGGGTTTGCTTAGGCGCCGCGCGCGCGCTGGTTTTTCTCTTTTTCTTTTTCTGTTTTTTTTTGCTGAAACAGATTTGGAAGAAATGGATAAGGTTTTGTTTAATAAAAATTTCAGAAAAATTAGGTTAGGCTAATTAGGTAATTAGAAACCACTTTCCAAGTTTGGATTTCAGAAAGTTGAGATTTAAAATGATGTTTGCATTTGAATCCAAATTGGATGAATTTTCAATATTGATTAACCATTAAGAAAAATAAAGCATTTTTATAGGGTGGCCCCTAAGATTTAGAATGATCTAAAGAGTGCAAAGGTGTGGTGAACTTCATGGATTCAAAAGGTACTGATTTGAAACTTGGTTTGAATTTAAAAGACGATTTGGGAAATATTGCTTGAATTAATGGTTTGATTAAAACCAACAATTTAATAAGTGATCAACATGGAATAAAATGGTTGTTTTTATTTGTTATTTTTATTCCAAGAGTTGTAACAGATCAAGTATGAAATAACCATTTGAAATTGTTTGGGTTTGATTATGAAAACAAGATAAAACAGATGCAAAACAAATAGTAACAATTGCAAACAAAAATAAAACAAATGCAATGAGATGATGACATGATGTATTGCTTGAAATAAAACAATAAATCAAACATTCTAAGGGGTATTTCATACTTGGGATGTTACAAAACGCCCCCCCTTGAAGGAATCGCGCCCCGAGATTCCTTACTGAGATGTGAACAGGTCCGGATACTTCTTGCGAAGATCCTCTTCGGTCTCCCACGTTGCCTCTTTATCGGAATGATGCGACCATTGCACTTTCAAGAACTTGGTGCTCTTGTTGCGAGTCTTACGCTCGGTCTCATCGAGAATACGAATAGGGTGCTCCTCATAAGATAGATCATCTTGCAGTTCAATGGAATCATGATCAACTGCACGATCTGGATCTTTGAAACACTTCTTGAGCTGTGACACGTGGAACACATCGTGCACTTTGGATAGTTTTTTTGGAAGCTCAAGACGATAAGCATTTTCTGCCCGCCTTGAAAGAATGTTGAAAGGACCAATGTATCTTGGTGCAAGCTTTCCTTTCACACCAAAACGATGAGTGCCTCTGAGGGGAGTTACACAGAGATATGCCTTATCACCAGGTGCATATATCATATGCCTGTGCTTGCTATCATAATAGCTCTTCTGACGAGACTGAGCAATCCTGAGATTGTCACGAATGATACGAACTTTCTCCTCGGCTTCCTTAACAATGTCAGGGCCTAAGAGTGAACGTTCACCAGCTTCAGACCAATTGATTGGACTCCTGCATCTGCGACCATACAGTGCCTCAAATGGTGCCATGCCTAGGCTTGCCTGGTAGCTGTTGTTGTAGGAGAATTCAGCATATGGAAGGCAATCCTCCCATTTCATGCCAAAGGAGAGACCACATGCTCTGAGCATATCCTCGAGAATCTGATTGACTCTTTCGACTTGCCCCTGAGACTGAGGGTGATAAGCTGTGCTGAACAGAAGTTTGGTGCCCAATGCTTCTTGAAAGCTTTTCTAGAAATGAGAAATGAAGATACTTCCACGGTCTGAGCTTATTTCCAATGGAACACCATGAAGGGGAACAACCTTTGCTATGTAGAGCTCTTCTAACTGGCTAGCTGAGATAGTCTCCTTGACAGCAAAGAAGTGAGCTACCTTAGTGAGACGATCAATAACAACGAAGATTGCATCGTTGCCCTTCTTGGACTTTGGAAACCCAGTAACGAAGTCCATTTCAATCATGTCCCACTTCCCCACATCCCACAACCCACAGGTCCCAGGATCGAAACCTGGCTCTGATACCATTTGTCGCACCCGGACTTCTAGAGGATACTCACCGTACGAACTGAACAGTATTCTGATGGGATTACGGGGCTTTCCGGCACCCGCGTCCTCTTACGAGTAGGCCAACACTTATGTGTGACAACCCATCGCTACTGTTCACCGTCGATGTAAACTATCCTGTAGAAATCAGGACACTACCATTGACGTACTTCATACCATACACACATGGTACGTCAACGGCTTTGAACAAAAGGATAACACAACATGCCTCTACGACACAAAAGATTGAAATAAGGTAGCAAATGGCCTTCACTAAGGCAGAAATAGCAAATACAATCATCCAGAGGACACATGTCCCAACATAGCATTCAGTACATCAGCGGAAGCATTCAAAGGGGTCTGAGTACAGACAAAATCCAAATAGGCTTAAGAAGCCGGAAACTGAAATAAAGACGGAGCCCATCCACGATGTCTCGGATCCTGCCCGGGTCCGCTAACTACTCGTCAGCAGCCTCGTCAAACTCCACGTAGTAGCCGTCACCTGGATCCTCGTAATCGTAGTCTGCGGAAACCACAGCCCCAAAGGGGTCAGTACATAGACGTACTGGCAAGCAAGACTCACAGTTCACCAAAGTATAGCCCGTCAACACAAGCACAGATGACTTGGGTTCAACGGAAGAAGGGGATATAAAAGGTGCTGCAACTGGCTGCACTAACCAACTACAGAGATTCTATCACTTCCAACTATCAGAAAGGGGATAAGATCGAGGGTTGTAACCAACTGAGAGATAACTTCAAACAAACCCATCCTGGATCTCGCCCCTTATCCAAAGAAGCAATCCGAGGATAACTCACACAGTTGGATTAAGATGAAACAAGTTATGGTGACAATAATCCTATTACTAGTCAAATTGTTAATCATGGGGTGTGAGATTATGAATCATTAGGTTTAAGTTGTCCTGAGTACTTGTTAGCCAGTACTTTCACCAAGTTAACCATAACCGCGGAAAACACGGCTTCTCGAGAAGATTATCCCTGCAGGGTTGCACCAATTTGGCCGTACACGTATGAATAACCCGCCAGATGGGATGCCTCCCACCAAGCGGGGCACTCAACACAACTCAACTCTTCTCCGCATCAAGCCCAAAGCACCTTGGGCGCACGGCTAATCGAGCCCAGAAGAAAATGGACCCTCATAGCACTCTAAGAACGTGTCCCCCTATATGCCGACTACAAAAGTTCCACCCTGCGCTGGGCTCGCAAAAACATGCATGCGGCAAATAGAAAGCACGAACTAAATGAGATGATTTGGACGAGATGCGAATCGAATCAAATTGAGGGGGGCGCCCATACTCGCTTCCCACATGCGGGTAGTGCGCTCATCATGGATCAGTAGACAAGACCCTTTTCCTATTAGGGTCGACACTAGCAGGCCTCAAAACCACACAGGGCCTCCTGCCGGTGCCTTATCATCAAATTATTATTAAGTAGTAACATTAGCAGGATTGATTGATTGATTAAGCATCGAGCCCCCAGAACATAATGAAATATAGTAACTGAAAGTAACGGGTAACAGACTCGAGCAAAACAATCTAAGCATGCTAGTAGGACACTGGCTCAATCAATGGGGTTGTAGGAGGGGTGATGAGGCAATATCAGGGTTAAAGGATTCATGTGATAGGTTCGTAACAGAAACAACTACCACTAAGGCTAGCAAGAATAGACAACGGAAAGTATCGGTAACCAGGGTTGAAGGGAACACAATGGTTCATGTGAGTGATAACTTGCCTGCGAACTCAACAGCCGGGTACTGAGCTAGATCCTCAGAAGGGGTGCTGTAAAGGTCGTCTGCCTCAACGTCGTCGTCTATTCGAGAAGAAGCAAACAAACAAAACAGGAAGGTAAACAATCATTTCCATGGCATTGTGCACAATCAAGATGATGCATGACAGATTAATGGTTGCATCAAAATAAACTAGCTAACATGATAACACAATTTAAATGGACCCATATGCAATTGGATTGCATATGGAAAAGATCCATTGAATTAAGTGGAAACAAATGATTTACAATTAATTTTTTATGTGAAAGTTGTTAGCATGATGCATGCATGATGATGATAACAAGATAACAACAAATAACAATAATAGATGCAAAGGAAAAGGAATAAAACAAGTTTGGAAATTATTTATTAATTTTGGAAATTTTGGTTACTTAAACATGTCACACAAACAATTATTGTTTTCATCAATTCAAAGTGTGCAAAACAATTAATAAAATTTATATTTGAAAAGAACATCAAATTTTAGTTGGATTACATGTTTCAAATATTGAAATTTGAATTAGGATGAATTTATTATGAATTAAACAATATTAAACAAGTTTTAATTGAATTTGAAACAAGTTTGAATATTACTTGAATTTTTATTTGTTCAAAACATAAATTCAAATTCACATTTGAAATTTTCACACTTTGATGGTTTGAAAACATATTTTGCATGTTCAAAAATATTTTATTTTGAGCAAGTTATGATTTTATCAAATTTAAATGAATTAAATAAGGATTAAATTATTTAGGCAATTTAAATTATTCAAACAATGAAACAAATTTTATATTTGAATAGGATATTCAAAATGGTTTGAAAAACATATTTTATTTGCCTTATTTGGAAGTAGTATGAATTATTTATGAATTATTGCAAATTACATTTGAATTATTCAAATTTGAATTTTAAATGTATTTGGAAAATTCAAAACAGTACACAATTAGGTTATTTGGAAAGATTATTAAATCTGGAGCAATAAACATATAAAACTTTTATTAATTGGGCTTATAGTTTTAAAGTTATTAATGTTTAAAGTTTGGGTTTTTATTCTGCCATTTAAAAAGGAAAAGGAATTAAAAACAGCACGGGGTTAAACTTTTGTTACAGGGCGGCAGTTACACGCAGTCACTGCCGCGCGGGCCAGGGGCCAACGTGGCGCAAGCGAATGCTTGCGTGGCCACCAGTGCCACTGACTGGTGGGCCACTGCGCGGGGAGAAAAACTCCAAAAGAAGTGCGCGTCGGGGACTCGAACCCACGACCGTGCGCTAGCGTGCTCGCTGTCTGAACCAATTGCGCTGTTGCGCGTTTCTCGACAGGTAACAGGGCGCAGGGAGGATATGGATTCAGTCGCGGATCTGAAACTCTGACGACCAAATGTTTCCGTGACTGCACACGACGGTGATCAACAACGGCGATCTAGCACGCGGTGCTGCTGCGGTGAGGGGTGGAGGCGTGCGTGGTTGCGGTGCAGAACCGTGAGCAAGCAGAGGGAGAGAGGAGGGGTTGGTGGACGCTCACCACGGTGCAGATGTGGCAGAGGCCCGGTGGTGACGCGCTGATGACGACGGCGGTGACGAGGTGGTCGATGACGAATCCGTGCTCCTCCGTGCTCCCGCAGATGTCCAAGAGGGAGAGTAGATGGTGGTGGTGCGATCTCAGCGAACGGACAGCGTAGAGGGTCTCTGCAACGAGGTGGAAAACCACGGGTTCAGAAACGTGGTACCACGGTGGCCGGAGAGGGAGAAGATCGCGGCGGCGGAACAGGGGCTTACCCGTGGCGATTAGGTGTTCAGCAGAGAGAGGAGAGAGTGGCGAGCTGGTTCCAGTAGTCAATTGGCTAGGAGGGGTTGGGAGGTGGCGGCGCCATGGCGATATTCAGAGGTGGAAGACGCCGGTGAGAAGAACAGAGAGGGGAACGTGCGACAGAGAGAGAGGATGGCGGCGGATCCGAGGGGGAATAGCAGACCTAGGGATTAGGGTTGGTTCCAGGTGGGTCTAGGGTAGATATAGGGGTGCAGGGAGCCTCCTGGCCGTCGGGTAGTCGCCGATGTCGCGGTGGCGCTCGGGATGGCCTGCCGTACTCGAAACAGATGGCCAGCGCGAATTTTGAAGCGGTAAGTGACGCGGTAGGCGGGCTGGGCTGCGCGCGCGTAGGTTAGGTGGGTTGGGCTAGTTATCTGCCGCGCGCGCTAGTTAGCTGCTGCTCGTTTTATTTTTTTCTGTTTTTTTTTTGCTGAAACAGATTTGGAAGAATTTGATAGGGTTTTGGACTTTAAAAATTTTGAGAAAAATCATGGGACCCTGTTAGCTCAAAAGCTAACAGGTAGCAAATAGGTTTTTTTGAAAATTCAACTTTTACATTGCTGTTTTCAAAATAAGCCAATTTATATGATTTTGAAGATTTAAATTGATTAAAAGAATCAACCTTTTAATAAGGTGACCCAAAGGGATTAATTGGAAACAAGGAATTAGAGAAAGTTTTAGTTATTATTTCTATAGTTTCAAATTGGCTCTGTTTGAAATGTTTGATTTGAATTGGAATATTTTGTTAATTAATAGAAACAACCATTTAATAGGGTGAACCCTATTATTAGTTGGACTAGAAACATTGGAATGGTTTGATATTTGATAATTTCCAAATGAGGTGTTGATGATGATTTGCTTTGAGTTTGTAAACCAAATTGGAAAAAATTTAGTGGAATTTATAACACCATTTTATTAATGGATCCATATTGAAAAATTATGACAACAAATAGATGGTGTTCATTTGTGATTTTTATTCCAAAAGTTGTAACAGATCAAGTATGAAATAACCATTTGAAATTGTTTGGGTTTGATTATGAAAACAAGATAAAACAGATGCAAAACAAATAGTAACAATTGCAAACAAAAATAAAACAAATGCAATGAGATGATGACATGATGCATTGCTTGAAATAAAACAATAAATCAAACATTCTAAGGGGTATTTCATACTTGGGATGTTACAAAACGCCCCCTTGAAGGAATCGCGCCCCGAGATTCCTTACTGAGAAGTGAAAAGGTCCGGATACTTCTTGCGAAGATCCTCTTCGGTCTCCCACGTTGCCTCTTTATCGGAATGATGCGACCATTGCACTTTCAAGAACTTGGTGCTCTTGTTGCGAGTCTTACAAACGGTCTCATCGAGAATTTGGATAGGGTGCTCCTCATAAGATAGATCATCTTGCAGTTCAATGGAATCATGATCAACTGCACGATCTGGATCTTTGAAACACTTCTTGAGCTGTGACACGTGGAACACATCGTGCACCTTGGATAGTTTTTCTGGAAGCTCAAGACGATAAGCATTTTCTGCCCGCCTTGAAAGAATGTTGAAAGGACCAATGTATCTTGGTGCAAGCTTTCCTTTCACACCAAAACGATGAGTGCCTCTGAGGGGAGTTACACGGAGATATGCCTTATCACCAGGTGCATAGATCATATCCCTGTGCTTGCTATCATAATAGCTCTTCTGACGAGACTGAGCAATCCTGAGATTGTCACGAATGATACGAACTTTCTCCTCGGCTTCCTTAACAATGTCAGGGCCTAAGAGTGAACGTTCACCAGCTCCAGACCAATTGATTGGACTCCTGCATCTGCGACCATACAGTGCCTCAAATGGTGCCATGCCTAGGCTTGCCTGGTAGCTGTTGTTGTAGGAGAATTCAGCATATGGAAGGCAATCCTCCCATTTCATGCCAAAGGAGAGACCACATGCTCTGAGCATATCCTCGAGAATCTGATTGACTCTTTCGACTTGCCCCTGAGACTGAGGGTGATAAGCTGTGCTGAACAGAAGTTTAGTGCCCAATGCTTCTTGAAAACTCTTCCAGAAATGAGAAGTGAAGATACTTCCACGGTCTGAGCTTATTTCCAATGGAACACCATGAAGAGGAACGATCTTTGCTGTGTAGAGCTCTGCTAACTGGCTAGCTGAGATAGTTTCCTTGACAGCAAAGAAGTGAGCTATCTTAGTGAGACGATCAATAACAACGAAGATTGCATCGTTGCCCTTCTTGGACTTTGGAAACCCAGTAACGAAGTCCATTTCAATCATGTCCCACTTCCACTCAGGAATTTTCAGAGGTTGGAGTAGACCTGCTGTTTTCTGATGGACTGCCTTAACACGTTGACAAACGTCGCATTCAGAAACGTATTGAGCAATTTCACGTTTCATGCCAGGCCACCAATACAGAGTCTTGAGATCCTGGTACATCTTTGTACTTCCAGGGTGAATGGAGAGAGGAGTTTCATGAGCCTCCTTGAGAATGATATCCTTGAGACTTTGAATCTGAGGAACTGCAACGCGTCCTTCGAAGAACACAGTTCCCTTGTCATCAATTGAGAAGGACTTGAATTTATCATTGCCTTCCTTGATGTGCTCTACAATCTTCTTGATTTCAGTATCACGAAGTTGTTCAGAACGAATCTTGTCCTCGAGAGTTGGACTGGCTGTCAAGCTAGCAAGGTATCCTTCAGGGACAAGACCAAGGTTCAGCTTCTGGAATTCTTCATGAAGTGGAGGTTGGCTTTCCATGATCATGAGATTATTGCAATAGGATTTGCGACTGAGAGCATCGGCCATAACATTAGCCTTGCCTGGAGTGTAAGAAATGGTGAGATCAAAGTCTTTAATCTTCTCAATCCATCTCCTTTGCCTGAGGTTCAGATCTGGCTGAGTGAAGATGTATTTCAGACTCTTATGATCGGAAAAGATTTCAGTTTTGTTACCCAACAAGTATTGTCTCCATTTCTTGAGGGCAAACACAACTGCTGCAAGTTCAAGATCATGTGTGGGATAGTTTTGCTCATGTGGGTTCAACTGACGTGAAGCATAAGCCACAACTTGACGTTCTTGCATAAGAACTGCTCCTAGGCCTTGGAGAGATGCATCACAGAATATCTGGAAAGGTTTGGTAGTATCTGGGCCAACCAGAACTGGGGTGGAAGTGAGTTTAGTCTTCAGGAGGTTGAAACTCTCATCACATTGTGGAGTCCAAACGAACTTTTTGTCCTTCTTTGTGAGATCAGTGAGAGGTTTAGCAATCTTGGAAAA
The DNA here is from genome assembly GCA_028641055.1 of Alopecurus myosuroides. NCBI lineage: Eukaryota > Viridiplantae > Streptophyta > Magnoliopsida > Poales > Poaceae > Alopecurus > Alopecurus myosuroides. The sequence continues at coordinate 317,038,673 of CM054057.1, read as the reverse complement.
GTTTTGGACGAAACGACGGCAATAGCTAGCCAAGCCAAGAAAACTTCTGACTTGCTTCACCGTCTTAGGGGGTTTCCAATCAACAATTGCCTTAACCTTTTCCGGGTCAATGGCTATGCCTTTGGCAGAGATGATATGACCAAGATATGCAACTTCTGGAATCCAGAACTCACATTTGGAAAACTTGGCATATAGACGATGGTCGCGAAGTTTCATGAGAGTGAGACGAAGGTGTTCTCCATGCTCTTCCTCGGATTTGGAGTAGACTAGAATGTCATCGAGATATACGACAACAAACTTGTCGAGGTATTCATGGAAGACAGAATTCATGAGTCTTGAGAATGTTGCCGGTGCATTGGTGAGACCAAAGGACATGACGGTGTATTCATATAGACCGTAACGAGTGGTGAAAGCTGTCTTAGGAATATCTTCCTTTCTGATCTTTATCTGATGGTACCCCATCCTCAAGTCCAACTTTGAGAATATTGAGGCTCCAGCAAGTTGATCAAAAAGATCATCGATACGAGGAATTGGATACTTGTTCTTGATGGTTTTCTCGTTGAGAGGACGATAGTCAACCACGAGTCTTTTTGTTTGGTCCTTCTTGGCAACAAACAGAGTTGGGCAACCCCAAGCGGAGGAACTAGGCTGAATGTAACCTTTCTCCATGTACATATCGATTTGCTCCTTCAACAATTTCAGTTCAGGAGGAGCTATCTTGTATGGATGCTTAGAGATTGGAGCAGTACCTGGCTCAAGCTCGATCACGAACTCAACTGCTCTATCCGGAGGCATCCCTGGCAACTCTTCTGGAAAGACGTCAGGGAATTCACAAACCACCGGAACATTTTCAATTGCAGGAAGGGGTTTGGCATCGAGGTTGAACAGCTGAACAGAACTTGATCCATATGGAGATTAGACTATCTGGCCTGAAGTGTGGGAGAGAGTTATTGACTTTTGAGCACAGTCAATTTTAGCTTTGTGGGTCTTCAACCAATCCATACCCAGAATGACATCAATGTCAGAATTTCCCAGCAGCATGAGTGAAGCAAGGAATATGGGACCTCCAATTAGGATCTCATTGTCCATGCTTATCTTGGATGTCAACATTTGCGGTCCCGGAGAGTGAACAGTCATTTGATTGCTTAGCGGAACCAGAACTAGGTTGTATGCTTTTGCAAAAATCTTTGACACAAAAGAATGCGATGCTCCAGTATCAAACAACACTTTAGCTGGAATAGAGTTTACGGGTAATATACCGAGAACGACGTCAGCAGCTTCCTCAACTTTGTCGGCCTTGATATGATTCACCCTCGCGGTCCTCCCGACAGGCCTGTTGTTGGAGTCGAAGGCTTTAGCCGGGGGAGCACGAACCATTGCCTGGTTGGTGTTGGGGCGAGGAGGTGGAGGAGGTAGCTGCCTCTGAGTGCACTTATCAGCGTAGTGTCCAGTCTCCTTGCACTTGAAGCAAGTGACGACACGAGGAGGACCTGGCCTTGGCTGCCCCATTGGAATCCTCTGACCCTGCATCTGAGATGGGTTGGGTGGGCGGGGACCAAAGCCTGGAGAAGCTTGGGCATTTGGAGCCCGAGTGACAGCACCATTTGGCACCCAGATGCGGCGCTTCTGCGGAGGGGTGGTCATGTTGGAGGAGGAACCACCCTCACGCGAGTGCTTACGGGACTCTTCGAACGCCTTGCGCCCATTCTCCTCATTGAGCGCGGTGTTCACGAGCTCCACGAAGTCCTTGCACTTGATGTTGGTGAGAGCGTACTTCAGTTCCGGGTTAAAACCTCGGCGGAACCTTGCCATCTTCTTGGCTTCAGTGGACACCTCGTCACCAGCGTATCGAGCAAGACGATTGAACTCGTTCTAGGATCGAAACCTACAGGTCAACGCTAGTGAACAGTAGCGATGGTACGTCAACGCTAGTGCCCTGATTTCTACAGGATAGTTTACATCGACGGTGAACAGTAGCGATGGGTTGTCACACATAAGTGTTGGCCTACTCGTAAGAGGACGCGGGTGCCGGAAAGCCCCGTAATCCCATCAGAATACTGTTCAGTTCGTACGGTGAGTATCCTATAGAAGTCCGGGCGCGACATATTTGCAGCATCCTAGGTACTGTTTTCGTTTATTTGTATCATTATAGAATGGTTTAATTATAAACATAGTTCGCAGGTTTTTCATAATGGATTCTGCTGGAAGCTCAAAGATTGTTCGTGAAGAAGTTGGAGAGAATGATGGACAGGTGGCTAAGAAGAAGATGAAGGTATTTTGAATAATTTTTTCTTTGATATACATAGCTTGCTTCAGCAAAAATATTTATTTGCCTACTCATACTGGTGCTCGTAACTTTTTCCTGCAGGTTGCTCCACCAAGAATGCATGCGGTGCAAATTCCTAAGCTTGTGAGAGACATTCTTGGAGTTGATCTGGGAAACGTCGACACGCTTGGCAAAGCAGTTGTCAATGCTGGCAAATTATTTTCTGCTTCATTTGCTGTCGCCGCTTGTCTACAACAGCATCTGGGCCATACAAAGTTCTTTACTCTCGACAACTACATTGCTGGGACTATCCTGGTAAAGTTTGAAAATGCTAAGGACTTGGAAGCGTTGAATGGCATGGGATTCAAGTGTGAGATATATGACTCCTTCCTCCTGTGGAAGGTTAATTCGGTTCAAGAGTATTCTTCGGATGTCTCTGCTTTGTTCAGCTCCATTAGGGCTTGGAAAGTCGACTTCTGAATTGCTACCACTACGATGCTTTTAACGTGTTTTGCGACGTTCAACATTGTCGCAGTTGAAAATCTCTTAGTCCTAGTCCAGAACATTGTTGTGTAGAACTTAAAAGTTTGTGTAGGCCTATGTAATGAACTTCTACTATTTGTCTAAATCTTGTACTTTTGTGTTAGCCTGTCTTGAACTAACGACTTTGTGTGTACCTGTATGTGTTGCATGCATTATGTCACTGTGATGTACAAAGTAGTAATATTTCGTGTAAGTTTATGTAGTGAAATCCTACTATTATTGTGGTTCTTGTACTTTCCTGCTAGTTTGCCTTGAACTATCGTCTTATGCCTACGTGTAGTCTGCTTGCGGAACAAAGTGCAAAACGTCAACTCGCACGCGGTGTAATCCGGTGCATTTTATGTCTATTTGAACTTGCGGACAAATGTAGTTTGTACTTTGTCCCAATGCAATTATGTACACCGCTACCTCTTGTTGTAGTCTTTGTCTAGAACGTGCTGAATGTACGAAGGTACTGTGATGTACAAGTTAATATCTTTGTATAAGTTTTTGCAGTGAACTCATACCATATTTTTTTATCTTGTATATTTGTGTTAGTCTGTCTTGAGCTGTCGTCCTATGCATACTTGTACTTTGCTCGCAGAACGTAATGCAGAACGCCAACTCGTACGCGGCGTACTCCGGTGAATTACATATCTATTTGTACTTGCAGACAAAACCAAGTTGTGTGCATCCCCTACCTCGTGCTTTAGTCGTAGCCTAGAACGTGCTGAATGCAGAACAGTACTTTAATATTTTTTTGTAAAGTTTTTGTAGTGAACTCCTACCATCCATCTTTATCTTGTACTTTCGTGTTAGTTTGTCTTATACTGTCTTCGTACGCGTATTTGTACTCTGCTTCCATAGAGAAATGCAAAACGTCAACTCGTCTGCGGTGTACTCCCATGCACTCCATGTCTATTTGTACTTGCAGACAAACGTTGCGTGTACGTTGTCCCGATGCAATTGTGTACATTCTCAATCTAGTACCCCCACATCCTCATCCTTCATGAGAAGCCAGCAAATGTAGACCGTTGATTGTGTATCTGCGGTCCAGATTCATTTTAGAATGCGAAGAGACTGTTACAGGTCAATACGGCCAGCTATTTATTTAGCACACTTATATTCACCATCTTTCCCCACCCCGAGAAGCAACCGCACAGTGAAACTCAAAATCATAGATCTGCAACAATGTGTAGCAAGAGGAAACAGGTGGTTGCAACGAAAGAAGCGGAGAAGAAACGTAGGGCCGAGATTGCTCTCCTCGGCCAGAATTCGATAGGTTGTTCTATCAATGGAGTAAATCTAGTCGGTGAGGAATCAACCTTTTGTTTGGATTCGAATGGAAAACAGGCATGTCTTAAGAATCGGGATACAAGGTACATTTACTTCATTTAAGTGTCTTGTACCTTAATTGCATCATCACCTATTTATACTTTTTCAACTGTCGTTCTTTGTTCCATAATCCAGCAAAACTGCTTTGAATGTCACAAATCGAGTTAAAGATTCCAGTCCGAACATTAACACAACTTCGAACTCTAATACATCGTACAAATAAGTCTTGGAAAACCTAAGGAAAAGTGAGGTACGTTCAATTCAATAGTTGCTTTTGTTCCTGATAATTTTCATGTGGGGTAAAAACATATGAGCAGTTATTTTTCTTCACTTTTGTTGCAGGTTGAGAGGGCTAGACTGGAGGTCATTCTTGCCGAGACAAACATGCAATGTTCCACTGTTATTGGCAAATGTGAGAGTCTCTCAAAAAAAATTGTGGAAAACTATTTGACGGTTATGAAATGGAGAAGAAATTGTCTAGATCCTCTGCCCTTGACGTGCTCAGTGTGACGAATTGTCCGATATTTTGAGCAAGGAAAAGGACAAGAGTACTGAAATAAAGAACAAGGCAATCGGTTTAATCAACGAGTTAATGGAAGAGAAGAATATTCTCAAGAAGGAGTGCGGAAAAATTCATGAAGAAGTTTTCAATGTCCTGCAGCTGCAGAAAAGGGATCTCAATGAGGGTATCAGCGCACGAGCTGACAAACAAAAGGCAAACAATGATTTGTGTGAGCTAATCGATATGTTGACGAATAAGTTAGCGTCAGGGCGCGAACAAGAGCAGTGACCACAACACGGTGCTGGTGAAATTTAGAATTCCAGCATTGATGTTAAATGTCAATTTCAATGCTTCTATTAAAATTGTGAGTCAATTATGCTAGCACTGTATGGATCTGCATGAACTAGAGTGCAAGTATTGTAATTCCTTTAAGTATGTTACGTGTACTTTCTAGTTGTTCTTGCTTGTACATGATGGATATTTAAAGTTGAACTTTCTCGTTGTATATATGATTGATGTACTTCGGATTCGATGTACTTCAGAATAACTGATGCTTATACGTCAAACTAAGCAGTCGATATACGTCGGATTATCTGCTGCTTGTACGTCAAAGACGTTTTCAAGGCAGGTGCACAATTTATTCTCAGTGAACGTGACGATGTATTCCCGGTCTATGAGAATCTATACGTATTAAAAATACTAAGCACGAGTTGTACTTTGGTGTTAGATTTTATAGACATAAATTTTAAAACTTTAACATCTCTGATAGTTTAGCATGCACACGTAATTTAAAACAACATACTAGGTTTCGGGAAAATCAACCCCAGTGCTAGATCCCATACATTTAAGATACATATAGATCGGGACATAAATCAAAATGTAATTTAAATAGTTTTGTATTCTTCATCCCGTAACGTCTCCGAGGGACTTCTTCAGCTCTCACAACATCGCTTGTCTACTCATCATCTGAAGATACAACGATAACTTCCATCAATCTCCCTGCAGCCGACGATTCCACATCAATGTACGTTGAACGCCCATTGCTCATAACTGCCCTGTAAGAAACACAAGTCCTCAGCGACTCTCTGATTGCAACAAGAAACTCAGCCTCAAAACGATCCCTGTCTACTTGTTCTGCATCAGCACGTGCAAGGCTGTCTGATACAAGGGTCTTCTGTGATTCAATGCAAACCAGTGCCAAATCACGATAAGTTAGCCTCTGAGATTGAGCCGATATGTTTTCACTTAGTGGAAGTGGCGATAATGAATCTTAAATAGCCTGGTCAATTTGCTGCATTTCATCATTCATTTCTTCTGATTGCTCATCCGCAACCATTGGCCCTTCATCTCTTTCATTTTCAAAGACAAAGGGCCCAACGTCGTCCATGATGTGCACACTGGTTTAAACATGCTAGCTCCTTCGGTGAACTCCCGGAAACTCCAGCAGAGATGCGATTCTATGGATACGCCGATCAATAAATGTTTGCTCTTGATTCTCTTTCTCTGACACTGCACCATCCTTTTCCTCCATTGGCTCGTCTGGAATCATTGGCTCCTCTTCCTCGACGTCTTCAACGTCTTCCATTATCTGGACATCAGTTTGAGCATACTGGTTCCTTCGGTCAACACTCAAAAACCCTAGAAGGGATGCGAAGGTATTGATAAGATGACCATTACCTCTGTACGGTTGATTCTTTCTCTCTGCCACTTCATCATCATTTTGTTCCACTGGCTCATCCGAAACCATTGGCTCCTCTCCTTCAGGATCCTCCTTGATATTGCCATCCCCCTTGTACTGCTCCTTCCTCTTTTCTTCCTCATGGGAGCTCAAGCTTGTTCTGACAGTAGGAAGACAAATATCTAGGTCTTCCTCATCAGGGACCTCAGGCTCTTCATCTTCCAGATATGTCGTTGCTTCGCCTGAGTTCACCAGATCTGTTTTTGGCTGCTCAACAGGATCGATGTTTACGATCCAAAACTCCTCCATAGTCTGTACATGAGATGGGACGGCCCGCTGATGGTGACGGCTGGTAGGACGACTGGCTGAGGATGCCAAGAAGAAGGAGAATCGAAAGAAACTCGAATAGCCTCTGGAACTGTTGGAGCAACCAAGGTACCTCCCGGCGTAAGTTTTTTCCCACACATACGGATGGCCGCGGAAGGAACCGGTGGCGAGGCGTCGAACCATTGCGGTGGTGTTGTGGTGTTGTGTCAAACAGATGGTGGAGGAGCAGATGGTTTTTCTGCTGCGGGACTATTCTTCTAATGTTGGAGGTAATTTATTATATCGGAAAATGGCGGGAAAACGTGTACATTCCATCAACTTTCCCGCCATTTTTTTTATCGACCTATACACTCCATGGTTCGAAGCTTGAACTTCACGAACCTCACTCCGTGTACGTTTACTCGTGGCAAGTATGTACTAGACACCTTACCTCTTCTATTTGGTTGATGTACACACACGTTACTAACAGCTGTATCAACCATGCTACTGGATGTGCACACGTGGTGCTTGCAAGCCTACACAGTCGATATTACCTACTAGACAAGAGCGCTACTGCTTACTAAACGTGCACCAAATCTATTTGTGGATATACATTTGATTTCCCATTGTATGTACGTTCTATCTATCTTTGTCGTGTACATCATCACTCATAGTTGTACACCCACTATACTACCTGAAGTACATATGGGATCCTACGTACACCACCGATGCTAGGTGACGTTTCTAATCGGTGCTTGCAAGCGTACATAGATTATATTACCTAATAGGCAAGAGGGCTACTACTTTCTAAACGTACACCACAACTATTTTGTGGACATACACCTGACTTCCCATTGCATGTACGTTCTATCTATCTTCTCGTGCACTTCAACATTTTAGCTGAGCACCCACTATACTAATTGATGTACATATAGGATCATACATAAACCAATGATGGCAGTTGTTGTACATACACATTACTAAGTGGTGTATACAACCATGCTGCTGGATGCACGATAGGACCTTACATACACCACCGATGCTATCCGCTGTACACACGTTGTATTATCTAGTGTACACAACCGTGCTAATGGATGTGCACACAGTGTGTTTGCAGGCGTACACAGTCCATGCAGTCAAAGAGTCGTACTTAGACAGTCAACTACCCAACAACTCACCTACTCTTGCATTTATTTCATGTACTGACAGCCACGCACACCAACTTTCACCTTTATACTCATAGATACTCAGTCAGATCTCAGATCCACAGTGTTCTCTCCCCCTTTCCCTACATCCAAAAGAAGCAACTTCCGAGGAGAAGCCCTAGCAAAGATCTCGTGGGGCTGAAAGTAGCCTGGATCTTCCATGTCGTCAGCTAGCAAGGTATGTTTTGCATGTGGACAACTGTTCTTAATGCGGAAATCTTTTTGGTCCTTCTCTTTTTTTCTTTTTTGTGGTCCTGCTATTTTTCTGCCTACAAGATGCATGTTCTACATCTTCATGTATATTTTCGACACCCCACAACCATGTAAATATATTTTTGGACTACAGAATCTGGCTACAAAAATTAGCCACAGATTTTACATATTTCTGTCTGATACAAGAATAAAATTGCATTAATATCTATGGTTTCTACAAATAAGGAATCATACAACATTTTATTAATTTTCAGGATTAGATACGTAAGGCATGTATGTAACTTGTTAAGTATATCATTTTTCTCTTTTTAATTATTTTTTATGATTGTATATCAGGTGAAGTGTCTTGTGTGTGGAAACCTTGCTGGTGCTTGCAATAGGTACAAGGGGAAAACTGTCTCTACATTGGAGATGACTATGTGATCCAATTTCGATGAGCATATGGTTCGTACCAATACTCTTTTGGGGGGGTATATGTGTTCTTTTACGAATGAGGTACAATCTTATGTTGTTTTTTCAATTTGTTCCTAATTTTTTTCTTTTTCTTCAACGAATACACTGCAGAATGTCCCTTGTTACGTTAGGGAAAAGTCAACAAAAATGCGTAGTACTATGGCCGTCAAGACTGAAGATGGAACAATGTACTCATTTTAGCTTGACAAGAGAACGTACAAGACTCGTATTCATGGTGCCGACAACAAAGAGTTCCTCGAAGATTATGACATGCAACATCGTGGCATAGTTAGGCTAAAGTTTGATAACTCAAGCAACTATGTGTTCATAGAGCCAAAACACGCCGACGGTGTCGCAAAGGAGAAGCTGCAAGGTTCAGAATTTCTCCTTGTTTGTTCAGTTTTTCCTACGTTTTAATGAAGCTAATTTGCCTTTATTTTTATTAATATGTTTGTTGTGTATCTGTACATGTGAACAGAAGTTTTTGACTTCGAGGAGAGAGCCAATGCTTTTATTCTGCCAAAACATCCAGAACTAACAAAAAGAGAGATGTGCATAGTCAACAATGTCACTCTTGAAAATGGGTTAGGGCTTGGAGCTGTCTTTGTTCACAAGCTAACTAAGACAGACTTAAATACATATGGTTTGGTATGTAATATTATGCATCTTCTTTTCTTGTTCAGTATGTAGTGGCTTATATATTGTTTTATATTTCATATGATTTTTGTTGTCATACTGTAGTTTTGGGATTTTCATTTCTACCATTTTTCCAAATGACATCACAGTTACTGTTTTTTGTTTTTTGTTTTTTTACAGCGCATCCCCAAGAGCATTGTATCATTACTTAATATCGCTGCAAGTGGAAAAATTACACTGTTGTGTCATGAAGAAGAAAGTGCCCAAGAAGCAGAATACTCCACGACTAAGGACGGAAGAATCAGATTCAGCGACACATGGTTCAAGTTTGCGGAAGATGTCAGACTGGAAGTCGGGATGGTGGTTGTCACATTGTTCGACAATGATGGTGATGAACTTCTCATGACTTTCGATGTTGTTGCCAACTAAGGGAAAGAAGCGGGGGAGGGGGAGGATTTATGAATGTTTATGCAACTTTTTAGTTTGTTAGAACCATGGATGTTGAAGTTCCTATAACAATTATCATGTGTACTTCTGTTATCCTTTTGGTGAACTTCGTGTACATCAACTCTGGTACTGTATGTACATCACCGACGACGGATCCATGCCATAACTTCCACTCGTTGTAGATAAAGGGTCATACGGGTTTATTAATATCTTGTATTTTTTTAACCAGGGCACATACATCAAAAATATGAAATCGTGTACAGCCTGATTTAGTTTTGTACGCCGGTATTAGGTCACGCGTTCTACGTACAACGAAAAATGTGAAGCAGCGTACACCCTGACTTAGTGTTGTACGACACTCATGCGTTGTGTTGTACATCGAAAATATGAAACAGCGTAATCCCTGACTTAGTTTTCTACGTCAGTATTAGCTCATGCGTTGTATGTACACTGAAAACTTGAAAACAATGTGCACCCTAACTTTGTTTTGTGCGTCTGTATTAGCCTATGCGTTGTTTGTACACCAAAAATATGAAACATTGTACGTTGAAAGGGCAATCAACCTCTGCTTTCATTATTTATTTTATTATTAGAAGAAAACACAAGCGTCCCCCTTCGCCCCCATTGGCTCACCGGACCGTAGGGCCCACCGGTCAGCTTCCTTCCCATTCGCTCCCACCACAAAAGACCCCCTTCCCGTACACTGGCTCGTCGCCCCGTACCATCTCGAAATTTTCCGGGATTTCAAAAATGAGTAGAGGGAAAGACCAAGGGGAACCGCCGCGGATAATCGACGCCATCGGAGAATCCGCCCCGTCCAGGAGCAACCACCAGCCACCGCCGATACCGCCAACTGGACTAGGGTTTTACTCACGTAGACGAATATCGATAACCCATGCCAGCGATGTTCCAAGGGATGGCTTCGTCACCACATCATCAAGGAACAAACTCAGGTACAACCTTCCGATTGCAGATTCCCGAAACACAAACATTTTGAGAAATCCGAGAATTCAAGTCCGTTCAAGTAAATCCAAAAAAATTCACTATCGTCTTTTGAACCGCAAGTCTAGGTTTCAGTTGTATTCCGTTACAAGGTCTTTTTCAATTTTGACAAATTTTTTCTCACCTTTGGTGAGAGTTCACCTCTGAATCGTATGACGTACAAGTTAAAATAGTTATGTCTTAGGTTTCTCTGTGTACATCATAGTGTGTTAACTTCGTACGCTGCTTCCTTTCTACAGAAAGTATATGCTGCAGAGTTTGGTGGGAGTTCACTGATTAGTCTTAGGACGTACAACATAAGGCAGTTGTGTTGAACATTTTCCTGAATGTACACCGTACTATTTTTACGTCGTACACTGCTTCAAGTTTCAGAAGTGTAGCCTGTATACTTTGGTGGGAGTTCACCACTTGATCGTAGGATGCAGGGGCGGAGCCAGGCCCCAGGCAACCAGGGCCATTGCCTGGGGCGTAGCAACGGCATGCAGGCTTCATTCCAGCACTGTAGCGCACTGTAGCTATTGTAGCGCTGAAGGTGGCCTGGGGCGTGCGGTAATCCTGCCTCCGCCACTGGTAGGATGTACACTGTACTGTGTTTACGTCATACACTGCTTCAAGTTTCAGAAGTATAAGTTGTATACTTTGGTGGGAGTTCACCACTGGATCGTAGGATGTACATCGTACTGTGCTTACGTCGTACACTGCTTTAAGTATCAGAAGTGTAAGCTGTATATTTCGGTGGGAGTTCACCACTGAATCGTATGATGTACATCTTACTGTGTGTACTTCTTACACTTTATTCAGAAAGTATTATATGTATTGATCATGTGCACAATTTGATGCTAACACATAAGGAATCACGGATTCTCGGATAATTTAAGTTGTCGAGCAAAAGTGAGTACAAGCGTAACTTTATGCTCTACTGGTAAATAATGAAATCAAATATGTAATTTATTGTGTTTCGTATCACATGTTGTAAGTAGTTTGAAAATAATAATAAAAAATCATTGTGTCCACAGTGATGACACTATGATGCTCTTCACTTCGTGCTTTATCAGCCTCTTCAACATGTCTTTATGCCCTAGTTGTTTATAATGTCTGCGTTTGATTGCTTTCCATCTTTTCTCTAACCCTGGTTTTGGTCTATTTCCTCTATTAGTTGTTTTAATCCTTGTTATTAGTGGATCATGTACTTTCTCGTTGTCATTGTTTGTTGCAACTTCTTCTGTAACCACTTTTTTCTGAAAGTTCAGCCATTACTCCTGACTTCATGTCACGCATACATTCCTGCATCATAGTATTTTTTGTCAAATTTCCCTATGCTACTTTGATTAGCGAGTTTAGGGTTCAAATGTATTCCGTTACAGGGCATCTTGTCAAATTTGACTAATCTGATAAAACTTTGTTCTGCAGACCTTTTTTCAAGATCTCCAGTGAGCAAGTCTATTGGTGAACTTCTAAGTTCTGTTAATAATGGTTCTCCAGTGCGAGAAATTAGTGTAAACAAGGATAATAGAGCTACAAGCGCAGATGGGAAGTACGTGGATGATTCCTTCGAACAAAGAGCTTCTACTGATCGCTTTGTGTATACAAGGAAAAAAGAGAAATGCAGATTGTCCAAATAAAGAAGGTAGGAACAAAGGCACTAACGACGGAGATATGCAATGTCTTAACATAGGAAACTCCGATGATGAAGATGATGGACAAGGAAAACATGGTGATGTTCTTCCTCTGTGTAGGGGACAAACTGAAGATACTGCCCCGGAACATGCGCAAGTTCAGAAGACAAAGAACCCTGTTCAGTCCTCGAAGAAGAAAAAGTTAGCAAATGATGCTAAGAGTGGAAGGAGGAAAGTTCTCAACGAAAAAATTACAGAGAAGGCCGATACGTCAGTCATAAGTTCCCCTCCCGTAGCAACAAACACTTCATTGACAAGAAGTAGGGTCAGGCGTATGAATGCAATTAAAAATTCAGCAAAAGAACTAGGAGCAACACAAGGAGAAGAAGAGACAGCTCAAGAGCAAGCTGGGATAGGAGAAGGAAAAAGGAGACAAAGGTGATTCTGATCACATCGCTCAACCGGACGAAGAAGAGATAACAGAGAATAATAGTCATATTATGCCGCATCATTCTCAGTTAGGGTGCAGGACGCGCCAATCATACCGGCAAGAAAGAAAATCAAGAAAGCATTGTTGACAGAAGGCAAATACGATAATAGGTGTAGAGTGCAGACCCACTTGTCTCTTAAGATGATAAAAGAAGTAATAAAAATTCTCAAAGACGTTCCTGAATGGTTGAAGAACGTCGGGACTGCAGGGTTCGGTGCTTTTATAGATACAGATCTAAGCAATGTTCCATGCAATAAATGCATGTGTTACTTGATGGATCATGTTGACCCCAAGACGTTGACCATAACCTTTGGCAGTGATGATCGGGAAATCAAAATAGATAGTTATGCTATCCATGCTCTGACCGGAATGCCGAACGGAAATAAGACAGACCCGAGGCCGTCTCTAGATACAGATACCAGTGGTTTGAGTCTTCTATAGGAAGAGTTTGGGATAGGCCATGATGAACCTCTGACACCAATACTCCTAAAAAAACTGGTGTTAAGATAGTAAAAGAACAAAAAGATGATGTTAACAAGAGGGGTGATATCCAAGCTAGAGAGAAAATTGCACTGAGGATCTTTTTCCTTATATTCTTTAACAAGCTGATATGCAGTGGATCATCATATCTAAAAATGAGAGAGCCAAGGATGGTGAAGGACCTTGATCATCGCCAGATGAATGGAATGGATTACTGCCAATTAGCTTGTGAGGAGATAAGCAGATCAGCAAAAAAGTGGCAGGAAAGACCTAGAACAACTTGGAGGTATCTTAAATCATTCTATCTTGGATCACTGTTGATTTATCTTGATACTTTGTTTTACGGTGAATTCACCGAAAATAGTGATAGAATACCTAGATTGTTATATCTGAAGCAAGCAAATCTAAAGGCAATAGCACTAGCTGACTGCAAGAACAGAAATGAGACAAACAATGTTAAACTGGGATTTGGAGATATCCTAGTAAGTACAATTATAGCCATGTTGTCGATAAATATTTGATGTGTATGGTCCCTTATCTGCTAAACAACCCTTTTCTTGAAAATGTGTACTAAAATTAATTTTATTTCAGGGATGGAAAGGTGCAGCAGACAGAGCGCACATTCGCCCGTCAGTGCTTCGTAAAATGTTGGGAGGAAGTCGATCTAGAGTCTCTGAAACTGAGCTGAGTCCTGTTATATCAGTAGCAGCACTTGAAGTGCAGCCATCAGAAGCATGATTAACCAAAAGAAGGAGAACTGGAGATAATAACCTTGAATGCAGCAACGAAAGAATCATAGAAATAGTGCATCTATTGGAGGAGGTTAAGACATTGGCAGATGGAATATCGACAACGGCTGTTATTTTAGGCACCGATGAAGAAGCTCAAATTCAGTTCGATAGAGATGACATTTTGATCGAAGACGGCAGTATAGATTGTCTGAGAAACCAGACATACAATCTAATTGGTCTATACACAAATTTCGGACAGTTGTAAGATAGGAACAAAAGTAAATATGATGCTGGGAATCTCAAGCAAAAGAAGAAGCAACTAAAAAAAACTGACTCATAATCGCTTGTGAAAGCAACAAAAACTGCAGAGAAGAATTTAACTGAAAAGGTTCAGTCAAAAAAGTTGCGAGAAGCTGCTGGAAAAGTAAATTTCATACATTTGTCTATTTTTCAGTGAACAAAAAAAAACAGAGAATGCGAAACATGTGTTACCGTTTAGTTTACAATTTTACACCAAGTTACTTGAAGACATTTTTTTTTGTAAAACAACGACCAGTTGTAGGATAAAATAAGTGAACGCTAGACACGTAAAATAACGTTTGCTTGTATTATGTTTTATATAGTTAGTGGTCACTTGCGATATATTTTTTTTTTACTATTCAAACAACTCTGTGTACAACTAGAATGTAGCCACCTATCCGTGAAAATCAACAATGATCGCCTATCTTGTACTTCTTTTCAGTGTAACTCGTGTACAATTATAAATTGCAGTCATTTTACAAATGTATTCTGAGAATTACATACGTATTACTTGTCTTTTTATTCTGCCGAAACAGATGAAGAGGGAAAAAATCCAGGAGGATGTTCTGCCACCAGCTACTGCGGATCAAACAAATCATAGAAGGGTGAAACGATCGGAAATTGAGAAGACGAAGATAAAGAAGGATAAGATAAAGACAAACCATAATGTCATTGAAAATCAACATCATGACAATGAGCCCCGGGTAGGAGGCAACAACAATCCACAATCAAGTGTCGCGGTAACCTCCATATACATGCAAATATTTGTTATATACTAAATTTACTCTATATATTGGATTAACTGTAACTATTATATTTCTTTATATGTTGTAAGCAGGACAAACCGGAAATAAATGAGCCTACTTCACCTCTTGAGGGCAATGTCCATTTACAAGAAGGACAGAGAGACGAGGCACTTCCTGAAGAGCCTACACTGTAGGTGAATGTAGAAACAGTAACGCAATCTACAATCTCTGTATGTAGAGAAAAATAGCTGGACAACCTAAAAAGTTAGGTCAGGTTGTGAGCGAGACCAGTCTAGAGGTAATTTTCTTCACTAAAAAACCCCTCCACATGAAACAACTATTTCCAGGATTAATAGTTTGAGTATTTTTATCTATTTTGCATGTGTGGCTGTTTGAACCAACAGGGACCTATAGAGCTGATTGAACAAGAAAAGCTAACACGATCGGAAGTAACCGAATCAGATATTGACACTATGGTACAATTTGATGACAATTTAACATGTCTGCTCTAATAGCCTTTTTAGTATATATAGTCGCATGACAACTAATCATAACTTTTATTTTTTGTGTGGTAAAGCAGGATAAACAAGTCAGTGAAACGTTGAACGCGAAAGATATTCCACAAAGTGCAAAGGTAGGATGAGAATGAACTCGAGTTACTACTTAAAAATGTTTACACATTGCACGAGTTGACTAAAAAACATGACTTGTAGTAAAAAAAAAACTTATTAAAAAAAATATTTATAAACTCTATGGTTTTAATTTCTTCTATGTAGGTCACCAACAATGAAAATTCGGGAGAGAAATACCAGGAAGTTTTTGAGACATCTCTCAATGCTGGTTCGACAGTATCTGCAACTGCAGGAGAAAGACAAACTCTGGTTGTAGAAACCGCACAAAACGATGAAGAATGGGGCAAGCAACCTGACGGTACTGAACGGACATGCAAGCATCTGCCTAATGTTTATACAAATTTATTAAAATCCGATGCTATTTTCTGTATCAAAATTTCACTAAACAAGTGTCTAATTTTACTTACCTATAAGATATATCAGATGGACCACAATTTCTTGAGAAAATTGTCCCTAAAGTGACACCTGAGATGAATATTGATTTATTGAAACCGTACTCCGATCAAGATGTGAAGCATGTTGTTTTCAGCATTGGGGATTTTATAGCACCAGGTCCGGATGGCCTCCATGCAATATTTTTTAAGAAATTTTGGCATCTTATTAGTGATGACATCACGGCAGCAGTTTTACAAGCCATTAACAATAGAGAAATTTCCAAGGGCTGGAATAAAACGGTTATTGTGTTAATCCCAAAAACTAAATCTCCTGAGGAAGTTTCACAATTTCGTCCTATATCTCTTTGCAATGTGGTATACAAGATTATATCAAAAATGATTACAGCAAGACTCAAGCTAATTTTACCAGAGATCATTTCACCTACTCAGAGTGTGTTTGTTCCAGGAATACTCATTACTGATAATGTACTGGTGGCTTATGAATGTTTACATAAAATAAAGAATACTAGAAAAGGGAAGACATGGCTGTGTGCAGGTATACAAGATTATATCAAAAATGATTGCAGCAAGACTCAAGCTAATTTTACCAGAGATCATTTCACCTACTCAGAGTGTGTTTGTTCCAGGAAGACTCATTACTGATAATGTACTGGTGGCTTATGAATGTTTACATAAAATAAAGAATACTAGAAAAGGGAAGACAATGTTGTGTGCAGTGAAAATGGATATGCATAAAGCTTATGATAGAGTTGAATGAAATTTCTTGAAGAGGATGATGTTGAGATTTGGGTTTCATCACCATTGGGTGGACTTGGTTATGTCGTGTGTAACCTCGGTGTCCTATCAGATTGGATATAACTTTCAGATGACTGAGGAGGTTACACCCTCCAGGGGTATTAGACAAGGAGACCCATTATCCCCTTACCTATTTTTGATTTGTGCAGAAGGATTCTCTAGTTGTTTGTTGCAAGCAGGGGATATTGGAAGCATAGAAGGGATTAAAGTGTCCAGGAACGCACCATCTGTATCACATCTTTTATTTGCCTATGATTCTTTGATTCTCTTGAAAGCTAATAGAAATAATGCAATCTCATTGCAACAAGTCCTTGATAATTATTGTGCAAATTCAGGACAACTTATTAGTGTTGCTAAATCTAGTATTTTCTTCAGTCCAAATACTGATTCTGCAGTAAAAGAGGAAGTATGTGGAATTCTCAATATTAATAATGAAGCCATATCGGATAAATATTTGGGCCTTCCCTCCCTTGTTGGTGCTGACAGAAGTGATTGTTTCATGCACTTTGTGGAAATAATTATGGAACGAATAAAAGGTTGGAAAGAGAAGTTATTATCTATTGGAGGTAAAGAAATTTTATTAGAATCAGTGGCTCAATCTATTCCAGTGTATGCTATGTCTGTGTTCCTACTTCCACAAAATATTTGTAGGAAGGTTACAAATAGTATGGCTCAGTTTTGGTGGGGTGATGATGATCAAGGAAAAAAATGCACTGGTATGCATGGTGGAAATTATGTTTCCCAAAGAGAGAGGGGGCATGGGATTCAGAGATCTTCATTCCTTTAATTTGGCTATTCTAGCAAAACAAGTGTGGAGATTAATCACTATCCCAGATTCTTTGTGTGCAAAAATCTTAAGGGCAAAATACTATCCCTCGGGGGATATTTTGAAGTCAGGTCCAAAATCAGGATCTTCATTTACTTGGCAAAGCTTGGTTGCGGGTATTGAAACATTCAGAAGAGGATATATTTGGACGGTAGGTAATGGTGATTCAATAAATGTTTGGAATAATAATTGGGTGCCTGGCAGTCGTGACCGAAAAGTGGTGACAATAAGGGGAAATTGCATCTTATCTAAGGTCTGTGAAATTATTGATCTAGTCTCGGGACAATGGGATGAGGAATTAATCTCTTCCATCTTCAATCCTTTAGATACTAAAAGAATCTTGGAAATCCCACTAAATACTAGGAGTGTGGATGATTTTATTGCGTGGCATGGAAATAGTAATGGAATTTTCTCTATTCGCTCCACTTATCATTTAGAATGGCGAAATCAGCATAGTGGTCAAGTCTGTATGAACTTGATCCAAGGGAATGCTCTTAACAGTCCGATTTGGAAAGCTATTTGGAATTTAAAAGCATCGGCAAAAATCAAAATTTTCTGTTGGAGGATGATACATGGGATTGTTCCGTTAAAATCTATATTGTCTGCTCGGCATATTGGTGACTCGGCTATCTGTCCTATTTGCAAAAACCAACAGGAAGACTCTCAACATATGCTTTTCCATTGTCCTGTAACTAATAATGTTTGGAAAGAATTACACCTGGATGATCAAGTTTCGGACCTATCTATCTCTTGTACCTCGGGCGCGATATACTGGGTAAATTACTTCTAAGAAGCACTGCAATCAGCTCGGATTATCCTGATTTAAAAACTTCGGAAATTGTGGCTACTATTGCTTGGTACATATGGTGGCTCCGTCGGCGATTAACACATGGTGAGTCTATTCCTAATGCATTTAGATGTGCTTCTTCTATCAGAGCGATGGTGGCAAATTCGTGTGCTCGGAAATCGGCAAACATTGGACCAGGAAAAATACACTGGATGAAGCCAAAGAATAAATTTATGAAATTAAACGTCGACGCGGCTTTTTTCAATGATTCTCACACAGGAGCGGCAGGAGCCATTATTAGAGATAGTAATGGAATGTTTGTGGCTGCATCCTCTTTATTCATCCCACATGTTGGCTCTGTTGCACAAGCTGAAGCGTTTGCTATGAAGTTTGACCTGGAACTAGCCTCCCAGATGAATTGCAATGCTATTGAAGCTGAATCGGACTCCTCTGAAGTTATCAAATATTTCCTAGGTGAAGATCAGCTGTGGAATGATGCAACAGCTATTTATGCCGACTGTTTTGATTTGGCTGGGTCTATTGGTTGTGTAGATTTTCAACACTGTAAACGGGAATGCAATACTATTGCCCATTTACTAGCCAGTGAGGGTCATAGCAAAAAATTATCATGTAACTGGGTCGATGAACCCCCTAGTTTTATCCTTCAGCCCCTAGTAGATGTTGTAACCATTGTGTAAACTCTTGGCAACAAGTTGTACTCTTTTCCTTACCAGGGTACCTGAGGGGACTGGAAGGTTTTTAACGAGGCGGCTTGTTTGCTTTATATAGTTGGTTTTTATTTTCAAAAAAATACTGGAACAATAGAGGAGGAAAAAGAGGTTTCAGAACAATCTTTACAGACTGTTGATGTATCGGACTACCTCAACCCAATGGCATTTGCAACCGACGAGAACATGAAGATAAAGAAAAACAGGAGCAACAAATTCATGGGGAATTACAAGGCAAATATTTTATACTCCATGATTTTTTTTTGTAGTAAACCAATACGGTCTGATTCTAACAAAAATTTGCAATGGTTTGTTCTTTTTTCTGACAGAAAATTGTGATAAAACAAATATTGAAGAAAAAGCACCACCGACTGAGAGTAGCGTGAATGTTCCACTGAAAACAGTAAACCATGAGGTATTACAGTGTCTTAAAAAAAGTTGAAACTTTATGAAAAAATGAGTCAACCATAAGTTATATCTATATTCTGCAGGGAATTCACATCCAGCTCGCAAATACTGCTTTGGATGCACTTAAAATAACAGAAGACGATAATGTAATAATTAATTGTGTCCAACGTGTGGAGCTAGAAAAAAAATCTAACCGAAGCTGCAAAGCCAAGTGAAGACTCTGAAGAAAAACATGAACAAATCATTCGGGTTCAAGTTCAGAAGGATATCCTGAGTATTGTTCAAGACCAAGACTTAGGAAAGAAGATATAATATATGCATTCGAATTTTCTTTTTATGAGTTCAGTCTAGACAATGAGAAGGAAAAAAGGAGTATATTTTTCATGTTGCACTACCAATGTACTTCATGAAATATTGTTATCCTTCCTGTCACTTTGTGGTACCTTTTGTGCTTGAAAATAAAGAGATCGGTTTGAGACGTCTCAAAAAACAAAACTCGATTACATCATGGTTTCACAAAAAAAGGCAAAGGAAAGTCCAATCTAAATTTTTATATTTTTGCTGTACCTCCTATGTATATGTGCATCTTACTTTCACTAAAATAAATTCTTTTGTAGGAACGGATGAAATTCTACTGAAACGAAAAGAGTGCTCAAACCAATTGAGTGAACTGGAAGAAACAATACATAAGGTGCACACAGAAGTGTGCACGTACAATCATGCCGACGACGAAGAAAAAGGAAGGTAAACTATTTTACAAAATTTGCATAAAAACATTCAACAAATTACATTTAACACCTTGTACATATCTATGTTGATGCTTGCAGGAACAAGGAAACAAAAACATTCATCACATACGAGGAAGGTGGACATAAAGAACGCATTGACATTTACACCATTGCAAAATCTATGAAAGACGATGGTGCTTTGGGTTCAGCACTAGCAACAGTAATACTTCAAATCCTACGGGAAGCAAGAAAGGAGTCAAAGGAACTGTTGGTTCCGATGTTGGCCCTGGTGAGTACCATTTGATTAGCTACATAATTGTTTAGTAATTTCCAATAGCCTTTCATGCATATTATTTTGGACCAACTCAGTCAAGCAGAACTGACAATGTTTGATTTTATCTAACAACATAGAGTGCACAAACAAAAAAGATAAACAAAGAGGAATCTCACAAAATTACTGTTGGCAATGGATCCAGGAAACAACGCTGGAATCGACAAGTACAACATAGTAAGGCCCTCTTTGGATTGTAGGATTTTTAGAGGATTCCAATCCTTAGGATTATTTCCTATGGATTGCCTTTGGACCAAAGGAATGGTACTACCTAAATTCCTATGGATTGGATTCCTATTCCTCAATTCCATAGGATTTTGAACATCCACTCCAACCTCTTTTTTAGACTCAAGTGCGTAGGTTCGAGGCACTTTTCCTGCATTTCATCCAAATGACTAATCCTGCAGTTTTCCTCTATTTTCGGTTCCTCTGTTTTACGCATATGTAATAGCCCAATTTTTGGAAGGCAGGAAAAACTTGTTTTCAATAACCCAAAAATCAGGGCCAACAAAAACTTTTTAATATATTTGACTAATGCTTGTGTTTCTTCTCTATTTGCTTGTTGATTGTGTTTTTGTTTGAGTTTGTTAACAACTAACATTAAAACCTATGATCATAGCTTTCTTAAAACACAACCCTTGTGATCAAGTCATGACAAGAAAGCTTATCACCTTCATCCATCACACTCTTTTGGCAAAAAGCTTTTTGAAAATGTTTTGACTTTAGAAGAAACCCAAAAGCCAAGTTTTGAGAAAACAAAATATAATTTCCAAAACTATATGAAAATTATTTTGGATCTGATCATCTCCAAGCTGTTTTCAACCAAGATGTTTTTGCAAGTATTTCAAAAACCCTTCTCACCTTCTTCGTTTGCAAAAACTATAAGAGGGAACTATATTACCCCTGGGTTTTTCTTCATTATATTCTTTTGGAAAATAACCAGCTTTGAGCTGAACCTCTTTACAAAATCCTCTTGTCATTGTGTGATCACTACCTAAAATTAACACTTGAGAAAAACATCCTGGAAATTAATTTGAGGAACTCAGTTGATTGAGTGATCTTGTGTGACTTGTTATTTTATCTGCTTGTTGTGTGATCCTATCTTGTGTTTGCTTGAAGTATTTATTTCTGTTTGTTGATTAATGTGTGTTTTTCTGATAATATAAAACCTTTTTATAACAAGATCAAGCATCAATATCATATCACCATCACATGCCCATATCATCTTCTATTTCCTAAAAACTTCCAACTTTGGAGACATGTTTCTATGGCAAATCCTGAGCTAATCATCAATGCACCATCATACATCTCATTGTATATGTCTATTCTATCTATCCAAGTTATTATCTTGGATATTGAAACTCTTCTGTATCATCTATCAAAGTCCTTTAGAAGGCATCCCTAAATATTGGTCATATCCTTGCTATCTTGATGCACTTTTTCTGTGTTACTCAAAATAACTCCTCATTGTTTTCAAGCCCTATCAACCTACCCTTTTCATATCCATGACCTATACATCATATCCAGGTGGTCCATTTTTTTTAAAGACCATTTAATTATTTATCTCTCATGGTTTTTAACCTATTAAATAAACTCCTTTTTTCACCCTTTTTCCACTTGGTGTCTCAAATATTTTCAAAAGAGTTGTTTATTAAAAATCACTTTTGAGACCTATATTATGTACTATCTCATCCCAACTCAAAAATATTTGTTTTAAAAGCTTTTTAATATTTATTATTTTCCATTTTCCAAAAGGCTAGAAATGGACTTTAAAATATTTTGTGAAGAAACGTATTTCTTAAAATCTTGGAAAATTACGCAACATGCCTATAGTCATGTGGGATTGATTTATAGAAAAACATTTGATATCTGTGTTGAAAATTTCGGAGAAAACATTTAAAAACTGTTTCTGCCATTTTTTTAATTTCCAAAATTTTGTGAAAGAAATGTTTTTAGAAAATCTTGAGACCACCATCCCTAGACTCCATTTTTGATTCTCTATCCAATGGAGATGAGGTTGCACATATTTTCTATTCAAATTATTGGTGAAAACAATCAAAAACATCCACTAGTTATTCTGGACATGGTTGAGTTCTTGCATGTCCTGGCCAATAATTGGACTTCCTATACCTCTCTCTTGTTCTGAGGGGTAGAAAATATCTCTCCTAACCTCCTAGACATGGTCTATCTGATCCACCATCCCTCTCTCTCTCTCTAGCTCAGCCACCAACATAAAGACAAGGATGGTGGTCACCACCCATATTTCTACTCCCCCTCCTTTGTCCATTCCAGGCAAGGCCCTTACGCCACAAGGCTCCTCTCACACCCGTGAACTCTCTGGAACGAGCCCTCACTCTCTCCTTGTCCCCATCTCCCTTGCTTCTGCGCTGGCCATGGCGCCCAGGACGTCCTCGACACGTCGATCGCGTTCCGCCACCTGGGTCGCGCACCCCGCCCTCTAACCTTGTCTAATAGCCTCACGAGCACTCCAGGAGCATGCCCGTGAACTCCATTTTCCCCAGATTGCCCTCCTTCCCCTCCTTTTTTCTATCAAACACCTTCGGGTGCCGGGCACTCGCTATCAATTGCCGACACTCCCATGCCTCTCCTGACCCCTTCTCTCGCCAGGAGCAATCTCTCACCATGCCCTACTGCCTTGGCAGCCTCGAACCCAAAGAAATCTATGTGAGAATCTCGCTCGCACTCCGGCCGTGGCCACCATGGACGCCGGGTGCCGAGCCAAGAGGCCAGGCCTCTCCAAGCCGTCGCCTTGATCTTCGCCATGCCTAGACACCTCCAATACTCCCTAATCGCACTTCTATAACAAAAGCCCCATACCTCCCTCTCCAAATCACCGAATTCAAGCTCGACTTCGCCGCGGATGAGCACCCCGTTGAGTCTTCGATTCGGGCAATCCCTGCGGGTAATTCTTCCTTTTTCTCTTCCCCTAGGCCCGTGTTGATCCTCTACAGTGCTGAGACGTCTTGGTTTCTATCCTCTTCCCTCGCAGGTTCACCGCCGTCCTCGACCGAGGTCATGCGCCGCGGGACCTCGCGGGGTAACCTCCTGGAGGCATCTCCTGCACGATCCTATGGGAGCAACGGCTCCGCCTCATCTCTCCGATCCTCCTGGTGCAACCGAGCTTGCAAGAGGCAACGAGATACACCAGCGGCGAGCTCGCCGACCGTCATCAGCGTCGAGGGGGCGGACACCGCCGTGTCTTCTTGGTCGTCGCCGGCCTCTGGTGACGAGGAGCATCCCAGACCGTCAGATCTGAATCCAACGACAATGTACCTCTTCGCCCACACTTCGTCGACGGACATGCCCAGTCGCGGCCCATCTCCCGTTTGAAATCCTTCCCGCGCGGGAGAACGCCTGACAGGCTGGCCCAACTCACAGATCCGGCCCGTGTGATTTTTCCTGAAGGTTGTTTTTCCTATTTTCCTGCACATCCAGGTCTGATGCTTTGCTTTAAATCGAAAAAAATGTAAATAAGAAAATATGGCCAAACTAAAAATCACAGAGGTAGATATACAAATTCCTAACCATCTCCAACTTGTAGATCTGCATTTTGTGGTATATTTTAGGAGAAATATAATAAATGGCAGAAGCACTATGTTTCACCTTTTAAATCATAACTTGAGTTTTATGTATCCGAAACATGCAAACTCAATTGTTCTGAGTAGCCCTTGAAAATTTCCATCTGTGTAAGTTGACCTTGTGTTGACTTGAGTTGTTGATTGAAAATAACATGCATGTTAGTTTTAGGCCATAGGGCACTTCTGTGAATGGTTTAATTTTATTGGTGATGAATTTTGATGTTAATCCACTTTTGTTGGTTTGATAGTGACTAGTAGCACCTTATACTATATTTTCATGATTTTAGGAGTTACAGAATAGGATTGGTGCAATATTTAGTATTTAGCCATTTTCTGCATATTATTGCTATGCCTTTATTAAAATTGTGTGTTATATTGTTTTTATTATAAAAGTGATTCCTAGCATGTGTAAGGTATTAATACATGATTGATATGTGTTTTGATTGATTCATTAGCATGATAGTGTTTGGGTGTGGAAAACCATGTTTGTTATAGTTTTATTCTCATAGGGTGTTTTCCTAGTAATAATAGGTTAAACTATGTTATTCTTCATAATAGTATGATGAATTGAATAAATGCTTTAGTATTGTTTACATAGCATATCTACTGTTATTATAGCATATTATACTTGCTTGCATGCTTGAGTGAGCTCAATATCAAATTATCATGCTATGATAGTTTTAGATAATTTTCTGCCATAAGTTGTTATTTGCATGCTTAATTTTGGAGGCATTGATTAGATTGTTATTTTGATATTACTAGCATGCCTAGGTGTTGTTTTCTCTGTTATTTGAATGCTATCTTACAGATCCATCATGTTAGAATAAATCTTGTTTAATGATCTCTTATGGTTATGCATGTCCGCTTGTCTAAATAGCCCTTTTTCATGTCTAGTTTTAGCAGTTGTTTTGCTGCATGATTATTTTCATGTATTGAGTGATGCCATGATATGTTTGGTATTGTTTTGTATCTTTTATGAGGTTGCTTAGCTACTGGTTATATTATTTCCCCATGTTTAGAAAAGCATGTGTCACTATAGGCTTGTAGTATTGCTTGTTACTATTTTCATGTGCATGTCTAGTTGTTTCTAGTTTGTTTTCTTGTTATTTTGTTCATCCTCATGAATGACCAGAGAGTAATTTAACCTTATTTGATCATGAAATGAGAGTGGCACACCCACTGGACTCATGCCATTTTGGTTGAGGATCCATAACATCAATTCTAGTGTTATTCATGTGTATTGTGTGTGCATGTTTTGCTTGATGGTGTGCACCCTAGTAATATTGTTTGTGAGTGTACTTGTTTGATGAAATGCTTGCTGTATGTTTACTTTTTGTAAAGTGCTTGCCTTTGTTTGGTTCTGATTGGATGTTTTCCTTTTGAGGTTACGGCGTTAGATAACGGAGACGGTATTATTTCCCGGAGAGGTTTTTATTGCAACTCTTGTTTATTTCAAGAGCAAGACCAAGACCAGTGCCAAGGCAAGCCACTCTACATGCTTTCTGTTGTTTTACTTATCATTATCCATCATGCATGTTTTACTTCTGAAGTTTTACAAAAGTTTTGATTCAAAAAAAATATACTTTAAAGTGGACTATACCACTATTTATTTCATGTATCTAATATGTTATATCCACTATATAAACTTGGTGTTACCAAGCCCTTTAGATATTTTAGTATCATCACTTAATCAACTTAAGTCCCTTAGTGGACATTTTAACTTGATGTTTTTGGAAAGCAAAAGCTTGGAAAAACCCCGAGGAAAGGTGGGACCTTGTCCGAGGGAGGTTTGTGAAAAAGGAAATGTTTTCGACTTGTTTTTCGAAAAATGACACATAACCTAGTCTTTGCTGGACAACCAAGCCGTGCTGCCACATTACCCCAATATGGGAACGGGGTCTAGCTAATTTCTTGTCGGTATTAGTCCGTGTCTACCTCAAAGTGCTATATGGGTTAGAGTCCCCCGAACCGAATTGTCGCCAGGAGGGATAAATGGGACATTCACAGTGTGGGGATTAAGTTCGCCACCGGTTGCAACAATTGGGTCTCCTGCCATGGCGGTGTGTTGTCAGGGGAAACCGGATCGATACGGCTGACTCACTCGGTGCCGGGGAGAACAAGACGAGTTGAAGAGGTAGTCATTTACTAGCGTTGACATAGTGGATGGTTAGGACCAGTTATCCGATGTTTGCATACTGTCTTGGACAGTCCGTGGTTGTTCACGGCGGATGTACTGGATCTTGTGGATTTTGTACACCTCTGCAGAGTATAACTATTCAGAATATCCGCGTCCTCGGATATGGACAGTTGAATGGCCATGTAGCTAGCATCGTGTCAATGTTATCAAAAAGGCTGGAAAGTGTTTTGAAATTGTACCTGGGAGGTACGTTGAAAGGGAATGATTGTACCTTTGAGGTACGGGAGAAATGATGGTTTTGAAGAGGTGTTTTTCCAAGAAGTTCTTTATCAAAACATTGTGGACATGCAATATCTACAAGAGAAATAAAATATCTTTTGAAGTATCTTCTTTAACAGAAACAACTAAAACTTGTGCAACCATGATGTGTCTTAAATTCATCATGGCTAGTTGAACCTTAATTACAGACTTCCTACCACCTATACATTTATGCATACTTGCATGTTTAGCTTTCATTTGGGGTGTCTTGCGAGTACATTCCAATGTACTGACAATGGTTTCGTACCTGGCTATTGTCTTAGCCAGACTTTGAGCAGAAACCCGGAGAACCAGAAGAAGATGGTGTCGCTAACGGCTATGCAAACTAGTAACGTCTCCGACTCAGTAGCCTGTAGGTATTCAAGGCATGACTTGTGTTTACCACGAGTGTGTTTTGTAGTCTTCCGCTGTTTTGAGTGTGTGTTCCTGCCCTGCGTGGTAGTTGTTTTTCGACTGAGTCATGTGACCAGTTGTGTAAGCCGTGTATTCATGTAGTGGATGTTGTAATCTGCAATGCCAACTCGAGTATGTTGTTCACGACTAACTGATCATGGGATCGTGAATGTATGCATACTGGAGGTCTCGGACTGCTAGTCTGGGGTCCCCACAGCATACAAACCTGTGAGATTCCTGTGTTTTTCATATTCATGTGTTTTTCAACCCTGTAATCCAAAGAGGCCCTATGTGTATTGAAGTAGTACACGATATATCCTTGCACCCATAACTAAATTGTTGTACAAAGCTAACTAATAATCTTAAAAACGGAATTTTTGCAGATAAAGATCCCTTGTTTAGAGGAAAACAAGGTCAAAGGCAAGACATGGCATTTTTTCATGGTGACAGTGAATAGGAAAGCAAAAGGATTCGAACTGCTAGATTCTTTAGAAGGTAATTTCTACGATTGGACCTTCTATACGATTACTAGAGTGTTAAAGAATATTTGGAAGCAAGCATCCAAGAATAGAAATAACATTATAGAGCCGCAAAATATCGACAATTACGGCTACTGTAGGATTAATGTCCCACGACAGGGAGACTCGTAAGTATCGTACAAAGTCCCCATTGCACATAACAAATGTAAACAATGGATATTAATAATTTTAATCAGTATGGTTAAAGAAGGTTAAACTGTGGATTTTTCATGGTCATGTTCCTGGCTTATTGGAATGGCTCGAGGATGCTAGAGTTTGATGAAAGTAAGATGCTTGAAATACGGAGGAAAATTCTTTACATGATTATCAAGTCGAATATAGTGGAAGTTGATCTCGACCTGATCGGTCGCAAGGAAGGTAAGACAGTCTGCATTTTCCAAGCTCGAATAACACCACATGGATATTTTCCTTCACTCTATCGTAAAAACCATGCATGTTGTATAGATATTGGTATGAAATTTAAGTGTTAACAATGTACACTTTAAACTAATACAACATAATTTGGGTAAATAATTCAAAACAAGCATGTTTAGGGTTCTATGTAGATGGAACACTCGTTTGTTTATGTGTGAAAGTGCTACGCCTTGAAGGTGCCTTGACGGGGAGACTTCTTGATGATGATGAATTTTAAGTCCCCGGCAACGGCGCCAGAAATTCTTGATGCTTGTGATGGCGTGTTGGGAACCCCGAGAGGAGGGTGTGATGAGTACAACGGTAAGAATTTCCCTCAGTTAAGAACCAAGGTTATCAATCCAGTAGGAGAAAGAGGATCTTCGGAAGGTTGATGCCACTGACGGTGGTGATGGCGCCTCATCGGTGTCAGCAACAACACGGAACCTGCACACAGCACAACCAAAATACTTTGTCCCAACGGTATAGTGAGGTTGTCAATCTCACCGGTCTTGCTGAAAACAAAGATTAGACGTATAGTGTGGAAAATGGTGTATGCTTGCAGTAAGTAAAGAAAGCAGGAAATTGTAGTGGTTTGTCTAATAGTGTAGGAAAATGGATCGGGGTTCATAGGTTCACTAGTGGTGTCTCTCCATAAAAGATAGCATGCTGGGTGAACAAATTACAGCTGGGCAATTGACAAACAGAGGTTGTACCGTAGTGCACATTCATGACATGATGACTACTATGATATTTAGTGCGGGCATTACAACAATATACATTGACCGAACCCAACTGCATCTATGACTAATAATCCACCCTCAGGTTATCATCCGAACCTCCTTAGGTATTAAGTTGCCAGCAACAGATAATCGCATTAAGCAATGTGTGTAATGTAAGCAATGATTGTGCATGCGAGCACTCACGCCGTTGTTTTCTCCCTAGTGGCAACATCACATCCTCCCCCGTCATGTTTCTGTCACTCGAGCACATGCAAAAAGGAGGCATGAACCCAACTATCGAGCATAAATACTCCCTCTTGGAGTCACTAGCAACTACTTGGCCAGAGCAACCACTAGCAACGGAAAGCATGCAAGATCACAAATAACATATGAAATAAAGAGTATAATCAACTTGGCATAAGTTCAATATTCATCGAATCCCAGCAAACACAGCACATAGAATTACATAAGAACAATCTTGATCATGTTAGGCAGCTCACGATATCTAGACATTGATGCATAGGAGGAGAAGACAACCATCTAGCTACTGCTATGGACCTGTAGTCCAAGGATGAACTACTCACGCATCACTTCGGAGGCAAGCATGGTGATGAAGAGGCCTTCGGTGATGATCTCCTCTCCGGCAGGGTGCCGGGAGACAGCTTCAGAACCCCCCTGATCTAGGGTTGACGACGACAGCGGTTGCGGAACTTTTCGGGGGATTTTTGATCAGGTACTGTCGCACCCTGATTTCTAGGGGATACTCACCGTACGAACTGGATAGCAGATGCTTGGATTATGGGGCATAACTGCTCCCACGTCCCAGCTTCCTGGTAGGCCTGCGCTTATGCGCGACAACACAAGCCCTGCTATTCCATCGTCGATGTAAACTATCCACTAGAGATCAAAGGCACTTCCGTCGACGTACTTCAAACCATACACACATGGTACGTCAACGGCGTTGAACAACTGATATCACAATAGATCTCTACGACACAAAAGATTGAAATAACTTGCAAATGGCTCTCATTAGAGCAGAGATAGCAAATACAGTCATTCAGAGGACACATGTCCCAACAATTCATCATTACATCACAGCGGAAGCATTCAACATGTCTGAGTACAGACAAGAGCCAAATAGGCCTAAGAGGCCGGAAACAAACAGACGGAGCCCATCCACGAAGTCTCGGATCCTGCCCGGGTCCGCTATCTACTCGTCCGCAGTCTCGTCAAACTTCACGTAGTAGTCACCATGTAGATCCTCGGAATCGTCGTCTGCGTAAACCACAGCCCCAAAGGGGTCAGTACATAAACGTACTGGCAAGCAAGACTCACAGTTCACCAAAGTGTAACCCGTCAACACCAAGCACAGATGCCTTGGGTTCAACGGAAGAGAGGGGATATAAAAGATGCTACAACTGGCTGCGCTAACCAACTACAGAGATTCTACCACTTCCGGCTAACAGAAAGGAGATAAGATCGAGGATAGTAACCAACTGAAAGATAACTTCAAACAAACCCATCCTGGATCTCGCCCCTTATCCAAAGAAGCAATCCGAGGATAACTCACACAGTTGTATTAAAGGTGAATCAAGTTATTGTGTCATCAACCTATTACTAGTCAAATTATTAATCATTGGGTGTAACATGTTTGATCATTATGTTTAAGTTGTCCTGAGTACTTGTTAGCCAGTACTTTCACCAAGTAATCCATAACCGCGGAAAACACGGCTTCTCGAGAAGATTATCCCTGCAGGGTTGCACCAATTTGGCCGTACACTCATGAATATCCCGCCAGATGGGAGATCACCCCACCAAGTGGGGCACTCAACACAACCAACCATTCCTCGCATCAAGCCCAAAGAACCTTGGGCGCACGGCTAATCGAGCCCAGAAGAAAATGGACCCTCATAGCACTCTAAGAACGTGTCCCCCTATATGCCGACTACAAAAGTTCCACCCTGGCCTGGGCTCGCAAAAACATGCATGCGGCAAATGGAAAACACGAACTAAATGAGGCGATTTGGACGAGATGCGAATCAGGTCAAGTTGAGGGGGGCGCCCATACTCGCTTCCCAAATGCGGGTAGTGCGCTCATCATGGATCAGTAGACAAGACCCTTTTCCTATTAGGGTCGACACTAGCAGGCTTCAAAACCTCTCATGGGCCTCCTGCCGGTGCCTTATCATCAAATTTATTAGTAATAGTAACATTAGCATGATTGATTGATTAACATCGAGCCCCCACAACGTAATAGAAATAGTAACAGAAAGTAACGGGTAATAGACTCGAGCAAAACAACCTAAGCATGCTAGTAAGACACGGGCTCAAACAAAGGGGTGATAGGATTGGAGGTGAGGCAATATCAGGGTTAAGGGATTCATGTGATAGGTTCGTAACAGAAACAACTACTACTAAGGCTAGCAGAAAAGAACAACGGAAAGTATCGGTAACCAATGTTGAAAGGAACACAGTGGTTCATGTGAGTGATAAACGTCGTAAGTATCGTCGGTCTCAACGTCGGTCTCAACGTCGTCGTATATCCGGGAAGAAGCAAACAAACAAGGCAGAAAGATAAACAATCAATAACATGGCATAGTGCACAAACATGGGATGATGCATGTCATGTTAATAGATGCATCAAAATAAACTACTTGACAAGATAACACAATTTAAATGGACCCATATGCAATTGGATTGCATATGGCAAGAGTCCATGAATTAAGTGGAAACAAATGATCTACCATTTATTTACCAGGTGAAAGTGGATTACCATGATGCATGCATGATGATGATGACAAGATAACAACAAATAACAATAATAGATGCAAAGGAAAAGGAATAAAACAAGTTTGGAATTGATTTATTAAGTTTGGAAAATTTGGTTACTTAAACATGTCACACAAACAATTATTGTTTTCAACAAGTTAAAGTGTTCAAAACAAATAACAAAGTTTATATTTGAAAAGAAAACAAGATTTTAGGTTGGAATACATGTTTCACTTGTTGAAAAAGGATTTCAAATAAATTATTTATGAATTAAACAAGTTAAACAAGAATTAAATGAATTTAATTCAAACATGAACTTATTTGAATTTTTATTTGTTCAAAACATCAAGTAAGATTCATATTTGAAAAGTTTATACTTTTGTGGTTTGAAAACATATTTTATATGCCCCAAAAGAATTTGTTTTGATCAAGTTATGAATTTAACAATTTTAAATGAATTAAACAAGGATTAAATTATTTAACCAATTTTAATTATTCAAAACATGAAACAAAGTTTATATTTGGAAAGAGGGTTTAATTTTGCATGGAAAACATATTTCATTTGTGGAAATTGGATTTAAAATGAGCAAGTTATTATTTTGGCAATTTTAAATGCAATAAACAAGAAACAGTTGTTTTCAGCAATTTAAATTATTCAAAACAGCAAACAAAATTTATATTTGGAAAGTACATGAAAAATTGATTGGAAAACATATTTGGTTTGTGAAATTTGGAATTTTTATGAGCAAGTTATGAATTTTGCAAGTTTAAGTGAATTTGACAAGTTTTCAAATATTGCACCAATTTAAAATATTCAAAACAGTAAACAAATTTTATATTTGGGTAGAACATTCAATTTGGTATTGAAAACATATCAAAAATGTTGGATTTGGAGTTATAATGATTTTATTATGCAATTTACACAATATAGGGCAAATCTGCCATTTTTAGTGAACCAGGGACTTGGAAATTATTTTTACAGGGACTAGAATAACTTGCAAGGGCCTATTGGTGAATACCAGAAAGTTTTGTGACCAAAGGCATGAAAAATAAAAAGGTGGTTTTTAGTGTGGGAAGGGGGACTTGAACCCGAGATCTGCTGCTAGCGCGCAGGGAACAGAACCAGTATGGTGGATCGGCTGCTTGTGTCTAGAATGGACTGCGGGGAGGTATGAGGTGATGTTCCGCGGGGATTTTTCTCTGATCGTAACTGAACCCAACCGGTACTGCACCTCGAACAGAACAGAGATCGACATGGCAGCGAGGGCAGGGACCTGCTCGCCGGAGGGCGCCGGGTGGCCGTGGGGTAGGGCGGTGCTGGTGGTGCGGCGGAGGGAGGAGAGGGCGAGGGAAGGCAGGGGACAGGAGGAGATCGATCCTCACCTTGAGGATCGGAGGGAGCAGTGGTGCGGTTGGGTCGATGCAGGCAGTGGCAACGCCGGCGATGGAGAAGCTTGACGGCGACGGCGGCACGGTGCATATCCGGCGGTGAGCCCTTCACCGAACTTGGAGAGGGGAGGGTGCCGGTTCCATTTTCCTCCTTAGATGCACCTCGAGGAGGCCAGGGCGAGGAATTGGTGGCGGTGGTTCTCTGTGCTGGTGCTCTGTGCAGGTTCAGTGATGTTCAGAGGAGGAAGGGAAGTGGTAGAGAGAAGAAGGGATGGCGGCGAAGGGGAAGGAACTAGGGCCTAGGGTTCACGAGGTGGTCTCGGGAGGGGTAGATATAGGGGATAGGTGCTTGGTACGGCTGATCATCCAAGGGGCATGGAGGAGATCGTGTGGCTGTTTAGGTATTCGTACAGGGATGACAGCGAGAGGTGGAAGAAAAGGACAGGAGGGGGGGTACTGGGCTGGAAAGAAGGGGTTGGGCTGGGCTGCTGCACTCTCTCTCTCTCCCTTTTGTTATTTTTATTTTTGTTTTACTGTTTTTTTTTTGTAGCCTTAGCTTTAGGAAGAAAAACATGGCTTTTGAGTTACTAAAAATTACAGAAAATTAGTTTAGCATTATTAGGTAATTAGAAAACATATTGCCAGCTTGGATTTCAAAAATTGAGTTATATAATGATAGTTGTATTTGAAACCAAATTAGAGGAATTTTAATATTAATAAACCACTAAGAAAACCATGCTTTGGAATAGGGTTACCACTAGGATTTTTGAAGGGTTTAAAGAGTGCAAAAGGGGTGGTGAATTGTATGGATTCAAAAGGTTAATGATTTTGAGGATTGGTTTGGATTTGAAATGATTTGGAATGAATTGTTGAATTTAATTGCTTGGTTAAGACCAACAATTTTAGGAGTTAGCAACATGGAATAAAAAGGAACAATTTGGTTGTTTTCATTTGTTATTTTTATTCCAAAAATTGTAACAGAACAAGTATGAAAACATTGTTTGAGTAAGGTTTGAATTTGAGTTGTGAAAACAGTGGAAAACAAATGCAACAAATTAGAAACAAAAGCAAACAACATGGAAACAATATGATGACATGATGCAATACTTAAGTAACAAGAAATCAAACATTCTAAATGGTAGGTTTTCATACTTGGGCTGTTACAGGTACGTAGGGTTTTCCTTCGGAGGGGAATAAATAGGCGAAAGGGAGACGTCGGTGGGCGACCAGGGGGCCCTCACGACCCCCAGGCGCGACCAAGGGGGGTCGCGCCTGGCTATGGTGAGCCCACCCTAGTGCCCGTCTTCGACTCATCTTCGGACTTTTGGATGCTTCCGGGGAAAAAGGAACTTCGGGATTCGTGGGGTCCAATTCCGAGAATATTTCCAGAACAACTTTTCTGAAATAAAAAACAACAGAAAATAGGGAACTGGCACTTGACATCTTGTTAATAGGTTAGTCCCGGAAAATTTGCAAAAATGCTATAAAGAAGGGAGAAA
This sequence comes from Alopecurus myosuroides, assembly GCA_028641055.1. Taxonomy (NCBI): domain Eukaryota; kingdom Viridiplantae; phylum Streptophyta; class Magnoliopsida; order Poales; family Poaceae; genus Alopecurus; species Alopecurus myosuroides. The sequence continues at coordinate 317,004,360 of CM054057.1, read as the reverse complement.
ACATGTACCAATTGGCATAATATCAACATGGAACATCAGAAATTATAGATACGTTGGAGACGTATCAAGCATCCCCAAGCTTAGTTCCTTCTCTTCCTCGAGTAGGTAAACGATAAAACAAAATAATTTCTGAGGTGACATGTTACCACACAATCTTGATCATAATATGTAAAGCAGAGCATGTAAACTAGGATCAAATGAACTAAAGTTGTGATCTATATTTGATATCAACAAGTAATGCATAAACAAAGAGGAAAGAAGTAAAACTTTTAATGAATAAATACTAAAATACTATAAACCATGCAAAGTTTATTAGAGATGATTTAAGCTTTCAAGAACAACAATATCATGCACGTCAAACGATCTTCACAACCCCTGTTAGGATCAAGTCAAGCTTTCCACACGATGCAATGCTTGAATCTTAAACTATTTGCGCACTAAAAACAAGCAAGTGTTCTGCATTGGTCCCTGGCACCGGGATGTTATGGCAAAAAGAACATTATGGGGGGTTTGGAAGGTCAATGGAAGAAAGGCTCACAAAGCTGAAAGTGGTCATTAGACAAGATAAAGTCTTACAACCGAAGCTATGCAAGGAGTAGGGATTGCCACAAAACGGATGCACATAGAGCTATAAGTGTATGAAATCTCTCCAATGGAACTAGTGGGGGTGCATCCAACTTGCTTCATCACGAAGACCTAGAGCTCATTTGAGGAGGCTCATCATTGGAATATACAAGCCAAGTTCTATAATGTAAAATTCCCCACATAGTTTTGAATGAATGATAATATGAAAACTTTATCCAAACTGAAGCATTGGTGCTAAACATGAAGCACACGTGTGGTATAAAGTATAGTGATGCCCCTTCTCTCTTTATTCTCTCTTTGGCCCTTTTTTCTTTTTGGGCTTTTTCATTTTTTTTATTTTTTTATATATCCTCACCGGTAGGGGCAACATCCTATATTACAATTTAATTGTCACACTTTTAGTACTCATAACTCATAATGGAATATCTCTGATGTATCCAACTACATGCTCCTGCCAGTGTAGCGGTATGCATAAATAACCATGAAGCTCATCATCAATTAACATAATGGCGGTGGATGTTGTGCAGCAATATATCTCGGAATGGCTATGGAAATGCCATGATAGGTAGGTATGGTGGCTGTTTTGAGGAAGAATATATGGGATTATGTGTAGGAGAACAAAGTCCTCCCACGGGATTTGGATGCACTGGCGAAGTTTGCACCAACTCTCAATGTGAGAAAGGGCAATGCACAGTACCGAAGAGGCTAGCAAATATGGATGGTGGAAGTGCCAGGAACTGCAACATAGACTCACGAGTTAAAAGGTAGCAACAAGCAAATCATCTTTACAAGGCACAATGCAAATCACTCCAAGCGGGTCCGTGGCAGTGAAAAGTCACTGTTAGCTACCCCGACCGTAGCGCGTAACTAAAAGCCAATCAGAAATGTATCACTCGTAGCAATCATATACCATTGTTTCTATCAGCCGATAATTTCAGTGTGGCACATTTTCAAGTTTCTTAGACCAACCATTAAAAGTTTATATTTACTAGTCCTTCCCGTTTATCCATTAAGAAAATTAATATCTCAAAACAACAGCAGTGATTCAAGTGAAGCAGTTTAGTGATCTACAAGACCATACGAATTTGTCCACTATACCAACTATCACATAAGCATTTCTATTCCCAACCAAACACATATATGAGACAACAAAAACTCTCTCTAAGAATATAGCAATGAAAACTAGAGAGTACTAAGAGCTCTAAATAAGAGATGAATGCAAAACAGGAACTAAATAAATGCAGCAGCCAGACAAAGATTAAGAATACAAAGTATTCCCACGAAAAAGCGTAGTGTGTCACTCTCCAATATAATAATTCTGGGGTACAACCAAGATTATTGCAAAAATAAAAATAAACTGAAAGAAAAAATAAAATACGCTCCAAGTAAAGCACATAAGATGTGACCGAATAAAAATATAGTTTCACTAGAAGTGACCTGATAATTTATCGACAAAGAAGGGGATGCCTTGGGCATCCCCAAGATTATACGCTTGAGTCTTCTTGGAATTTGCTGGGATGTACCTCCGGGGCATCCCCAAGCTTAGGCTCTTCACTCTTCTTGATCACGTCATATCATCCTCTTCTCTTGACCCTTGAAAACTTCCTTCACACCAAACTTCTCACAATCTTCATTAGCAACGTTAGTGCAATAGAAATAATAAATTCACATGGTTCAGTTTCAACACAAGCCTAACACTCATAAACACATTAGCGACTGTCACAACTTCTTTTAAAACTCTTTTTCTCAAAAGAACACCAAAAGAAAGAGATTAAGATGCAAATGCAATTATTGGCAGAAATCTGTCAAAACATGACAGCAGGTAAAGATGATTTTTTTCAAAAATATTCTGTTGCTCAAATCAAAAAGTGTTCAATTAAGAAAAGTTGCGTTTATAGCCCAGGATTACGCACAAAAAAACTCAGGTCATTCTGAATTTTCTGTGATTTTATACGAATTTAACACTGGACAGCAGAAATTTGTTTCCTGTGCAGAAATCCGAAATATAGTCTCAACTTTCCACTAGAGGCTTTACTTGGCTCAACAAAGACACAAAAGAAAATATACATCGGGGTTGGTAAGGAAATAGATACACTTAGGTGCAAAGCACACGGAAAGAAACGACAGAAAACGGGTTGAAAACAGAGAAGTAAAACGGGTTGTCTCCCAGTAGCGCTTTTCTTTAACGCTTTTCAGCTAGGCATAGAAAGCAAGTCAAGTATTTTCAAGTGAAGCATTCAAATCAATACAAGAACTCTCCTTTTACTCCTCTTACCCTTCTTCTTGGGTTTGGGGAATATGTGGCCACAACCTGGTGCGAAGGCAAAATTTAACGTACCTTTCCCCACATCTATTACTGCCCCCAGGAGTTTCAGCAAGGACCTTCCAACTGTAATTTGTCCTTCTCCTACACATTCCATAACAAGATAATCAGTGGATACTGTCCATCTGATGGAAGCGAAAAGGACATTCAAGAAATAACTGATGATAACGAAGCTGATGGAACACCAGAATACACCAACGATGGTAACCAAAAAGCATATTATAGCATGGAGTACCAAAGGAAGAAGAAGCCAGAAGAAGTTGGTTTATAGCAAAATGCTATAGAGAGAGGTCCACCGAAGACGCCGAACAAACAAAAGATAATTATCATAGGAACCCCAATAAAACATGTGATGCCTGAACCTGGATATGTTGTTGAACAAGGAACACATGAGTACAAGGTCGAGCAAGATCTACCTGGACAACACAAGAATAAATATGTCAGTTCAGTAGACATACTGTCAGGAGTAAGACCAATTGCTCATGCAACCAAGCTATGCAAAACAGTCAAAGATTATAAACCATTCGTCTTTGAGAACATGGAAAAGAGCCAGAAAGGTGATGAAGCTCATTTTTGGATAAAAAACGCGCGAAAAATACAAAGAGTAAGGATAACTCTTTTGTTGTATGTACCTACTTCGTCGCTGTTTTACAAGACAAATAAGATGAATATCTAACATTGATATTCATACTGCAGAGTTACTCTCTTCGAAGGCAAATATGTTGTTTTTCGTGATTCTGAAGTTATCATTCTTTCACCGGAGAACAATTACAAAAGATGTTTGGACCTAACGAATGTTTGGAAGATCCAATCATCGACTACGTTATAGATTTTTGGACTAAAGGGAAACCGTCCGAAAACTACTCATCCAGCGAAAGATTGTTGTTAAGTCCATGATTTATCACGGTAAGAAATGGTCCATAACAATATTCAAACTACATTTTCATCCTGATATATACTGTGCATCAGAATGACATTAAAAACAAGAAAATGTACGCATTCAACTTTAACAATCAATTTAACATTTTTTTTATTTTATTTTTTCCTTCCGGATGCAGAACGTGCTGCAAGTACATGTTTATCAGCAATATATTGAAGAGAGGGAACAACTAAAGAAAGAATTTAGAAGAAATAGGTTCCCGCAGAGAAGTAAGTTACTAGATTGCTCTGATATTAAGGAAGCAAGGAAACTGCTTAACTATTATACGGACGGAAAAGATCTGCTAAAACCAAGACTGGTAGGTTTAATTCACTACTCAATATTTGTATTCGTAAAGAATTAACTCCAATACTTACTAAACATCATTGTACATACAGCTTTTACTTCCATATTTTCATTTGCGGGCACTACTGTCTTTATATCATGAACAGATATAAAAAGACAGTCGAGATAATTGACTTGAAGGTGTACCAAGCAGGAAAAGGTGTGGTTGACACATTCAATACATTCCACTATAATATAGTGAAGATAGTAAGTATTACAGAACACAAAACCCAGATTATTTACCTACCGTGAATTATGAAAGAAGAGAATATATATATATATATATTATATATATATATATATATATATATAATGCATTGATGCAGATGACTACGATGGACGAATTGCTGAACGGGCTCTATGGCGATAGTAAACATAGAAAAGATGGCGATATAAACTGGCATGTGACATCAAAGAGAAGAGCACAAAATAAGTACCCACTACAAGGAAATAACCAGTATGGCTTCTACATGCTACGGTATGCATACCATTACGATGGAGAAGTTATGGTGTATGAGAGACCACGGTACAAAGGGAAGTACAAGGAAATCGTTGACAACGATGTAAGATCAACAAATTTATTTTATGTTAATCGCTAATATTTTTTATGCTATATCATTCAGTACTGAAGCCTTCTGTCTACTTGCAGCCCAACATAGATGATTGGAGAGTAGAATACGTGTATGTCATGTTGTTCAGCAACCACAACAAAGTTCAACTGCCAAAGGAATTTCTTGATTTGTGTCCACCAATACCAACCTGTAAGTTAGTTGAAAGCTAGGTTTGTTTTCTTCATACCCGTCACAAGAATAAACATGAGTAACAAGTTTCAGAAAAAAAAATCAGGAAGCACAAACCCACGGAAGAAAAACCAGGACAGGGTGTAGATACATCAAGGACTAACAACGTCCAGAAAATTTACCCGATACTAGATGTACAAACTATCTCTTAATGGAAGTGCGCAAACGTTTATGTCGACATGTACAACAACAACAACGAGGGTAGTAGATGTATACAAACTGGGCTACTAGATGTACGCACAATGCACAACAGCGCTGCTGCTGGGATGAACACATTAAGTGACACTGCATAGTAACGATATATGCTACAGGAACTTGACACATGTTTTCCCCTACGTGTATAGCCACAAAGCCAGTAGATGTGTATCAACTATGCTCCTGGATTACAAACCTAGCGTTAAACCATGTACAATCGACAAATTACCAAGAAGTGACTAACACTGCTGCTGGAAAGTACACACTACACAATACTGCTTGAACACATTACGGCCCCCTTTTGATTCAAAGGAATAGCACAGGAATTTACTAGGATTGGATCATGTAGAAAAATTTCCTATAAAAGTTGTATGATTCATAGGATACATAGGAAAATTTCCCATAGGAAATTTTTAGTACAAATTCAAGAAGAAAATAACATGAGGTCCAAGCTCATGGAAAATTTCCTTCACCATAATCATAGGAAATGCTCTCTCCATAGTATTCACTTAGACATGGCATCACAATCCTACAACAATCATATTCTTATACATTTTCTATCCTATGAATCAAAGGAGCCCTACATGTTAGTGGATTTTTTCACATGTTTTTCTCCAGGTGTACAACCACGAAGCTAGTAGATGTGTATCCACTGTGCTACTGGGTGTACACACCAAGCGTTATACAACGTACTTAAGACAAGTTACGCGAAGGACACAAGTGCTGCTGCTAGAATGTACATGTTAACTCATTCTGCTTGTACATTCTATATGTTAAAGGAAATTTACACTCGTTTTTCTCAGCGTGTACAACAGCAAAATTAGTGGATGTGTATCAACTATGCTAATGGATGTACAGACATAACGTTAAAACCATGTACATGCGACAAGTTACCCAAAGAAAACCAGCCGTGCTGCTGGAATGTACATGTTAGCCGATACTGCATGTAGAACATATCTGTTATTGGAAGTTTAGCCACGTTTTTTGTCCACACGTACAACCCACGACATCAAGGATAGAAGTTGTATATCTTATCTGTTTCCCGATGTACACATGAAATGTTACAACAGAAAAATAAACAGACCAAAAGGTACAACAACCAAAATTCAACAAGAGGAGGAAGGTATTACCAACAATGTAAACCACTGTAATTCATAATACTTAATACAGTACAATAAAAAGGTTCAGGATAATTTAAAACTTACAAAGAGACTGTATGTCAAATTACACTAGATACAAATAACACTATCATATATGTAGATACTTCATGGATACTTTTGGGTAAACCATCATATAACCAACCAAGAGTGCGAGTATCTACTCAGGGTCACTGTCGGAGCTAGCCACAAGTTCTGGAGTGAGTGTCGGCACAAACCAGATAGGTGACTCATGATACTGACCCCAGCCAATCGCACCGTAAAACAAAGAAGATCCAATAGAGACGCCTCCGTTGACAGGTATACGACACCAATCAGGGAAAAGGGACGGAGCCCCATTACAACACTCGTGCGAAGTAAATATACAGTTAGCTCTGAACACAGGAACGATCGCCCTAGCATCTTCACCAAGTTCATGTGGAGCATTAAGGAAAAAGGGGTAGTTTAAACCAACAAAGAGAGAACCACCTTGAAGATCTTCCTCCCTCACCCAGTCAGAACCATCTACAGGGTCAACTAGATGGACATCTTTTGAGTAGACAAAACAACCAACATGTGGAAAGCTATGCAACTCTCTATCTTCCATATGAATTGTTGGAGAACCTTCAACTTCTGGATAGCCAATGATACGAACCCAAACGATGTTGTCACCAAAGACGCCACCAAGATCAGAAGAAAGGAACCAACGACTTGCTGCAATATCAACGGCACCATGAGCAATTCCATGCATTGCTTCAATGTCTTCTATCATAGGAGCACAAATGACACGGGGTGCTGCACCACATCCTGTTATAGAGGGGGAAAATTGATTACTGCCAACAAAGGAAAAAACACTAAAATAAATGAACAACACTGACAGAGTATTGATTTTGATACTAAAAACACTAATCAGAGACGATTTAAATTCATCATACAGAAAGTTAACGAACACTGACAACAAAACGATAAAATGAACGATCTAAAAAAAAAATTACGAAAAATGGGCACAAACATAAAAATATGGATTCAACAAGCAGATCATTAGAAAAATAAAATGAAAATACATTGATATGTATAAAAGTTGGAAACTAACCCCATTCCAGAGGATCCCACAAAAGAACATCCCCTTGGGGCTCAACGATAGCGTGTATTACTTGATTGTACATAATAGCATCAACATACGTTGACGGTGCGAGATAATTATTCTTAAGAATCCTCCACGGAGGATCAAGACCACCCCGCATGATAGCAACAACTTTGTCAAACACTGCTACAAGATCCTAGTGCCATATGATACGTCATAAACGTATCCTTAATTTCTGATGTTCCATGTTGTTTTCTTGTTGTCTCCCACATGTTTTCCTTACACTTTATGTCATTTTTATCCATTTACCGGGATTAACCTATTGACAAGATGCCACAGATCCAGTTCCTGTTTTCTGTTGTTTTTAGTTTCAGAAAAGTTGTTTTGGAAATATTCTCGGAATTGGCCGATTCGAAAGCCAGAAGTCTTAGAAGTCCCGGAAGCATCCAGAAGTCCCGAAGAGCCCCGGAGGGGGGCCATAGGGTGGCGCCACCACCCCTTGGTCGCGCCACCAGGTGGTGTAAGCCCCCTGGCCACCCCCCGGCATCGCCCTTTTGCCTATATATACTTCCCGATGCATAAACCCTAGAAGAATCGACCTTTTCCACAAAATACATCCGAAGCTCCGCCGTCACCGCCGACAAGTTTCGGGGGACTGGTCTCTGTTCTGGCACTCTACCGGGACGGGGAAGTGCCCCCGGAATCCATCTCCATCGACTCCACCTCCATCTCCATCGCCGTTGATGTCACCTATGATGAGGAGAGAGTAGTTCTCTCCCGAGGCTGAGGGCTCTACCGGTAGCTATGTGGTTCATCTCTCTTTCCCATGGTGCGATCTATATGTGATCATGAGATTTGTAATCTATTTGAATTCGTAGATGTTACTCTTCATCTTTTGCTACTCAAGTGCTTTATTAATATGAACTTTGGAGTCACTTTGATCACGGTGTGAAGGTGACAGTGTGCACATCGTGTGTGTCTCCTCTATGAATTGTGGTGTTTGTCTAGTACCTTCTGGGGCGCTCATAGTGACAGTGTGGGGTTAACTAGACATGGGAATGCTTACTTTAAGGAATGCTTTTTGCATCCCTACGCAATGATTAGTGTTCATTATTTGTTATGAGATCTCCGTAAACGCTTTGATCACAGTGTAAAGGTGACAGTGTGTGCACCGTGTGGTTTAGCATTATATTTATATTTTGTGTTGGATAACCCTATGAAATTGTGGTGTTTGAGTGGAACCATCTGGGTCCCATGGTGATAACATGGGGGTTACTTGGTTGGGAAAGTGCTTACTCTGAGGAGTGCTGTTAAAACCCTACGCATGGATTGGTGTTCTTATTCGACTGGAGAGTGGTTAAGAGTAGCATAGTGAGAGAAGATATCTAGTTATTCATTTATGTGATCATTGTTGAGAGTGTCCACTAGTGAAAGTAGGATCCCTAGGCCTTGTTTCCAAGCATTGAAACACCATTTTCCGCCTGTTATGCTACATGTTTGCTTGCTGCCATATTTATTCCAGATTGCTATTATTACTTATAACCATCCATATTAGTCGCATTTCACTATCTCTTCGCCGAACTAGTGCACCTATATACCTGAAAAGTATATTGGGTGTGTTGGGGACACAAGAGACCTCTTGTATCTTAATTGCAGGGTTGCTTGAGAGGGATATCTTTGACCTCTACCTCCCTGAGTTCGATAAACCTTGGGTGATCCACTTAAGGGAAACTTGCTGCTATTCTACAAACCTCTGCACTTGGAGGCCCAACACTGTCTACAAGAATAGAAGCGTGCATAGACATCAAGCTCTTTTATGGCGCTTTTGCCGGGGAGGTAAGGTAAAAGGTTCTCACATCCTCGGGTGTGAGTGCTCGAAGTTATTTCCTTTAGATTCTGCAATTTTATCTTTTTGTTTCTTGTTTTTATTTTCACTAGTTAGGATTATTTTTACTTGTTACTTGTTTTTATCTTTATGCTTAAATGGAAAATAACAAAAATATGAGAGAGTTTTATAATATTTATCTTGAGTTAGGATATGAAGTGTTTGAAGAGAAAATTAAAAAACCTATGGAACTTTATTTGCATGCTAGTGGCAATGTTATTAGTATGAACTCTTTGAACATCATTATTGCTAATGCTATGGAAAATTCTAAGCTTGGGAAGCTAGTTTTGATTAATATGATATATTTAGTCCCCCAAGTTTTGAGGAGGAAATTTTCTTTGATGATACTTTGCCTCCAATATATGATGATTATAATGATTGTGATATTCTAGTTCCGCCTGTTTACAATGATGAATATGATATTTTCAGTCCACCTACTATTGAGGAAAAAATTAATTACGATTACAATATGCCTCCTATATTTAATGATTATGGTGATGAGAATAATAATGATAGCTATTTTATTGAATTTTCTCCCACTACTATTAATAAGAATGATTATGCTTATGTGGAGAGTATTAATTCTTTTATGCATGTGGCCCATGATAAGAATGTTTTATGTGATAGCTATATCGTTAATTTTATTCATGATGCTAGTGAAAGTTACTATGAGAGAGGGAAACATTGTTTTATGCATCTCAATAATATAGTTTCCCCTCTTTATGTTGAAATTTTTGATGTTGCACTTATTTTTTCTTCATATGCTAGTCACTTTGTGCTTCGTGGACTTGTTTTTCTACAAGATTCTTTTTCATAGGAAGTGGGTTAGACTTAAATTTGTTTTATATTTGTTTCTTGATGCTCTCTTATTTTTCTTCAACTCTTATTCTTATGTGAGCATCTTTTAAAATTCATTGTGCCTAGCTGAAAGGCGTTAAAGAAAAGGCACTACCGGGAGACAACCCGTTTTATTTCTCAGTTTTCAACCTGTTTTCCTTCGTTTTCTTTTGTGTGATTTGCACCTGGTTGTTGTCTATTTCCTTAGCAGCCCCGATGTATCTTTTCTTTTGTGTTTTTTTTTGAGCCAAGTAAAGCCTCTAGTGGAAAGTTGAGGCTATATTTCGGATTTCTACGCAGGAAACAGATTTCTGCTGTCCACAGTTTATTCCGTATAAAATCACAAAAAACTCAAAATGACCTGAGTTGTTTTGTGCGTAATCCTGGGCTGTATACACAACTTTTATTTGTTTACCACTTTTTGATTTAAGTAACAGAAGATTTTCGAAAAAAATCATCTTTATCTACTGTCCTGTTTTGACAGATTTCTGCCAATAATTGCATTTGCTTCTTAATCTTTTTCTTTTGGTGTTCTTTTGAGAAAAAGAGTTTTAAAGAAGTTGTGACGGTATCTAATGTGTTTATGAGTGTTAGGCTTGTGTTGAAACTGAACCATGTGAATTCATTATTTCGATTGCACTAACGTTGCTAATGAAGATTGTGAGAAGGTTGGTGTGAAGGAAGTTTTCAAGGATCCAGAGAAGAGGATGATATGACATGATCAAGAAGAGTGAAGAGCCTAAGCTTGGGGATGCCCTGGTGGTACATCCCAGAAAATTCCAAGAAGACTCAAGCGTCTAAGCTTGGGGATGCCCAAGGCATCCCCTTCTTCATCGACAAATTATCAGGTCACTTCTAGTGAAACTATATTTTTATTCAGTCACATCTTATGTGCTTTACTTGGAGCGTATTTTATTTTTGTTTTCAGTTTGTTTGGTTTTCTTTGCTGTAATAAATGGTTGGTTCTTATCATACTTTTGTGGGAGATAGACACACTCCATTTTCATTGCTTAGAACACTCTAGTTTTCATTCTTATTGTTCTGTGAGTGTTCACTTTTTGCTAGTACTGCGTCCAGCCTTTATTTTCATGCATCTCTTATTCAGAGCTGTTAGTTTTAGTAGTGTTATGTGAGTACTCTCATGTTTGCTGTATCATGTAGAGTATTTTTGTTAAAGCATATCTTGTATGGTGCTTGTTGGGAGAAGAAACTGTTGTTTAAAGTAGAATTTATAACAGTGCAAGTAGAAGCTTGTATAGACTGTTGCTAGAACTTTTTCATGCCATGCTAAATGTTATTTTAGTTCTAAAAGCCTTGTGATGCTGAGTAGCATGAATATCCTAAAATAGCTTAGAGTCTTTAATATGCCATTGAAAGATTCATGAGTTGTTCTTGTCATAAGGAAGCATAAATTTATGGTATTCTCTTTCGAATGTTTTATTTGGTTGACTTGGTGCATGCTCACACCATGTTTATGACTATGAACCTGTCACGAATAGCCTCCATGAACACTTAATTTTTGAACTATGATACCGCTTATGTTTTAATTAATGATGTTTATGTCGCTGTGCATGATTATGGCTCTTATGGTCTCTTGATTTGTCGCTCCCAGTCTTTTGCTAACCTCCACCTGTACTGAGTACGAGCTCTAATCGTGCATCCAAATACCTTAAACCAAAGTTGTTCCCATTGTGTCCACCATACCTACCTACATGTGGTATTTAACTGCCACTCCAAAGTAGATTCCTCATGTGTTACCTTTAAAAATTTAAAAATTACTCCTGCTTTATGTTCCTGTTTTTGCTCATGAGGACGTCAATAGAGAATCTTTATCTCACTTGTTAATTGGATTTCACACCCTGGACTAGTGGCTTCATCTGCTTATCCAAATGATAGAAGAGCTGGCAGCAGGGTGCCCAGCCGCAAATTAATACACACAAAATCTCTTCACTATGTTTGCCCCTGGTTTATCAGTCAAAGCATAATTGTGTAAACAAAAGAGAAAGAGGGATGACCTTCTAACCAGATGCGTTCTTCACATGGGAGCTGCTCTTGTGAATCCAGTTGGCTTGTGACGTACTGTATTTTCTGTTTACCATTCGTTGACATTAGCATACATCTCCCAAAATATAGACACTCCTCCACGGTATGTGATTGTTGGCAGTCACCCGAGGATTCGGTTGGCCATGGTTTGTGAAAGATGGATGGGAGGAGTGTAAACTTTTAATACCTCTGTTTAATAAAATAAAAGCTCTAGCACATGAGTGATCCCGTCTTCCCTCCGCGAAGGGCCTTTCTTTTACTTTTATGTTGAGTCTCCATGTTCTAACTTTATGCACAGTTGAGAGAGCAATTTTGCCATTCTTAGTTCTATGTGCATTGTCCCATAAACATCAATAAATACTTCATGATGTGATATTATTTGTTCTAAAATTATTTGCTCTAGTCTTCCTCATAAACTTTGAAGGTGTCCTGGCATTTATGTTTTTCCCCACTCTTAAGGACTAGTGAAATATTACTTTGCCATGCTTTCTCTATACCTAAAACAAACGTTTATCTTTCTTTGCATTATTATTCATGATCCTTTGTTTGAGATACTCTTCATGATGAAAAGTTATTGCTATGCTTTATTATTAAAGTTTTGTTTATCATGTTTGTGTTTGAAGTTCTATGATCTCAGCTTGCATATGCCTTTACATTTTTATGATCAAGATTATGTTAGTAGCATGTCACCTCAGAAATTATTGTTTTATCGTTTACCTACTCGAGGACGAGTAGGAGCTAAGCTTGGGGATGCTTGATACGTCATAAACGTATCCTTAATTGCTGATGTTCCATGTTTCTTTCATGTTGTTTCCCACATGTTTTCCTTACACTTTATGTCATTTTTATCGATTTCCCGGGATTAACCTATTGACAAGATGCCATAGATCCAGTTCTTGTTTCCTGCTATTTTTAGTTTCAGAAAAGTTGTTCTGGAAATATTCTCAGAATTGGACGATTCGAAAGTCAGAAGTCTTAGAAGTCCCGGAAGCATCCAGAAGTCCCGAAGAGCCCCGGAGGGGGGCCACAGGGTGGCCACACCATAGGGTGGCGCCACCACCCCCTGGCCGCGCCACCAGGTGGTGTGGGCCCCCTGGCCATCCCCTGGCATCTCCCTTTCACCTATATATACTCCTCGATGCATAAACCCTAGAAGAATCGACCTTTTCCAAGAAAAAACATCCATAGCTCCGCCGCTGCCGCCGACAAGTTTCGAGGGACAGATCTATGTCCGGGCACCCTGCCGGGGCGGGGAAGTGCCCCCGGAAGCCATCTCCATCGCCATTGTTGTCTTCTATGATGAGGAGGTAGTAGTTCTCCCCCGAGGCCGAGGGCTCTACCGGTAGCTATGTGGTTCATCTCTCTCTCCCATGGTGTGATCTATATGTGATCATGAGCTTTATAATCTATTTGAATTCGTAGATGTTACTCTTCATCTTTTGCTACTAAAGTACTTTATTAATATGAACTTTGGAGTCACTTTGATCACGGTGTGAAGGTGACAGTGTGCACATCGTGTGTGTCTCCTCTATGAATTGTGGTGTTTGTCTAGTACCTTCTGGGGCGCTCATAGTGACAGTGTGGGGTGAACTAGACATGGGAATGCTTACTTTAAGGAATGCTTTTTACAGCCCTACGCAATGATTAGTGTTCATTATTTGTTATGAGATCTCCGTAAACGCTTTGATCACGGTGTAAAGGTGACAGTGTGTGCACCATGTAGTTTAGCATTATATTTATATTTTGTGTTGGATAACCCTATGAAATTGTGGTGTTTGTGTGGAACCATCTGGGTCCCATGGTGATAGCATGGAGGTTACTTGGTTGGGAAAGTGCTTACTCTGAGGAGTGCTGTTAAATCCCTACGCATGGATTGGTGTTGTTATTCGACCGGAGAGTGGTTAAGAGTAGCATAGTGAGAGAAGATATCTAGTTATTCATTTATGTGATCATTTGAGAGTGTCCACTAGTGAAAGTAGGATCCCTAGGCCTTGTTTCCAAGCATTGAAACACCGTTTTTTGCCTGTTCTGCTACATGTTTGATTGCTGCCATATTTATTCCAGATTGCTATTATTACTTATAACCATCCATATTACTCGCATTTCACTATCTCTTCACCGAACTAGTGCACCTATATACCTGACAAGTATATTGGGTGTGTTGGGGACACAAGAGACCTCTTGTATCTTAATTGCAGGGTTGCTTGAGAGGGATATCTTTGACCTCTACCTCGCTGAGTTCGATAAACCTTGGGTGATCCACTTAAGGGAAACTTGCTGTTGTTCTACAAACCTCTGCACTTGGAGGCCCAACATTGTCTACAAGAATCGAAGCGTGCGTAGACATCACCATACACCATTCACAACGAATGGCTCATTCGTTATCTGGATCTTCAGCAGTTCCTGACTATGCATCATGTTGAGACGATATCTGAATGGATCAGTTGAATGAATACGAACATTACGGAACTTCAATCTCCTCCCTGGTGTAGACGTTCAACAGATACCAATGTTCACCATCTTGCACAAGTGCCAGCCATTCACCATAAGCACCAACCCAGTGCTTGTTTGCACGACCAAGAGATCTACAAGGAACTATTGCTCTTTCCGTCGGCGCATCCAATGGAATCGGAGAAGCATCAATGCCCTGACATATTTTACATGGAATTCGTAAGAGAGATGACAAATGATAAAACAGTCAGACCGCAATAGATAGGAAGAAAAATAGACCAACAAAGTTCAAACTATGAATACCGACGAATCACGGCCATCAAAAGACTCCAGGGGAGTCTCACAATGAAACAAAGAAGGCAAACCAAACGGAAGCCCATAATGGTCTCTAATTGCTTGACGAACTTCTTGTACACCACGAGACATACGTGCAATGGTGAAGACATCAGAACGATCAATGATGTCTCCCAAAGGATCAGAAGCAAGAACACCAGTCACAGAGGCATGCGTGCTACTTCCACCAATTTCCATTGGTGGATTCATGTTGTGCAAGAAAAGAAATGACGAGCAATGCTATGCAAAGAATGATATGAAGAGTGAATGCATGGGAGTTAAAGCCTTCCGAATAGAGCAGTTACTAAAGTAGTGCAAATTCGGAGACCCCACGTTCTGGATAACTGCCCGTGGAGTGAGAACATGTTATAAGAATGAAAAAGAACAAAATGCGATGGTAACGTGAGGAGTTAAGGCAGTCTTTTACAATTTCAGAAAATTTAAGACCTCTTTTACAATTCCAGAAAATTTGATACGTCTTTCACAATTCCAAAAAATTTAAGACCTCTTTTACAATTCTAGAAAATTTAAGACGTCTTTTACAATTCCAAAAATTTGACTGCCATGATTTGTACAACGTTTACCTCCTTTTAATTCAACAACAAAAAACATTGTATGACGTTTTTTTCAATTTGTTTCCTCGAAAAAAGCGACATATGAAGGTTGTAATACACGTATGGTAAACGAGGACGCGGTATGACCTACAGACAACGTATTACTCAATGTACAACTACACATCCATTGAGTGTACAAAATCACCGACACTGCATGTACACAATAGTTGTTACTACAATTTACATCCTTTTTTTTGTTTTTATGCATATATCCAGTCTGCTACCGATGTACAACAGCAAATAGCAAATATAATTGACGTACACATAAAATGATTTATGTCGTACAAGCCTCATGACCCCAAAAGTACACGTGAGTAGCTTCTGAAATGTACAAGCTAACTGGGGCTCCATGCACTCAGAAGATATAGCTACACGTTTTACAAATATATTCTTTTCTATAAGCATACACAAAAGTGACTACTATACGACACAGAATTATACATCATACTATCAGAGTGCATGTGCGTTGCAGCTGGAATGTACCTCTACATGTTTTTGGAAGTTCACACACGATATTTCAAGATGTACACAAACATGGCTACTAGTTGTATAAACAACAAGAAAACACTATATGACGTGCGAACATCATGCAAGCTAAAGTACACGTTCGCTTGTACTAGAATGTACACATTAGCTGACACATTAACCTATTATTATTAGCAGAATAACAGGAAAAGGAATAAGAGAGAACATTGGCTGATTTGATTTGCATAACATTAACATATTGGTCTAAATGAAACAACAAAGCAACACAGGTCCAACAACTTAATACAATGCTGCGACATACAGCTTAGCCAAACAAATGCTACGACATACACCTTAACCAGATGAAACCAAACTAATGGTGCGACAAATAGCTTTCACCATGCTAAAAGAACAAACAAACTAAAACCATATCAGGCACGAAAGATGGGTCTTCTTAAGTTCTTCAATTAACAACCTGGCGCCTTCGTGATCTCTATGCAAAAGACTAGTAGGCACCAAGAGCTGCAAGAAGATCAATGCTGCTGACCCCAACCAGACCATACATGTGGAATCTCAGGCACGAACCACACAGGTGAATCAACCATCTGACCCCAACCTGGTGGAGCATACTCGAAAGATGAACCAATCGTAGCATGTCTACCATCCACTACAAGACGGCACCAGTCTAGAATTGGTTTAGGATACTGATTGCCCCATGCATACGAAGCAAACACACAATTTGGTCTGAAAACAGGAAGTTCAACACCAGCATTGACAGCTGATACACCGAGATTGACAGCAGCTCTGCCGTGCATAGAAAGAATGAAAGGATTGTTCATACCAACAAACAGGGAGCCTCCATCTAGTTTGTCCTTCGTGACCAAGATTGGCTCATCAAGGTTGTAAAGATCATACATAGATTTGTATAAACATGGCAGCTGAGAGAAGGATAAGACAACAGTTCCCTACCCATGTGATTTGTTTCTGCTCCTTCACTAACTCGCCGACCCCTGATATGAACCCACAGAATATGATGATCCACTGCAGAAGCAAAAAACCAGCATCGAGATGAAACATCTTCACCATCGGTATGTGCTTGAATGTCGGGAACGTCCACAATAGTGGGAGAAGGAATGACACGTGGAGCCGCATCAACGCCTGTTAAATTTATAGTATGATTACAGATCAATACCAATTAATTACGAACTTACAACATGAATTGAATATGTATCTAAAAAATAAATTAAAAGTGGCAAAAAATAAATAAAATCTTGTTTTGTTGACAATGTTGGTGGTGAAATTGCAGTGCTATTTCCAGAATACCTATCGAGTACACATGGTTATTACAAAAAATAGCCATACACTAATATATAAAAGATGCATGGATTATGAGAACAATTAATATGTAGTACTAAGCAATAATTACTACGTTTTCAAACCGAAAGTAGAGGGATATAGAACGGTTAATCTCACCCAAAACCGTTGGTTCCCAAACAAGCACATCACCGTTAGGAGCAGTGACACCAAGGATTCTTTCCCCAACAAGAATGGCATCAACATATCTCGATGGAGCAAGGAAATCATTATGAAGAATCCTCCAATTCGCATCGATACCACCTCGCAAGATAGCAATGAACTTATCAAAAACTGCAACTAGATAATACTTCCACCTATCTCCGTGGAAAAAAGGGGTAGAAGCAATCTGAATCTTCTGCAGACGGATACGAGCCATGTCGTGGTTGTACCTGAACGCGTGATGGCGAGGTAAAATACCAACATTTTGAACACAAGGTACTTCAATTTCTACATTTGTGTAGACATTAAGAAGGTACCAACGAGCATCCTCCTGAACAAATGCAACTCATTCACCATTTTCCCCAACTCAATACTTTAGTCCAGGGCCGGCAGCAACAGTAGCAACAAAAGCTCTTGCAGAAGGTGCGTCTAAGGGCATCAACATCGCGTTAATACCCTACGAGGAAAACAACAAAAAATAGAAAGTGTGCAAACTTGTATAAAAAAGGAAGGAATTCTGACTGAATAGAACACATATCATCTCAAAAATACATGTTCGTTACGGTCATTAGGCCATGCTATGAGTTCATAATGCAGGAGGCATGGGGAACAAAAAGGAAACCACGCGGCATCCTCGATAGCCTGCCGCATACCAGGAACACCACGAGAAATCCTAGCAATGGTCAGCAGGTCGGAGTTTTCGGTGATGCCTTCCAAGGGACCAGAAGCAATCTCAGAAACAACACGCTTGGCCTTGCTACTGCTACCTTCGTCCATGCCAAAGATAGAATGGTGATTGAACAAACAAAAACAAGAACACTACTCGAGGATGGTGTAGTCATGATGATGAAGAAAACTGCAATGGAGAGCATTTATAGATGGTTCGGAAGGCAAGTTAGTGGTTGGGGACGTGGGGTGATATATCCTATTGCAAGGTTGATAAAAAATTAAACAATTACACCGAAAACAAATATAAAAAGTAACGGTTATAGTTAGTGGGCGTCGTGGATTCACATAACTAGTTCTGCATGTACACTAACGCTTTACATTCACATCTGCAACTGTTGAAAGTATATCCACTATGCTACTTGATGTACACAAGAACGTCTGCAAGACGTACGGACAGTGTGTTACCCATATTACAAACGCGTTACTGACAAAATGTACATATTACCTGATAACTAGTGTACACCATAGCAGTTACTAGAAGTTCACGGTCGTAGAATGTGTATTTATCGAGTGCACTATGGTCAACTAGAGGGGGGTGAATAGGTTGACTACCAATTTTTCTTTTCTTTTCCTTCTAGTAGGGCTTAGCAAGATAAAATAAGGTTCTCTAGATGTGCAACTAGGTAAGCAACCTATGTGAACAAAACTATATGCGCAACGGAAGTAAAGCGTAAGGTAGTAAAGCAAACGACAAGTGTAAACAAGGAGACAAGGATATGATTCACCGTAGTTCCTTCTCAAAGAGAAGTACGTCTACGTTGGAGAGGTGGGGAGCCACCTAGGCGCTCCTCAATAGCACGGTTGTGCACACCTTGTTCTCCTTTAGCTTCTCCGGTGAGGGAGATGCTCGTTTCCACTATGAGGTCGACTTGAAGGCGTTGACCAAACCCTTACAAGGACTTGAGGTCACTCCACAAGATGGATGGAGGCTCTCAAGCAATCTGTAGCTTCTTGCAACAAGGTGGAAACTACAAGCACAAGATCTACTAAGGTTTCTAGGCCTCAAGTAGGATTCTAGATCTACTAGGTTGTGGTGGATGGATTTGAGATTCCTTTGGTGGAAGTGTGGATCTAGGTCTCCTCTAGCTCTCCACCAAGTTTGGGAGTGTTTGGGTGGACGGAGTGGGAGATCTAGGTGGTTGAAGCTTTCATTAATGGCTAGGAGAGAGAATGGGGAAAGCTTGACATTGAAGAGGTAGGGGAAGGGGTATTTATACCCCTTGCATTTAAGTGGCCGTTGCATTCCAGTTCCACCGGAGGCTCCGGTGGTTTCACCGGAGGCTCCGGTGGTCTCCTGTTCACTGCGCAGTTGCGCAGTGCCCTAGCTTGCACGCGGTGGAGAACGGCCCGGAGGCTCCGGTGGAAATTGCGGAGGTTCCGCCCACCGGAGGCGCACCGGAGCTTCCAGTGGAACCTCCGTCCTGCGGTAACAGAAGGGTGGTTTGGCGGAACAACCACCGGACCCTCCACCGGAGCCCATTTGCACTGGACCATGGGGTCCACCGGATGTCCACCGGAGGCTCCGGTGGTACCTCCGCCCTGTGGTAACAGAAGGGCATTTTGGCGGAGGTGCCACCGGAGGCGCACCGGATCCTGCTTGCGCGTGAGCCAAGTGTTTGGCGGATGGCGGAGCCTCCGGTGGAATTGGCGGAGGTTCCGCCCACCGGAGATCCACCGGAGGTTCCGCTGTAGGTTCCGTTCTGCGCTAACAGAGGGGTGGTTTAGCGGAGCAACCACCGGAACTCCACCGGAGCCTCAGCGGAGCCTCCGGTGGATTCACCGGAGCCTCCGCTCCTGCATATTTGGTTCCATGGCTCCCTTTCACCTAGCACTTTTCATATAGAACGAGCATGTGCCCCATAAACTTAATGAACCTAATAACCTGGGCATTTTCATTCATTGAACAAACATTAGATCAAATGGTTATGTTGTCATATGATTACCAAAACGGACGATGATCTTTCATTCTCCCCCTTTTTGGTAATTGATGACAACATAACAATTTGCATGATTATAGACACAATATGAACGGAGCTCCCCCTAAAGATGTGCTCCTTTCATATTGAGATCATCTAAGGCATGATATAAACTAGTAATATGACAATGATAGCACAAATAATAATATGACAATGATAGCACATAACACATAAATAATATCACGAGGTTCACACACGAACATAACATAACAAGGTTCACGATAGATACGAATAAACACAAACGAAGTTCCAAATAGTTCAAATAAACTCCCTCAAGAGAAAGATGCAAATCGAGAGAGCTTGAGGGAGACCCATGCAAATGCCCGTTCCTAATATAAATCTCTCCCCCTTTGGCATCAAGATACCAAAAAGAGAGAGAGACCAAGATGCAAACGTCCCAAATCACTCGGAGGAGGAAGAGGCTTCCGGAGCCGGGGAGGGATCACGATGGTGAGAGCTAGTGGCTTCATCTCCTTCTTCCTAGGACCATTCAATGAGCTTGCCCTTGGAGTCCTTTGCTTGCCATGCATCCCAATCTGTGATACTATCAAGAGCCGGGGATTCAATGGAGAGACCCTCTTCACGGATACGTTCACGAGATGCTTGAGCCTTTTTGCGGTCCTTGAGTTCCCGATCATAATGTGCTTCCCATTGATGTTGCTCTATTTTCTTGTTCAAACGAAACACTTTCTTGATAGCCCGTGCCATCCATTTGAAGGCATTGCTAGAGGGAGGAGGATGAGATGGACCCTCGGCTTCTTCCTCATCAACAATGATGCGAGGCCTAGCCTTGTGCTTGCGGACGGCGGGAGTGGGATGCACAACGGGTTCGATATGATCTTTCATGAGAAGCCTCTTTTCCGTGTGAGAGATCCAATGTGCATCATCAAGAGGGTCATTGGGAAACTTCTTATTCCATACGTCAAGGATAATCTTCATGATAAATGGCCCAAAACAAGCATTCTTCCGGTTGGCAATGGCATACCACAACTCATTCCAAATATAATCCAACACATCAAGCTTGCGTGGAGTGTCATTCATCCGGTGTTGGTGAGTAAGGAGCATAAGGTTCTTCAAGAAACCTTGAATCTCATCCACATTGCCCGCCTTTGGGTTGATGGTCTCGCGATAGATGCGCAACATGATGTCATATGTGGGATAGAGGCCCTTCACAAACCCAACGGCGTATTTCTTCCAATGATAGAGAGGAGTGAGACCATCCTTGGGAAGTGAGGAGGTGTTAATGACATGAACTCGGAACCATCCGTTTGCAAATGCTTCTCCTTCGGCAAATGGACCAAAATCTGGGTAGCCACCAAGGATGACACCGACATCTTTCCATGTGATGTCAAGCTGCTTGTCCTTAGTCATCCAAATCATATTATGCTCGGTCTCATTGGAGAGATGAACCGTGGCAAGAAACTGACAAACAAGCTCTTCATCGAAATCTTGTTGAAGAGTGATAATAGGACCAAGACCAAACTTCTGAATGAGCTCAAGAGCCTCTCCAAAGTACTTGTGATTCCTTTCCATGTGTCCAATATTGATGGCGTGTTGAGGGACGACATTTTCCTTCGGCTTCCTCATCAAAATCTCATTGTAAATCTGTGCTTGGAAGATGGTGTGAAAACGAGGATCCTTACCCCGGAATTGGGGCATCAAACGATCTCGGGCAACAACATATGGGTTTGCACCCCTTTCCTGAAGGGGAACGTAGCATAGAAAACAAAAATTTTCCTACGCGAGAGACACCCGAAAGGCCAAGATCTAATCTAGGAGACGAAGTGCAACGGGCAACAAGAAGGTTAAGAAGAACACATACCCTCGAAGACTCAAAGTGGTACGAGATCAAATCTCGTTGTTGGCGTAGTCGTACTCACACTGATCCCGATAGCGAGAAGATGGCACCGCAATCCGGCGGTGCATCCGTGATCGGTCACACGTACGGTTGATGACGACCTCCGTTCCCTCGTTCCAGCGGGGCGCGGAAGTAGAGGATCCCTCGGAACTCCAGCAGCACGACGGCGTGGTGTGGTGGAGAAAAACATTGCTCAGGGCTTCGCCAAGCGCACGAACAAGTGGTGGAGCAGCGGCAGGAGGGAGGAAGAGATGACACAAGTGTGTGTTGGGGGAGAGGGAGCTCTCACCCCTCCTTTTATAGGAGGGGATGGCAGCCACGAATTTTTGGCTGCCTCCACCTCTCCCTCATCATGTGAGTGGAGTCTCCACTCAACCCACTCATTCTTCCATGAATTCCCACTCAAAATCCCAAGGGTTTTCTTTAATAAATAAATAAAACAATTTTATTTCTTTATTTTAATATTTGTTAATTCCATTAACAACCATTAACATATAACCCCTTGAGTTAGTTGTTAAATCTATTAACAACCATTTGATAAGAATCCCCTTGAACTATTTCAAAATTACTCGAAACAATTTCGGTGACTATTTCAATATTCCCCGAAACAATTTCGGTGCTGTCCAAACTTTTCTCCGATATTCCGTATCCTCTCAAATGCGTCATCGAACCTTAAGTGTGTCACCCTACGGTTCGCGAATAAGATAGACATGATCGAGACTCCTCTCCGATCAATAATCAACAGCGGGATCTGGAGATCCGTGATGACTCCTATATATTCAACGATGACTCTCGTGATCGTGTGAACCAACAACGCCGTGAACTATTCCCTTTGTCTCGCAATATTTTACTTGTCCGAGATTCGATCATTGGTATCAACCATACCTTGTTCAATCTCGTTACCGACAAGTACTCTTTTCTCGTTCCCGTGATATAACATCCTTGTGATCATATCACATGCTTGCAAGCGGTTTCGATGTGATATCACCGAGAGGGCCCAGAGTATATCTCTCCGTCATTTGGATGGACAAATCCCACTCTTGATCCATGATCCTCAACTAATACTTTCCGAATACTTAACGACACCTTTATAGTCACCCTGTTACGGTGTGACGTTTGATGCCATCAAAGCACCCTTCCGGTATCAGCGATTGACATGATCTCATGGTCTAAGGAATAAGTTACTTCGTATGTTTGATATAACAATGTAAACTAAATGACTTGATCGCATTGCTATATTCTCTTTGGGTATATGTTCATCACATCATTCTTCTAATGACATGATCCCGTTATTAATAACATCCAATGTTCATGATCAGGAAACCTTGATCATCTATTAATCAACGAGCTAGTTAAAAGAGAGGCTTTACTAGGAACCATTGTTTGTTTATTAAGCACACATGTATCAACGTTTCCGGTTAATACAATTCTAGCATGAGAAATAAACATTCATCATAAACAAGGAATAAGATAATAATCATTTTATTATTGCCTCTCGGGCATATTCCCTTCAGTCTCCCACTTGCACTAGAGTCAATAATCTAGTCTGTAAGCATTTTAACACATATGGCATACCAGTGTTATTACCATGCTTCGCATGCGGTAAACATCATCAAAAAGATCTGAACTGTTCAGGTCCTATTGTATTTGCATGTTCTTTGCGTCTACACGCATCACTCATTCTCTAATGAGATGGCTTTGTATATATATGGTCAATTGGTGAAAACTTAATTCCTTAGCTTAAACTGATGTCACTAACATTGTGAAAATGTAGCTTCATAGTGTTAGCATTCTTGGAAACTCACCAAGTTCCGGTGATACCTTAATTCCTCAGCTTAAACTGATGTTACTAACATTGTGAAAATGTAGCTTCATAGTTTCAGCATTCTTGGAAATTCACCAAGTTCAATAAAGAACTCCTTGACACAAAATACGCTTATTATCAGTTGTCAACACAACGATATACTTTAGCCTTTGTTGTAGTATCTGTCACAATATTTTAATTTTGAAACTCTTTCAAATCCAGCATGGAACTTTCTTCCATCCTATTGTGCTACCCTTCATCACATATTTTAATTGAGATAAAATTTCTTGAATAAATGACAAGACTATTAGTGTAACATATTACAACTAATATTTTGTCATTACTACATAGGAAAACATATCCTTAGCATTTCTAAAATGACACAAGGATCTCTCCCACTGTTGTCTAATTATCATATCAATTATTCTGCTATAACATTTTATAGCATAGGACTCATCTGGTTGTATACATAGCATGGAAACATGACTTAGAAATCTCAATTTCAATGATGCTCATCATGTGTCAAAACACATGAATCTTGCTCAATTATTTTCCATGTGACAAGAACTCCTTCTTATCAATTTTATATTGACTTACTTCAATATTTCATCTATGTAATTTGGCTTCAATCATATCAGGCGCTTCAATCCATCTTTTATAGATATCGATGCCCAATATCTTCTAAGCCTTTCATCAATATGAAAATCTTAACCGTGTTAATTTAAAATACATATTTTCCAATCAACCATATGTCATCTACATAAAGTATTGGAAATATGTCATAGCGCTCCCACTTAATTTCTTGTAACTTTGCAAGCATCTTTATCGTTCATGATGGAATCAAACTCTTTTGATAACTTCATTAAGGTAAAGATTTCAACTTCGTTATGCTCACTTCAACCATTGAAGTGTGCATACCTTTCTAGCAACCTTTTTGAATTTTACAAAACTCTCAGACTGTGTCAAGTACACATCCTTGATAAAACTTCCTCGAGAGGAGAGTTCGTTTTGTTATTCAACTTCCATATCATAATATGTAACTTTGCTAGAACTATCCGCAAAGACTAAGCATCACTACGGAAGATCAAAATCTTGTAGTAGTCAACTCTTTGTACTTCGTCGAAAATGACTTTTCAAGTAGTACAACTTTCAAAGATGTAAAATCCATGTCTTTGTCGCTATATAGACCCTTTTGCTATCGTTAGGCATCATGCCTATCGAAAGGACTACCAAGTCACATACTTGATATTCATACAAGGATACAATGGCGGATATAATGACTCATAGTCAATTTTACGAAGTCAGGGCCCATCATTTGCTTCCTTTATAAGGTCCAGATCCTTTGTTGTCAAAACAACACTTTATACTTAAACCACAAGTTGTTCTAAGTACAAAGTTTTTGGACTTTTCTGGTACAATTCGCAAACTCATTTGAAGTATCTACAACATTTGTAGTGTCTTCTACTCAGTCAAAATAGTAAACCCCGGAACAACTTCCAGTGTTGCGCTACTCTTGACATGATAACGAAGATTCTCTAATCTCATTGAGTTTATACTGTGCTCCCACTCACTTGTTTCGCAAGAACTACTTTCTCGAGAAATCAACCCTTTCTGACAAACAACATTTGTCTTTTGGTTCGGTGATAGGAGAAATACCCAATGTTTTATTTGGGATAACCTCATAAACATATATTTATCCTATTTTGGTTGTAAACATTTTACACATGCTATGCATACCAAAACTTAAGAAAGTGACAATTCGGGTCACTACCCAAACCATATCTTATATGTTGTCAATTTCAGCGGATCATGATGGTGCTCTTTTCAGTGGAAAAAAGGTTGTCACTAATGTATAAACTACAAAATTATAATGGCATTTTTATTAATCTTACCATGTCAAACAAGGTTTGATTTTTGTCTCTTGAATACTCCAATCTAATGTGGTGTATTCGAGAAGTATAAGTTGTAGAACAATTCTGCAACTTCTCAGATGTTTTGCTAAACTTGTAACTCAAACTTTATTCTTTATGATCGAATCATAAATACTTGATTATCTTGTTACAATGATTTTTACTTCATATTAACAACCTTTTGAACCAATTCAAAATGTCAAACTCCGTTTTCTTTAAATAGATATACTCACGTATCTACTCAAGTCGTCGACAGAATTTTATGAAGGAAAAATTAATCCACCATACATGACTACACATAATGGACTATATACATCAACATGTATAATATCCACTACATTAGTCGTCCATTCTACTTTGGCCTATGAACGGAATTCTAGTCATCTTTTGGAAGAGGTCTCACAAGCGTCAATTTATTTAAAACAAAATGACTCCGGAAGTCCATTAATATGGAGTTCCTTCATGTTTTCCTTTCCGATGTGAACTAAAATGGTGGTGCCACAATTTAAGTGAAACTCTTTTACGTCTTGCAACGTTTTTAGCATTTCGTCTTATAGATGTTTACTTTACCAACATGATTTATATTAACATATCCATCAATTATGGAATATGGTCATAGTTTGAACAATCTCATTTGTTCTCACAAAAGACTAGAACAAAATAACAAATTATTAAGTTCTTCAAATAAATCTTGACTGTTTGGTTCGATACGACAATGAACACAATAACACTTTATTTATGTTCTTGTCATAATCGATTACATCTATTACTAGTTCCTTTTAGGCCCTTGTATTTCTTGCATTGCGTTGCTTTGTATGACAACTCATACCAACCAATGTGGTATCAAAATACCAAAAATACTTTGTTAACTAGTAATACATCTATAACTTGTATATAAAGTATATACTCCTGAGCTGGACTTTTCCAGTTATCTTCTTTTCTGCCATATATCTATTTGTAATTCTATTTTCAATATTCCCTTTCCTTTATAGAAGAATCATTCAACATCAAACAATGCTAGTCTTACTAGCTCATTTTCTTTGGCGTGTTAGTCATATACTATCACCCACCATACTTTGAGTTTGATTGTACTACTAATATCACCATATTAATAGTATTCTTCTAGATTTCACTCTTAGCAATTTCCAAGTAAGGTAAACTACTTTACCCATACTTATAATCCATCCCATCATAACAATTTTATGATTAAGCTACTATAGCTCGAAGGAAGGGATTTAGAGGATAATTTTTAGCGCCCAACTTCTTGGAATATTCAAACTCCTAGCGTCTTCAATCATTGCATATATTCAGATAATATAAGCAAACATTGTCACGCTAAATTTGCATATATTCAGATAATATAAGCAAATATTGTCACGCTAAATTATACTCAGTCATGTTGCCACAAATAAGTTTCTAGATATCAATATATCTTTCACTTGATTGTTTCTGAAAACAACTCTTTTCAGTTCCTAAATCACCTTGATCAACAAAACATTCTTTTGAAGATAAAGTAATACGGAAGCAACCATGACTCTGGATTCTAAGTAGGAATTATTTGCTCTCTAGATTAATCAATCATTAACCACATGGAGCTAGGTAGGAAATACCAAAAATCTACAATAGGACTCAATTTTAAATTTCACTAATACGGTACCAATCTTAAATGGTATTTACCAGATCATAACAGTTATATCTCAATTAACAATCTAAGTGTAAGGTAATTATAGATGCCAATGAATACTACAATTTGTGCAAATTCACTTTGATTGGTTGTTCATGATAAATAAGTTCAAGTTAATTCAAAAATTAAACCATGAACTCCCACTCAAAAACAACATCCCTCTTAGTCGTCTTTAGTGATTACAAGAACCAAATTCACTACACCAAAACCGATCATCACGTGAGATGATGTAGTTTCAAAGGCGAACATCGACATGTTCATCATATCATCCATATGACTCATGCTTTACCTTTTGGTTACGTGTTCCGAGGCCATGTCTGTACATGCTAGGCTCGCCAAGTAGAACCGTAGTATTGCGTGTGTTTCAAGGCCATGTCTGTACATGCTAGGCTTGAAAACACCCGTTGTATGCGAACGTTGAGTCTATCACACCCGATCATCACGTGGTGTCTCGAAACGACGAACTTTCTTAACGGTGCATACTTAAGGAAGAACACATTATTATCTTGATATTAAATGAGAGGGATCATCTTATAATGCTACCGTCGCTATCTAAGCAAAACAAGATGCATAAAAGGATTAACATCACAAACATCACATGTAAGGATAACGTGATATGATATGGTCCTCCTTGCACTTGATCTCCATCATGTGCATCATGGTATGATCTCCATCATTCCACCGGCGTGGTACCAAGTACCATGGCACCCAATCTTGATTGTCCATCAAGAAGAAGACAATCATATGGATACCTTCCGGTATATCAATAACTTACAAAATAGATCATCTCATAATCAAATTTGTAATATTGACCATATCACATCACATGTCCAGCAAAAACTAGTTAGACGCCTCTAAATTATTTTTGCATATTTTACGTGGCTTAGGGCTTTCGATGATAGAACCGTTCATACCTACGAACATCAACCACAACATTGATAAACATATTTTTAGCAACCCTTCATAGATTAGATCTTAACTATAGTAGGAGAAACAGACACCCGCAAGCCACTTATGCAATACAAGTTGCATGTCAGTTGTGGAACAAGTCTCATGTACGTGGACATGTAAGGTTAGTCCGGGCCGCTTCATCCCACTATGCCACTAAGATCATAAAATAATCAAGGAGGTAATAACATGATCATCAACGCCCACATACACCTATGTGTTCTACCCGTACAAAACATCTACGCATAGATCCGGCTCTGATACCACTGAAGGGGAACGTAGCATAGAAAACAAAAATTTTCCTACGCGAGAGACACCCGAAAGGCCAAGATCTAATCTAGGAGACGAAGTGCAACGGGCAACAAGAAGGTTAAGAAGAACACATACCCTCGAAGACTCAAAGTGGTACGAGATCAAATCTCGTTGTTGGCGTAGTCGTACTCACACTGATCCCGATAGCGAGAAGATGGCACCGCAATCCGGCGGTGCATCCGTGATCGGTCACACGTACGGTTGATGACGACCTCCGTTCCCTCGTTCCAGCGGGGCGCGGAAGTAGAGGATCCCTCGGAACTCCAGCAGCACGACGGCGTGGTGTGGTGGAGAAAAACATTGCTCAGGGCTTCGCCAAGCGCACGAACAAGTGGTGGAGCAGCGGCAGGAGGGAGGAAGAGATGACACAAGTGTGTGTTGGGGGAGAGGGAGCTCTCACCCCTCCTTTTATAGGAGGGGATGGCAGCCACGAATTTTTGGCTGCCTCCACCTCTCCCTCATCATGTGAGTGGAGTCTCCACTCAACCCACTCATTCTTCCATGAATTCCCACTCAAAATCCCAAGGGTTTTCTTTAATAAATAAATAAAACAATTTTATTTCTTTATTTTAATATTTGTTAATTCCATTAACAACCATTAACATATAACCCCTTGAGTTAGTTGTTAAATCTATTAACAACCATTTGATAAGAATCCCCTTGAACTATTTCAAAATTACTCGAAACAATTTCGGTGACTATTTCAATATTCCCCGAAACAATTTCGGTGCTGTCCAAACTTTTCTCCGATATTCCGTATCCTCTCAAATGCGTCATCGAACCTTAAGTGTGTCACCCTACGGTTCGCGAATAAGATAGACATGATCGAGACTCCTCTCCGATCAATAATCAACAGCGGGATCTGGAGATCCGTGATGACTCCTATATATTCAACGATGACTCTCGTGATCGTGTGAACCAACAACGCCGTGAACTATTCCCTTTGTCTCGCAATATTTTACTTGTCCGAGATTCGATCATTGGTATCAACCATACCTTGTTCAATCTCGTTACCGACAAGTACTCTTTTCTCGTTCCCGTGATATAACATCCTTGTGATCATATCACATGCTTGCAAGCGGTTTCGATGTGATATCACCGAGAGGGCCCAGAGTATATCTCTCCGTCATTTGGATGGACAAATCCCACTCTTGATCCATGATCCTCAACTAATACTTTCCGAATACTTAACGACACCTTTATAGTCACCCTGTTACGGTGTGACGTTTGATGCCATCAAAGCACCCTTCCGGTATCAGCGATTGACATGATCTCATGGTCTAAGGAATAAGTTACTTCGTATGTTTGATATAACAATGTAAACTAAATGACTTGATCGCATTGCTATATTCTCTTTGGGTATATGTTCATCACATCATTCTTCTAATGACATGATCCCGTTATTAATAACATCCAATGTTCATGATCAGGAAACCTTGATCATCTATTAATCAACGAGCTAGTTAAAAGAGAGGCTTTACTAGGAACCATTGTTTGTTTATTAAGCACACATGTATCAACGTTTCCGGTTAATACAATTCTAGCATGAGAAATAAACATTCATCATAAACAAGGAATAAGATAATAATCATTTTATTATTGCCTCTCGGGCATATTCCCTTCATTTCCTTCAAGAACATAGCCTCGGACATCTTGGAGGCGGTTGGTGTGGTGTTCCTCCTTGGCAACGTCTTCTCGGGAGCCGGAAAGCGCTTGCGCTTGCCTTGAGAGCTGTCAAGTTCGGCTTGAACCTCATCCACGGGTGGAGGCTTGCGGCGGCCGGTGGTCTTGTACCGTTGCCCCTTTCCCTTCGAACCGGAAGCATCGGCTGCATCCATGGTGAAAAAGGAAGGAGGGAAGGATCCCGGGGCGTCCCGATGCAAGGAGAATGCCTCCCCGCGGTGGAGCACCCAAATCTGGCGGCGGAGAGCTTGGGGGCGGCGGCGGTTTGTGAGGAAGAAGATGGGGGCGGGTGGGGAAAATGAGATTGGATCTCACTTACCCCCCCCCCCCCGCGCCCACAACTTATCCACAAAATTTTTCCGCCGGCGGAGCCTCCGGTGGATTCACCGGAGCCTCCGCTCCCGCCAGCGGAGCCTCCGGTGGATTCACCGGAGCCTCCGCTCTATGTCCCAAAACATTAGGTTTTGGCCCGCTGAGCCACAGGGACCCAGCGGAGCCTCCGGTGAGGTTCCGGTGGACAGGCCCAGCGGAGCCTCCGGTGGTTTCACCGGAGGTTCCGCCCAACTGGAATTTTGGCACGCCAAGATTGGAAAATCCCGAGCAATACTATAGAAACAAGGGTTTGGGCAAGTGGGGCTTGGGTTGGAAAAACGTTACTGATATACGAGAGACATTACTCGACGGGGTCCGCAAGAAGCAATAAAAAGATAGAAGACCGGACCCGCACGAGTTGTCAAGGCGGAGATATGATAGGCATGAAAGATCCAAAGCACACAATGGTCGGTGGCCGAGGCCACCATGTTTGAGTGTGTAACTTGGCACCGCGAAGATATATCTTGGGTCCAAAATTACTACTCACATTTAAGCACAATAAGTCACAAATGACTAGATATGCAATGATGATTTATTTTTCGCATAATAGGAGGAGCGCATATTCATGAGTTGAGTAGTGCTCCCCCTATGTCCATGCCTACATCTAAGCCTAATAGCATGCATAATGAGGGTAGATATGCAAGGTTTCAAGTGAAGTTGGAGGAATCTATGACATTTAGTTCATTCCTCAAAGCTCGAAATCTTTGTTCATCAAGGGCCTTCGTGAAGATATCGGCAAGTTGATCCGTTGTGGAGACATATGAGAGATCAATATCACCTTTCTCAACATGATCCCGAATGAAATGATGACGGATCTCAATGTGCTTCGTCTTGGAATGAAGAACCGGGTTGTAGGCGATCTTGATAGCACTCTCATTATCACAAAGAAGAGGCACCTTGTCAAAATGAATACCATAATCCTTCAAGGTTTGCCTCATCCATAGCAATTGGGCACAACAACTTGCCGCGGAGATATACTCGGCCTCGGTGGTAGAGAGAGCAATGCAATTTTGCTTCTTGGAAGACCAACATACCAAAGAGCGGCCAAGGAATTGACAACCCCCGGATGTGGACTTCCTATCCGTCTTCTCTCTCGCATAATCCGCATCCGAGTATCCAATGAGCTGAAAGCTTGAACCCTTGGGGTACCGAAGACCGAAGTTTGGGGTATGAACTAGATATCGAAAGATTCTTTTCACAGCTTCCAAATGACTTTGCCTTGGGGAGGCTTGAAACCTTGCACATTTACCTACGCTATACATGATATCGGGTCTAGATGCACAAAGGTAGAGCAAAGAGCCAATCATGGAGCGGTATACCTTTTGATCTACCTCTTTACCGTCGGGGTCGGGTTTCAAGTCGGTGGTTGTGGACATAGGAGTCTTCATAGGTTTGGCATCATTCATATTAAACCTCTTGAGCATGTCTTGAGTGTATTTGGCTTGTTTGATAAAAGTCCCTTCATAATATTGATTGACCTCAAAGCCAAGAAAGAACTCCAACTCTCTCATCATAGACATCTCAAACCTATCGGTCATAAGCTTGCAAAACTCCTCATTGAACAAGGTGTTAGTAGACCCAAAAATGATGTCATCCACATAGAGTTGGCATATGAACAAGTCACCTCCAACAGTCTTGGTAAAGAGAGTGGGATCGATTAAACCAACATTAAACCCGCGATCTACTAGAAACTCTTTAAGGTGCTCATACCACGCACGTGGAGCTTGTTTAAGTCCATAGAGCGCCTTATCAAGTTTATAGACATGATCGGGGTGGCTGGGATCCTCGAAACCCGGAGGTTGCTTGACATATACTAACTCATTAATGGGACCATTAAGGAAAGCACTTTTGACATCCATTTGTTGTAACTTGAAGTTATGATGAGATGCGTAAGCAAGTAAGATACGAATGGATTCAAGGCGAGCTACGGGGGCAAAAGTTTCACCGAAATCGATACCTTCGACTTGAGAAAAACCTTGGGCCACCAATCTTGCCTTGTTGCGAATGACAATGCCATCTTTGTCTTGCTTGTTCTTGAACACCCATTTGGTGCCAATGACATTTTTGCAATCCTTGGGTCTTGGCACTAATTTCCACACTTTGTTGCGCTCGAAGTTATTGAGTTCATCATGCATGGCTTCAAGCCAATCTTGATCTTCGAGAGCTTCATATACCTTCTTGGGTTCAATGAAGGAGACAAAAGCATGAGCCTTGCTAAAATCCGCCAATTGCCTTCTAGTGACCACTCTTCCACGAACTTGTCCAAGAATCATGTCCTCCGTATGACCCGCTCGTTCAAGATTCTCTAGCCTTCTCTTTGCTCTACGAGCTAGTATCTCCTCCAAAGATTCCTTGGATATTGATTGAGAATCACCTTCTTCATCGGAGACATGTCCATCTTCATTTCGTACTTGATCAAAGTTGGGTGATGAATCACCACTAGGTTGAGCATTCTCAACAATAATAGAATCTTGATCATGATTTAGATGTGTTGCTTGGCCTTGTTCATTAGCTTGGCCTTGATAGTTAGCTTGAGGGCTTGGTGCATCTTGTTGGATAGCTTGATCATCAATGGGTGTAGTCAATGGCTCCACTTGAGTGGGGCATAGTCCTTCTCCCTCCGTCATCCGGTAACCCTCAATGGGAATTATTTCACCAATCCCCATTCTTCTTATGACGATGGGAGGAATTGCATCTCCTACAACACCATGATCTATACGCCCCCCTTGGGAGCCGTTGTCCTCACCAAACACTACGTCTATAGCTTCTTCAACTTGCCCGGTGGACTTGTTGTAGACTCTATAGGCATGAGCATTCGTGGCATAGCCAACAAAGATACCCTCATAAGATCTAGTCTCAAATTTTGACAACCGTTTTCCTTTCTTGCGAATGAAGCACTTGCAACCGAAGACCTTGAAATAAGATACATCCGGTTTCTTGCCCGTGAGAATCTCATAGGGAGTCTTGTTCAAGATCTTGCGAAGATAGAGCCGATTGGTAGCATGACAAGCGGTGGAGACGGCTTCGGCCCAAAAGTTATAAGGAGAAGAAAACTCCGCAATCATAGTCCTAGCCGCATCCATCAAAGTCCGGTTCTTTCTCTCCGCAACACCATTTTGTTGAGGGGTATAGGGAGTGGAATATTGATGAGCAATGCCTTCTTCACTAAGAAAACCCTCAACGGTGTAGTTCTTGAACTCCGAGCCATTATCACTCCGAATGGCCAAGATGGTAGCATTGTGTTGGCGCTCCACTAGAGTGATGAACTCGATGACTCTATTTTGAGTCTCACTTTTCCTCTTGAAGAAATACACCCAACAATATCTTGAATAATCATCCACAATCACCAAGCAATACTTCTTTCCTCCAAGGCTATCATAAGATAGTGGGCCAAAGAGATTTAAGTGAATGAGCTCGAGAATTCTTGTGGTGGAGATGGTTGTCTTGGTTGGGTGTTGTTCTCCATGTTGCTTCCCAAAGGTACAAGAGCTACACACACGATCTTTAGCAAACTTAGCTTTGGTTAGTCCTAGAACGTGATTGCCACTTTGGAGGTCATGTAACATTCTCATATTGGTGTGGGCTAGTCGGCGATGCCAAAGCCATCCCACATCAACTTTAGCCATTAGGCATGTCGCGGCACACGTGTCTTCTTTAGAGAAGTCCACTACATACATGCCGTTCTCGACAAACCCAACAAAGGCTACTTTAAGAGAAGTCTCCCAAGTGACAATCACACTCTCTTTATTAAAGAACGAGGCAAAACCACAATTTGCAAGTTGAAGAACGGACATCAAGTTATAGCCAAGGGACTCAACAAGGAGAACATTCTCAATTGATAAATCATTTGAGATAGCTACCTTGCCTCGTCCCAATACCTTAAGCTCGGACTTGTCACCAATTGTAACGCAATTGAGATGTGGTAGAGGAGGTTCAATATTACTTATTGCGTCATGGCTTCCGGTCATGTGTTGGGATGCACCACTATCCACTGTCCATCTATGTGCTCCGGAAGCGTTTCCCTACAAGAGATCAATTTCTTGATTTAGGTACCCATCCTTCAATGGGTCCTCTTTTGTTAGTCACAAGGGTCTTAGGAACCCAAATAGTCCAATTATAATCATCACCATAAGAAGTACCAACGTATTTAGCATAAACATGTCCATCTCTAGATTTCATAAGAACATAAGATGGGTTATATTTTCCGGCAAAATCATTATGAGTGATGCTCCCCCTAGAGGTATCACCACTCATAATGGCGTTGGTCTCCTTTTCTTTGGGCACCTCACCCTCTTTCACAAAGATAACATTATTGGAGGGAGAGGTGACACTCTTGGATTTCTTATTTGACTTGGAAACAAAGCCAAGTCCCTCTTTTCCTTTCTTGGCACCTTGAGAGCTTATTGCATCATTGAGAATTCTTTCCTTCCCTACAATGTTAGTTGTAGAAGAAGAGGTAGGCACAATAACAATGCTATTTGATGAAGATGCAACATGCTTATTAGATTTTTGAGCTAGAAGCTTGATTCGAGACTTAGCAAGTTTGTCATGAATTTCTTTGAGAGATGCAAACTCCCCTTTTAGTTTGTCATGTTCCTCGACAAGTTTTTCATGAGCTATTCCTAGCTTTAATTCTTCCTCTTCAAATTCTTTAACTAATACAAGAGATTTGGCATGTTCTATCTTAAGCTTGGCAAGAGATTTTTCGTTATCTTTTCTAAGCTTAGAAACACTAATAGTATAAGTCTCTTGTAGACTTGATAGTTTTTCTTCAAGAGAAGCTCTCATGGATCTCTCCTTTTCGAGAGCCTTGACGAGTTCGTCATCATGATTCTCATGGCTACCACCATGGTTCTCCAAGGTCGTGATGATCTCCTTCTTCTCATCAATGAGAGAGTTGGCGTCATCAAGTTGCCTTAGGAGAGCTTTTACTTTTTCTTTAGTTTCACCTTCAAGACTACACAACCAAGATCCTAGGTTCTTGGCCTCCTCATCATCAACAATGTTTTCAACACAATCCAATAATGAGGGAGAGCTAGTGATAGTAGACTTGGAGGTGGAAGATATTACCGCGGTGGCTTTTGCCATGAGACATGTAGGTCGGATCGATGCCTTCTCATTGGGAGATTCGAATAGAGAGACCGATGAAGAGGAAGTCGTAGCTATGGCGACGTGGGCGACACCTACGACTTCATCTTCTCCTTCATCTCCGGAGTAGTATGTTTCCAATGTTGGGCCCTCTTGAACATATAGAGCCCTTGGGACTCTTCTAGCGAGGTTCTTGTTTTGTGGAGACTTGTTCTTGTCCTTGCGAACAAGCTTCCCTTCATTCTCTTCTCGTGGCTCAAAAGGACACTCCTTGACGAAGTGGTTTGCACTTCCACAGTTGTAACAAGTCCTTGGCCGCTCCCCTTTCTTCCTAAAGGTCTTGTTCCTTGAGGGTCTAGGGGCACCGGCCTTGTGAGCCTCCCATCTCTTCCAATACCCTTGCATTGCAAGAGCAATACATTTGTGGGCACCCTTGTATGTATCCTCATAGTCCTCATCATCATCATCATCATCATCATCATCATCATCCACTTCTTCTATCTTGGCCATGGCCTTAGATTTTAAGGCAAGGTTAGGAGACTTCCCATGGCCTCTTGAGCGAGCAAGAGCATCATCCGCGCTCTTGTGAGACAAAGATATGGCTATGAACTCACTAAGGACACCAATGGAGTTGAGTGAGTTGTAGTCGGATCTTGTTCGAATGCTAGTGGAGAGATTCTTCTCAAAAGGAGTTATGGCCTTGACAAATTTCCTCTTGATCCACTCATCGGAGATTTCCTCCTTTCCAAAGTCCCTTAATTGATTGCCAAGGGTGACCACTCTTCTATATAGCTCCTCGGGACTCTCATCTTCATGCATGACAAAGTTCTCGGACTTGTCAAGAGCAACATCGTATTTTGATGATTGGATGCTTGCATTGCCTTGGAACAAGGAGTCAAGCTTATCCCAAGCTTCCTTGGCGGTCTTGATACCGCGAATGTGTTCAATATGTTCTCTTGGGAGGGCCTTTTGAATAGTCACAAGAGCGGTCTTGTTGAGTTGAAATTCCACATCCTCTCTTGGAGTCAAGTTGTTCGGATCGTGAGGGTGAAATCCATATAGAATGCTTCTCCACAATGCGGTGCAAGATCCTGAAATGTGATCCATATCGAACTTCCAAGAAGAAAATTCGTTAGTGTTAAGCATGGGAGGAACTCCAACATTAACCATGTGTGGCATAGTGGCAATAGGGTGAATAGAGTCGTAATTGGGAGGTGGTGGAACTTTAGATTGAGACCCCGAACCGTTAGCCGATTGAGACTTGGAGCCCTCGGAGCTCACACCACCCTTAGCCTTTTTATCGGCTTTTGCTTTGGCTTTCGCCTTAGCTAAAGCGATGTTAGCTTCCATCTCGTCGATATCCGGAATGGAATCTTCGTCCGAGCTAACATCGTCGGTAGTGAGAGGTGGTTCCGTGGACTCCTTGGTTTTCCCCATCAGTGCCTCCATCATTTTCTTCATGCTAGACACATCCGAGCTAACACTAGAGCTAACCTTAGATAGTTCGGTTTGGATAATTCCAACCGTATCTTGTAGGTTAGATATAGTGTCGGCCATTTTGGATATTTCCGCACTAGAACTTCCGGGGGCATTTTCATCGACCATTGTACTCTTGGGCGGTTAAGCCCTTAGTAAGAGCCGAGGCTCTGATACCAATTGAAAGTGCACTATGGTCAACTAGAGGGGGGTGAATAGGTTGACTACCAATTTTTCTTTTCTTTTCCTTTTAGTAGGGCTTAGCAAGATAAAATAAGGTTCTCTAGATGTGCAACTAGGTAATCAACCTATGTGAACAAAACTATATGCGCAACGGAAGTAAAGCGTAAGGTAGTAAAGCAAACGAAAAGTGTAAACAAGGAGACAAGGATATGATTCACCGTAGTTCCTTCTTAAAGAGAAGTACGTCTACGTTGGAGAGGTGGGGAGCCACCTAGGCGCTCCTCAATAGCACGGTTGTGCACACCTTGTTCTCCTTGAGCTTCTCCGGTGAGGGAGATGCTCGTTTCCACTATGAGGTCGACTTGAAGGCGTTGACCAAACCCTTACAAGGACTTGAGGTCACTCCACAAGATGGATGGAGGCTCTCAAGCAATCCGTAGCTTCTTGCAACAAGGTGGAAACTACAAGCACGAGATCTACTAAGGTTTCTAGGCCTCAAGTAGGATTCTAGATCTACTAGGTTGTGGTGGATGGATTTGAGATTCCTTTGGTGGAAGTGTGGATCTAGGTCTCCTCTAGCTCTCCACCAAGTTTGGGAGTGTTTGGGTGGACGGAGTGGGAGATTCTAGGTGGTTGAAGCTTTCATTAATGGCTAGGAGAGAGAATGGGGAAAGCTTGACATTTAAGAGGTAGGGGAAGGGGTATTTATACCCCTTGCATTTAAGTGGCCGTTGCATTCCAGTTCCACCGGAGGCTCCGGTGGTCTCCTGTTCACTGCGCAGTTGCGCAGTGCCCTAGCTTGCACGCGGTGGAGAACGGCCCGGAGGCTCCAGTGGAAATTGCGGAGGTTCCGCCCACCGGAGGCGCACCGGAGCTTCCGGTGGAACCTCCGTCCTGCGGTAACAGAAGGGTGGTTTGGCGGAACAACCACCGGACCCTCCACCGGAGCCCATTTGCACTGGACCATGGGGTCCACCGGATGTCCACCGGAGGCTCCGGTGGTACCTCCGCCCTGTGGTAACAGAAGGGCATTTTGGCGGAGGTGCCACCAGAGGCGCACCGGATCTTGCTTGCGCGTGAGCCAAGTGTTTGGCGGATGGCGGAGCCTCCGGTGGAATTGGCGGAGGTTCCGCCCACCGGAGATCCACCGGAGGTTCCGCTGTAGGTTCCGTTCTGCGCCAACAGAGGGGTGGTTTAGCGGAGCAACCACCGGAACTCCACCGGAGCCTCAGCGGAGCCTCCGGTGGATTCACCGGAGCCTCCGCTCCTGCATATTTGGTTCCCTGGCTCCCTTTCACCTAGCACTTTTCATATAGAACGAGCATGTGCCCCATAAACTTAATGAACCTAATAACCTGGGCATTTTCATTCATTGAACAAACATTAGATCAAATGGTTATGTTGTCATATGATTACCAAAACAGACGATGATCTTTCATTTATGATGATAAAAATATTGCAGTGAAGAGCAGTTATACACCGTTCGGTTGGCAAGTTGATAGGAGTGGTGATTTATTCCATAGCGTAGTCGACAAGACAATGAAAAATTACACCCAAAAAAACGTGTACAATCATGATCCGAGAACTACTTCTGCCTGTACACTCACACTCATTATGCTACATGATGAACACACACAATGTACTTCATGTTTCACAAACGAGGCTACTGAGTGTAAAATTTGAAAAAAAGGCTACTTAGTGTATATCCACTAAGGCAATGGATGTACACAGAATTGTCTATGTGGCATACGGGCATTATGAAAACAGCGCACCAACTTCTTGTAAAATGTACTTTTCGTAACATGTTACATGTACTACTTATAGCGATTTTTCGGGGTACATATGGAAAAAACCGTGTGTGAACTTCTAGCAACTAATATATTGTACGTTCAGTATCAGTTATCCTGTACATAACGCAGAAGCTCGTTTGAACTTTTCCTAACACGTTCTATCCCGATGTACGCGCACACAATGTTTAGATGTACATCCACTGAGCCAATTGATGTACAAAAGAATTGACATGTTATTAAATGAAAACGTAAAAAGATAGTTACCAAATGGAAATGTAAACAACTAGTGGAATGTACAGGATAGTGGATACTGAATGCACACGGTAATTGTTACAGAAAGTGTAGACAAGTTTTTTCAACCTGTACACACACAACTATTGAACGTATATCTTGTCTGCTAATAAATGTACACCACTCATCGTCCTTCGCTTCTATACTTAAGAGTTAGGGTGTATAAATGGTGGGACCAGGAAGCTGCAGGGCCCATATGTCAATGAATAATAATTAGACTAACAACAAACAAAAAAAACCCGGTCAAAACACTAAGTGAGAAAAAAACACCAAGAGCACCGAACAACACACACCACAGGAAGACAAGCGGGTGGATTCACCCAAACCCCCACAAATCCAGTACTATCAAACGACGAGCTGCCTTCGCCGTCGGGGTGGTCGCATTACTCATGCAACAGATTCAGTACGGCGGGGAGCATAGCTCGGAGGGCAAGCATTCCGTGCGGCGGAAGAGCAAACTCCAACCCCTCTGCAACGCCTCACTGCACTCGATTAGAGCTCAGCGCGTTGTCCTCTCCGGCGCCGTCGTCCCCTTCCTCGGGCCGCCGAACAAGAGCTACCGCGTCAAATCGATTTGACCGCGGGCAATACGGGAGGCGGAACTAAAAATCTCAAGGGGGATTAACAGAAATAAGGTTAGATTCATCAGTACAAACTTAAATCTATCATCGGACGAAACCAGGTTGTTTCGAATCTGAAAATAGGTTGTATCACGGATATTTACTAGAACCTAGGGTTTACCCGATTCTAGAGTTTAAACTATTAGCTAATTATTATTAGACAATTAGTAGAGAGAATAATTATAATAGCTAATTACTTACCGGAATATGGAGTTTCATCTATTAACTGTAAGATAATGTTGGCAATTTTCTTTCCCACTATGAATATGGTGGAATTTTTAAATGAAAAAATGCGGATGAAATTTCCATTCCTCAGATGTCAGTGTGGGGGCCGCTGGCCGTTATACCCCTAGAGCCTGACGAAAAAAATACAACTGAAGAAGAACAAGCAAAATCCATTAAGAAAGCAAGAGAAAGGAAAAAAAAGGGCACAAGAGTCAAAAGAAGCCACCAATGCTGAGCAAGTACGATCTAGTAGAGAGAAGAGAACCACAAGAGCAAGTAAGAAAACATCTGTCAGCGCAAAGCCGTAAGAAGTTGCAAATGTTTCAAACAAGATAAAGAGCCCACACTTTCAAAACATTGAAAAAAATACTGCTGAAGATGATGGGGAAAATTCAAGCAATGAAGAGTATGGAGAAGAACAACAAGAAGACACAAATGCCATCGACGATGAAGACTAAGAACAAGGGGACTGCGAGCAAAAGGTATATGTTGTACATGCATTGTTGTGCAAGATGTACAGAAGTGTTAGAAATGGTTATTCATTTTAAAAATAATTGTATTACATTATTCTGATTTCCCATTACATCCAATTTGAAATGCAGGTACAAAGGAACAATGATCAGAAAGATAAAAAAAAGCAAACATAAGGAAACAAGGGAAGAAGAAAATAGACAAGAAGAACACAAGAACTATGCGGTGTTCATTGAAGGAGTTCTATAAGTGTGTCAAGCTATTGAAAAGTCGCCCTTTGGAGAGGCTCCGAAAAGGAGGGCTGGGACCTATGATAGATGGAAAATCAGAGAATGCCCTAACGCACGCCTTGCATGCTTGCTGATGAACAATATAGACTCAAAGACAATGAAACTTAGGGTTGGTACAGCAAACAAGCAAATAGAGATCACCTCTTATGCAATACATCTTCTCTTCGGGATTTTCAGTGTTTGCAATATTTTTAGCTTTAGCAATAGTAGAATCTAAGAAAGGACTGAGAGAACCACTCTCATCAAGCAGAGTAGAAGCATCATCAAAAGTATCAGAAGTATTTTCAGATTCAGCAGAAGTAGCATGTGGAGCATGTGTATGTGGTGGTGTAAGCAGCTTACTCATAACAAACGGTGAATCAAGAGCAACAAAGGTGTTCAGAGTTGTACCTCTTCTTGTAGTGGATGGTAATATAGGAAACTTTCCATCACGAGTCTTACCCATGATGAATGATTGGCAGTAGATAATAATACTCTCCGGTGAGCTCCCAAATAAAGCTATACTCCCCGGCAACGGCGCCAGAAAATACTCTTGATGACCCACAAGTATAGTGGATCGCAACAGTTTTCGAGGGAAGTAAAACCCAAATTTATTGATTCGACACAAGGGGAGCCAAAGAATATTTGTGAGCCTTAACAAGTGAGTTGTCAATTCACCTGCACCTGAAAGTACTTTTGTTCGCAGGGGTTTATCAGTAGTAACAGTTTTATAGTAGCAACAGTAGTGAAATAATAGCAGCAGTGGAATGAAAACAGCAGCAGTGGTGTTTGAAGTAAACAACGGGATTAAATATTGTAGGCATAGGGATAGATGAACGGGCGTTGCATGGGCAAGATAGTTCATATAATAATCAAGACATGGGCATTGCAGATAAATAAGATAAAGCATCCAAGCACTAAGTAACCATAGGCATGTGTTCCATAAATAGTCGTACGTGCTCGCAATGAGAACTTGCACAACATCTTTTGTCCTACCAGCCCGTTTTCAGTGGGGCCTCAAGGGAACTACTGGTAATTAAGGTGTTCCTCTTAATAGAAAACTGGAGCAAAGCATTAACACTCCGTGAACACATGTGATCCTCACATCACAGCCATCCCCTCCGGTTGTCCCAATTTTTGTCACTTTGGGGCCTCGGGTTCCGGACAACGATATGTGTAAACAACTTGCAGTATGATCAAGAAACAATAATTATCATCGTGATTCAATAACATGTTTAGATCTGAGATCATGGCACTCGGGCCCAAAGTGACAAGCATTAAGCATAACAAGTTGCAACAATGGCAATAGCACTAATAGAGGATACTAGGCACTATGCCCTAACAATCACGGCATTATTACATGAACAATCTTATCCAATCCCTACCATCCCCTTCATCCTACAGCGGGGGAATTTCTAACACATGTATGGGGGAAACATGGATGGTCGATGGAGAGGCGTTGGTGATGACAATGGCGATGATATCCTCCAATTCCCCGTCCCGGCAGGGTGCTAGAACAGGAACTTATGATCCCCGAATCAAGGTTCGGGGTGGTGGCGGCGCTCTGTTGTGTTTCTGTAGATTATGACGAACCCCCTCGTGTTATAGGGTTGAAGGCAATATGTAGTCGAAAGGAGAGCCCGAGGGGGTCTCTGGGTGGCCCACACCCCCAGATGGCGCGGCCTAGGGGGGCGCGCCAGGGGGTGGTGTGCCCCCCTCTGGCCCCTCTCCTGGCCCCCTTCTGGCTCCCGGGGTCTTCCGGTGTTTTAAGACCAATGGGGTCTTTTCTGGGCAATTTCCCGAAAGTTAATTTTTCTGCACAAAAACGAGACACCAAGGTAATTCTGCTGAAAACAACGTTAGTCCGTGTTAGTTGCATTCAAAACACACAAGTTTAGAGGAAAACAATAAGAAAAGTGTTCAGAAAAGGAGATACGTTTTCGACGTATAAACTCCCCCCAAGCTTAGCTTATTGCTTGTCCTCAAGCAATTCAATGACAACTGAGTGCGATAAAAGACTTTTACGAACAAATTTGTTTCATATGATGTAAATATACTCAGTATATGATCAAATACTTAATTATGCTCATGATAAGATACATGCAAGATACTGTCACTTAATAGTTATGCGAACTATGAAGAGATAACAACATATTAGTAATAAACAACATGAAGCATAACTATTTGCAAGATTGTAATATTCATAATAGGATCTGATAAAGTGGTATCTCGCTTGTTCTTATGTCTGGGGCAAAACATAAATGCCAGGGCACCTCTGATGTTCAAGGGAGGACTAGAAGTAAAGATATCAAAAGATACAAGTATCAAAGTTATACCACAATTAACCGTGTTCTGGGACAAGCACATTACACTAAGAATAATAGCCATTGCTCTCAAGAAGGTGCATAAAGTGAGAATGTGAAGACTCAACATAAAAGTAAAATAAAGGCCCTTCGCAGAGTGAAGCATGGATCACTCATGTGCTAGAGCTTTTATTTTATTAAACAGAGGTATT
Organism: Alopecurus myosuroides; assembly: GCA_028641055.1. Classification (NCBI taxonomy): domain Eukaryota; kingdom Viridiplantae; phylum Streptophyta; class Magnoliopsida; order Poales; family Poaceae; genus Alopecurus; species Alopecurus myosuroides. Next base: position 316,960,626 of record CM054057.1, on the reverse strand, counting down.
GAAAACATTTTTAAGAGAGATGTATGCTTATGTCAACGAATGGTAAACAGAACATACAGTACGTCACAATCCAACTCGATTTCACAAGAGAGGCTCCCATTTGAAGGACGCAACTGGTGTAGACGGCCATCCCTCTTTCTCTTTTGTTTACACAATTATGCTTTGACTGATAAATCAGGGGCAAAAATAGTGAAGATATTTTGTGTGTATTAATTTGGGGCTGGGCACCCCACTGCCAGCTCCTCTATCAATTGGATAAGCTGATGAAGCCACTAGTCCAGGGTGTGAAATCCAATCAACAAGTGAGATAAAGATTCTCTATTTACGTCCTCATGAGCTAAAACAGGGCACAAAACAGGAATGATTTTTAGAAGGTTTTAAAGGTAGCACATGAGCAATTTACTTGGAGTGGCGGTTAAATACCACATATAGGTAGGTATGGTGGACACATTTGGCAAAATTTGGTTTTTGGGAGTTGGATGCACGAGTAGAGCTCATACTCAGTACAGGTGAAGGCTAGCAATAGACAGGGAGTGACAATCAAGAGAGCAAAACCTATCATAATCATGTTTGCGACAAAACAAAATTAACCGAGGCATAAAATTGATACTAGTACTCTGAGGCAAAATAAATCATCGAGGCTTATTAACTTTTTGTTTTCAGTCTTAGCATGCGTGAGCATGTGCCAAGTCGATTCAAATGAAACAGTCAGAGGAGGCTACCACAATGTCATACCCTTCTACGAATAGAACAATGCGAACAAATATTTATACAATAGGTCATTACTATTAATAAATTGGAACTAAACATGAGAGAGCACGAACTATTAAGTAGCCATTAAATCACATATATCTTATATGAACAAACTAAGCATGCTCACACGGATGGGTATATGTACAAAAATGAAAGCAAATAGAGTTCATACCAGCCTCTCACCACACCTTGAATTGTCATAGATCGTCATTATTGCTCTTCACTTGTGGCTCGAATAATATATAATGGAAACCAAACTCCAATGGAGTCATAGACGACTGTTGAACTCTGCAGCAAACTTTACAAAACCAAAGAAGAACAACAAATATTTCTGGTTTTTCCAATTAAAACAAGAACAGAAAGAGAACATGCAAACAAAGCAAAATATTTTTGGATTTTTGAATACTAAGCCAAAACGAGAAAAGAAAGCAAACCAAATAAAGAAACTAAATAAGCAAATAAAGAGAGGCAACAGAAATATTTTTGGTCTTTCTGTGTTTTGGAAAACAAGAACGGAACAATAAAACGAAGAGAAACGAAAGAAATGAAAAACATGGATATACAAAGAACCGATCGAACAAGATATATAAATGAGTTTTATGTCAGTATACCTCCCCCCAAGATTAGGCTTTTGGCCCAAGTGGAGATCAATCATGGCGTGGGAAATATCCCCACTGTGGTGGGTCGTCCCTCGCGTGGTCGTACTCGGGCGCCCAAGAGGAAGATGAAGCAGCGGGCGCATAGTCATAACCGGGGTGCTGGTATGGGATCCTCGTGGTGTCATAGGGCTGGACGAAATCACCATTGTCCTCCTCATCGGCATCCTCCCCTTGCTGGGGGTAATGCGCAAGGTATGTGTCCAGCTCACTCTCAGAAAGCATCCATCCTTGCCTGCTATTAAGATTAAACAAAAGAGGTACAGGCAAAAGTACTTTCCTAATAGCTTTAGTAACTCTCCACCTAGATTGTTTGGAGAAAGTTATTTCAAAAATATAAGTTGTGCAAGTGAGCATGGGTAGAAACAAACTTATGTTGAACCATAGAAACAAGATCAAGCCTCTCTATAAGAAACTGCAGGTCTAGAGGGTGTGGCTCCAAACCATGCAAAGCTAGCAAGCGCGAGGCAATAAGACCTCCACAAATTCCGCCCTTCTCACGGTTAAGAGAGAGACACTAAGCAATTAAAGCGCCAAAGTTATAAGACCTATCACATTTTAAGGCAGCTGCAATAAACGTCAAATCATAGACATATAGCTTGTTGGCAGTTTTTCTAGCTAACACACATTTAGAAATAAAATAGGCAAAGTATCAATGCTAGGGAGTTGAATTTATCGAATTTTACCTCTCTCCCCTGTGAAGCTTCTGCCTTGGAAAATCTCCTCATATAATTCCAACGGTGGTTTAGGATGCCCTCTTATCTTCTCACAAGAACCCCCACTCTGGTACCTTGATAGCTGCACAAAAATCACTGAAAGGCAAGTTTACAGTTTTATTGTAAATTTTATAGTGGACCATTGGGTTAGTTGAGGACCATTTAAAACAAAAATCCTGCACCATAGACATAGTTAGTTTCATATGTTGGATGGGTTCATCCTCAATGAAATGGTCCAAGCCTGCATTATGCACAAGAGTGTTGAAATCCTGCAAAAGTCCTGTAATCCTCATGAATTCTTGACACGGATAAATTGATGGGAACACTCTCTCTTCGCGGTGCACGGGCATGACCTCGTGCAACTCCAGCTCATTCTGGTTTTAGTTGATGAGCATTGTGCTCCATCTCTGGATTTTTTCAACAATCATCACAAAATTAATTTCAAGCAACTATAAGGTGGAAACTACCATAGGGACTTATATGAGAGCTAAACATACATCAAAACTACATTATTTCTACTCAAATCAAGCATGCAAACTCACATAAGCTGTCACCTACAATACCAAAATACTCAAGAAATACTTCACTAAACAGAATTCTACTTGGATCATCGGAGGAGTCACATACCGGAGATCAAAAACACCAAATCTCAGCACAAATGATGGGCTGAAGAAGGAGATCGAAATTCCACAGGAAGAACAGCAAGAACACGGGTTCCAGGAAATTTTTTCAGTTTGGGAGGTGAGAGAGAAGACTTTGGCAGTGGAGAGAGTAAGTGGAGGGGCCAGGGGGCCCACACCATGTGCTGGCGCCACCAGGGGCTGGCCGCGCCACCCCATGGTGTGCCTGACTGGTGGGTCCCCCTGGGGTCTCCCAGGTGGCTCTCTGTCTCATTCTTGACGTAAAAATTTATTATAATTTTTCTGGAATTTTTCGAGAAACTTTATTTTTGAGGTACTTTCAGAATTTTAATAATTAATAAAAACCAAGAAAACGAAAGTGAAAAGGTGAAAAAAAATCAAAACCAAGACTATAGAGGTTCTATGACACTCTAATGGAAGAATATCCAAAGAAAACAAAGGTGGTAGTGGTGAAAACAAAAGTATGGATGGTGAAAACATGCATAACCTCAGTAATCAGGGTGAAAACATCAGAAAAACATGCATAAGGATGGTGGAAAACAAGATTGTACTCAAGTAGCAATGTGATAACAGAAGTAAACATGGTGAAAACATAATGGGGAAGGTGAAAACATACTGAAAACATTTCCCACTTCATTTAAAATCATTTTGTTAACAAGGGTGATCAAGTCTTGTTACCAGAACAATTTTCATACGAAGCAAAACTTTTCTAATCACTAAATAATTATGTTAACTCAACCTTGATAGACATAGTCCCAATCATAATAATCTCATATTCTTTGGATGCCGTTGGAATAGGACAATAAAATTCTCCAATCTTGATGGTCTCAATATTTTCAATTGAATTTAGACCATATTTTCTATCAATCTTCTTGGGAAAATAAACAGTGTGCTCTTTATCATTAACATTAAAAGTTACTTTCCTTGATTGCAATCAATAACATCCCCTGTAGTATTAAGAAAATGTCTCCCAAGAATAATAGACATATTATCATCTTCAGGCATTTCCAACACAACAAAGTCACATTAATATCAGACAATTATTAGCAACTTGAACAAGAACATCCTCACACATACCCACAGGAATAACAATAGACTTATCATCCATTTGCAAAGATATATCAGTTGGTATCAATTTTTCTAGGAGGAGTCTTTTATAGAGAGTAAAAGGCATGACACTAACTCCAGCTCCCAAATCAAACAAAGCAGTTCTAACATAATTATTTTTTATAGAACAGGGAATAGTTGGTATACGAGGATCTCCAAGCTTCTCAGGAACCTTGCCATTAAAAGAGTAATTAGCAAGCATAGTGGAGATTTCCTCATTAGAAATCTTCCTTTTGTTAGAGACAATATCCTTCATATATTTTGCACAAGGAGACAATTTAATAGCACCAGTTAAAGGAATTTGCAAGAACAAAGGTTTCATCCACTCACAAAACTTGTTATAATGTTCTTCTTCCTTAGATTTGTGTTTCTTATTAGGAAAAGGCATTGGGTTTTTTACCCAAGGTTCTCTCTCATTACCATGTTTATTAGCAATGAAATCCTCCTTAGTATACTTTGCAGTTTTAGTTTGCTTTTCAGGTTCAACTACAGGTTCTTCTTTATCTGAAGCTTCACTTTTATCATTACCACTTTCAGTTTCAACATCAGAGATAGATATACTATTAGGATCTTTAGCAAGTTCATAGGATTCTACAACAGTTTTATGTTTCTTCTTCTTTTTCTTCTTAGTATGAACAACATTATTATTAGTTTGCTGAGAATCTTGTTCAATTCTTTTAGGATGTCCCTCAGGATATAAAGGATCTTGTGTAGCAATACCACTTCTAGTTCTTATTTCATAGGCATGTTTTTCTTTAGAAGCATTAACTAGCAAATCTTTTTGCACTTTATCAAGTTGATCAATTTGAGTTTGAACCATTTGAAAATGTTTAACAAGCATTTTAACATCAGTAGAGGTTCTTTCTATAATACCATGCAAATTATCAATATCTCTAGAGTTTTCCATTAGGTGATTTTGCACTCTCATATTAAAATTATCTTGCTTAATAACATAATTATCAAATTCATGTAAACATTGATCCGGAGGTTTATTATAGGGAATATCTCTACTATCAAAATATTGGAGAGAGTGTACCTCAATGGTGGATGAGTGAGGGATTGGCTTACATAATTCTTCTATAGGTGGAAGATTCTCCACATCTTCAAATTTAATACCCCTCTCTTTCTGAGATTTCTTGGCTTCTCTCATCACTTCATAATTTAATTCAATCATTCCCCTCTTTTTGAGTGTTGATGTTGATACTGGAGTAGGGCTCGGCTCAGGCTCAACCATAGTCCAATCATCATGATTTTGGCTTATTTTAGCCATTAATTCCTCAGCTTCATCTGTAGTTCTTTGCCTGAAAACACAACCAACACAGCTATCCAGATATGTCCTAGATTCAAGAGTTAGTCCATTATAGAATATATCAAGAAGTTCATTATTTTCTAGCTTATGCCCAGGTGTAGCCCTAACTAAAGAACAGAACCTTGCCCAAGATACAGGCAATTTCTCTCCTTCCAATTGCTTGAAATTAAATATATTTTGTAAAGCAGCATGTTGAGCACTAGCAGGAAAATATTTCTGAAAGAAAACATTAACCAAACCATTAGGACTATGTCGCACCCGGACTTCTAGAGGATACTCACAGTCCGCTAAACAGTAGAAAAATGGATTACGGGGCATACCGGCACCCGCATCTCAATATGAGCAGGCCAACACGTAAACGTGTGACAACCATTCTCTACTATCCATCGTCTGCGTAAACCATCCCATAGAAATCCGACTACTTCCATTGACGTACTTCATAACATACACACATGGTACGTCAACGACATTTGAACAAATGATATCACAACATATCTCTAAGACACAAAGAAATAGAAATAAGTTGCAAATAGCTCTCACTAGAGCAGAGATAGAAAATACAATCATCCAGAGGACACATATCCCAACAAGTCATTATTACATCACAGCGGAAGCATCCAAAGTGTCTGAGTACAGACAAGATCCAAATAGGCCTAAGAGGCCGGAAACGAAAAGACGGAGCCCATCCACGATGTCTCGGATCCTGCCCGGGTCCGCTATCTACTCGTCAGCAGCCTCGTCATACTCCACGTAGTAGCCACCATGGGGATCCTCGCAAACGTAGTCTACGGAAACCACAGCCCCAAAGGGGGTCAGTACAGACAAGTACTGGCAAGCAAGACTCACAAGATACCAAAGTGTACCCGGCAACACCAAGTACAGATGCTTTGGGTTCAACGGAAGAATAGGTGGTACAAAAGTGCGGCAGCGGGCTGCCTAACCAACTACAGAGACACGCTACAACATCCGGCTAAAAGAGAGGGATAAGAGAGCGTATCGTAACCAACTACCACTAACCTCAAACAAACCCATCTTGGATCTCGCCTCTTATCCAAAGAAGCAATCCGAGGATAACTCACACAGTTGGATTAATGATGGTTCAAGTTATTGTGTCAATAAGACTATTACTAGTCAAGTTATCATTAGTTAGATGTAAGTTGTCTAATCCTTGTTAGCCAGCCCTATCACCAAGTCATCCATAACCGCGGACAACACGGCTTCTCGAGAAGATTTAACCCTGCAGGGATGCACCAATTTGGCCGTACACGTAAGAATACCCCGCCAGATTGGAAATGCACTTCCACCAAGCGAGGCACTCAACACAACCCAACTCTTCTTCGCATCAAGCACAAAGAACCCCGTGCAATTGAGCGCACGGCTAATCAAGCCCCACGAAGAAAAGGGGACCCTCATAGCACTCTAAGAACGTGTCTCCCTAAATGTCGACTACAAAAGTTCCACCCTGGCCTCGGGTTCGCACCTGCATATGCATGCGGCAAATGGAAAACCCGAACTAAATGAGGCGATTTGGACGAGATGCGAATCGAATCAAATTGAGGGGGGCGCCCATACACGCTTCCCACATGCGGTTAGCGCGCTCATCATGGATCTAGAGGACAAAGACTTTTCCTGAGTTCGACACTAGCAGGCCTCAAAACCATACCCGGCCTCCTGCCGGTGCCTTATGATCAAATTAGCATTACCTCAAACATTAACAGGTTGTTGTTTAACATCGAGCCCCCAGATCATAATAAAATATGGTAACAGAAAATAACGGACAACAGACTCGAGCATAAACAACCCTAAGCATGCTAGTAAGAGATAGGCAACAAGCAAAAGGGTTATAGGTGTGGAGGTTAGGCTATATCAGGGTTATAGGATAACATGTGATAGGATCAGAACACAAGCAACGAATCTTAAGGCTAGCAGAGTAGACAACGGAAAGTATCGATATCCAGTGTGGAAAGGACACAATGGTTCTGGTGAGTGAATACTTGCCTGCAAACTCAGTAGCCTGGTACTGGGCTAACTCCTCAGAAGTAGTGTCGTAAACCTCGTCTGTCTCAGCGTCGTCGTCTATTCGAGAAGAAGCAAACAAACAACGCAGAGAGACAAACAATCAATAACATGGCATAATGCACAATCATGGGATGAGGCATGGCAATTTAATTGATGCATCAAAGGTAAACTAGTTGACATGGTAACATAATTAAATGGACCCATATGCACTTTGGATTGCATATGGAAAGCCCATGAATTAAGGTTGGATTAAATGATCTACAAATAACCAACATGTGAAAGTGGATTAGCATGATGCATGGATGAGGAAAACAAAAAGAAAACAACAATAGATTCAATTTGAAAAGGTGTTTACCAAGTTTGAAATTTTTATTTATCAAGTTATGAAACTTTGGCTTCTTAAAGCAGTTACACAAGCATTTGTTGTTTTCACCAATTTTAATTGTTCAAAATAGACAACAAGGTTTATATTTGGAAAGAACACAAAATTTTAGGTGGAATACATGTTTCATTTGTTGAAAAAGGAATTAAAATGAATTAATTATGAATTAAACAAGTTTGAACAAGATTTAAATGAATTTAATTCAAGTATGAATTTATTTGAATTTTTATTTGTTCAAAACATTTAATAAAATTCATATTTGGAAAGTTTATACTTTTCTGGTTTGAAAACATATTTTATTTGTTCAAAAAGAATTTAATTTAACCAAGTTATGAATTTAGCAATTTTAAATAATTTAAACAAGTTTTAAAATTATTTAACCAATTTTAATTATTCAAAACATGGAACAAAGTTTATATTTGGAAAGGTGGTTTAATTTAGCATGGAAAACATATTTTATATGTGACATTTGAATTAAATTTGAATTAGTTATGAATTTAACCAAAATTGAAATGAGTTGTTTGAATTTGAATTTTGGAAACATTTGAAATGTTCAAAACAGAAAACAAATGGTTTAAACAGGTAGAGAATTAAATTTGGTACAGAAAACATATTTTACTTATATTATCTGGATTTGATTTGCAAAAGATATTCAAATTTTAAATACAGGGACTATTCTGCAATTTTAAAACATTTAGATTTGGTCCAGGGGCTTGGACGCAAAAGAAAACTTACAGAAGGGCCCCTGGAACCCTTTTCTACCCAGCAGATCTACCCCTGGGTCACTGGCCTGTGGGCTAGTGCCCAGCTGGCACTGCGCTGGGAGCTGGCGTGGCACCCACTGCCTATGGCAGGTGGGCCCTGCCTGCCCGCGTGGCAAACACGCAAAAATGGGGTTTAATCTGCGCGCGGGGGGGATCGAACCCGCGACGCAGCGTTGCGCGCCGTTGGATCAAGCCAGTGCAGTGCAGATGCGTTTGTTGACAGAGAAGCGCGCGCGTGGTTTTGAGGTGCTCCTGTTCCTATCTGACGAAACTGAACAAAATTCAGTCTTTCGTCTGAACCTGTCGACGGCGGAGGGAGACGGCGGTGCTGCACGGCGCGGTGACCACGATTTGGCGGCGCTGGACCTGTGCGTGTGCGTACAGCAGGTGGTGTGGCGTGTGCGCGTGCTTGGCCTGCCCGGATGTGCACGGGAGCGTGCTCGACGGCGGCCATGGCGGCACGGTGGCGTCAGCCCGACAGAGGATAAACGAACCAGGAAGCAAAGGAGGGGCCTTTGGCAGGGGATTGACGGAGGAGGTCACCTTGGGGCTGTCGAAGGCGAGGTTTTGACGTGAGGTAGACGGAGTCGACGGCGCGGTGATGATTTTCAGAACAGCTGCGGCGGTGACGAGCTCGCCGTCGAGGATCAGCGGCCCCTGGGTCCTGGTGCAGCTGTCGATGAGGAAGAGGGAGGGGTGCTGGTCCTGCTCGTGCCCCTGGCTTGCACGGTGGCGCCACCTAAGCTGCTGTCGACGGCGGCGCCATGATCGGCCAACTCCCCCAACGTTCGCCGGAGAGGAGAAATAGAGAGGAGGAAGGGAGCTGGCGGCGGCAGGGAGGAAGGGGATGGCTAGGCTAGGGTTTAGGGGGCTCATGGGGTAGATATAGGGCGAGGAGAGGGAGCAGGTGGTGAGGGGAGTGCTCTGCTGCGTGCGCGCACGGAGGAGGGAGAAGGGGGCCGCGGGCCTGCTGCGCGCGCGCGCTGGGGTTAGGTGGGCTGGGCTTGGCCCAGTCTGCCTTCCCCAGCCGATTTCTTTTTATTTTTTCTTTCTGTTTGTTTTTTTTTTGCTGAAAAGAAAAAAGGAGAAAAAGGAAGGGTTTTTGGGGTTTTAAAATTTGGTGTTAATTTTTATAGTTTGTTATTTACAAAACCCCAACTGTGCCATTGTTTGTTTTTTCAAATTTTAAACTTGGTTGCTGTTTGAAATTTCAATTGAACTTGAGTGAATTTGATATTGAATGAATTATTAAAAGGAACCATTTAATAGTTTGAACTTTCTATTTTTAATGGAAACAAAAGATGTTTTTATTTGAATATTTCTATTTGAAAATTGTAACAGAACAAGTATGAAACAAGCATTTGAAAATTGGTTTGAAATTCATATTGAAAAACAAGGGAAAACAAAGGAAAACAAATGCAAAACTTAAGATGCCATGATGCAAAACATAATTTAACAAAAAGCAAACATTCTAAAGGTTGTTTTTCATACTTGGGATGTTACAGACTATCAATAGATCCCAGAGACAAATTATTAAACCAAGTTTTAGCTTCATCTTTTAATGACAAAGGGAATATTTTAGAAACAAAGTAGCTATGTTTCTTAAGATCATAAGAGAATAAACTACTCAAAGAGGAGAGCTCATGCATATGTTTCATAACACTTTTATTTTCAGTACCACAAAAAGGGTCTTTCTCAACAATAGATATATAAGATAAATCAAGAGAGAAATCATAGTCCTTATCCCAAATATTAATGGGAGAAGTGGCAAACTTAGCATCAGGAGATAATTTATATTTAACAGCACGACTTTCAATAAGATTTATAGCAGCATCTTTATCCTTCATAGCATGTATTTCATCAATAAGATCATCATTAAGTTCAATATAGGAATCATCAAAATCATCACTAGGATTCTCTCTAAGGTCAGGTGAAACAGCAGGAGTAACAGGATCTTTATCAGGAGTTTCAGTGTTTGCAATATTTTTAGCTTTAGCAATAGTAGCATCTAAGAAAGGACCGGGAGAACCACTCTCATCAAGCACAGTAGAAGCATCATCAAAAGTATCAGAAGTATTTTCAGATTCAGCAGAAGTAGCATGTGGAGCATGTGTATGTGGTGATGTAAGCAGCTTACTCATAACATACGGTGAATCAAGAGCAACAGAGGTGTTCAGAGTTGTACCTCTTCTTGTAGTGGATGGTAATATAGGAAACTTTCCATCACGAGTCTTACCCATGATGAATGATTGGCAGTAGATAACAGTACTCTCCGGTGAGCTCCCAAATAAAGCTATACTCCCCGGCAACGGCGCCAGAAAATAGTCTTAATGACCCACAAGTATAGGGGATCACAACAGTTTTCGAGGGAAGTAAAACCCAAATTTATTGATTCGACACAAGGGGAGCCAAAGAATATTTGTGAGCCTTAACAAGTGAGTTGTCAATTCACCTGCACCTGAAAGTACTTTTGTTCGCAGTGGTTTATCAATAGTAACAGTTTTATAGTAGCAACAATAGTGAAATAATAGCAGCAGTGGAATGAAAACAACATCAGTGGTGTTTGAAGTAAACAACGGGATTAAATATTGTAGGCATAGGGATAGATGAACGGGCGTTGCATGGGCAAGATAGTTCATATAATAATCAAGACATGGGCATTGCAGATAAATAAGATAAAGCATCCAAGCACTAAGTAACCATAGGCATGTGTTCCATAAATAGTCGTACGTGCTCGCAATGAGAACTTGCACAACATCTTTTGTCCTACCAGTCCGTTTTCAGCGGGGCCTCAAGGGAACTACTGGTAATTAAGGTGTTCCTTTTAATAGAACACCGGAGCAAAGCATTAACACTCCGTGGACACATGTGATCCTCACATCACAGCCATCCGCTCTGGTTGTCCCAATTTCTGTCACTTTGGGGCCTCGGGTTCCGGACAACGATATGTGTAAACAACTTGCAGGTATGATCAAGAAACAATAATTATCATCGTGATTCAATAACACGTTCAAATATGAGATCATGGCACTCGGGCCCAAAGTGACAAGCATTAAGCATAACAAGTTGCAACAATGGCAATAGAACTAATAGAGGATACTAGGCACTATGCCCTAACAATCACGATATTATTACATGAACAATCCAATCCCTACCATCCCCTTCATCCTACGGCGGGGGAATTACTCACACATGGATGGGGGAAAGATGGATGGTCGATGGAGAGGCGTTGGTGATGATGATGGCGATGATCTCCTCCAATTCCCCGTCCCAGCAGGGTGCCAGAACAGAAACTTCTGATCCCCGAATCGAGGTTTGGGGTGGTGGCGGCGCTCTGTTGTGTTTTTGTGGAATATGACGAACGCCATCGTGTTTTAGGGTTGAAGGCAATATGTAGTCGAAAGGGGAGCCCGAGGGGGGGTCTCTGGGTGTCCCACACCACCAGGCGGTGCGACCTAGGGGTGGCGCTCTAGGGGGTGGTGTGGCCCCCCTCTGGCCCCTCTCGTGGCCCCCTTCTGGCTCCCAGGGTCTTCCGGTGTTTTAAGACCAATGAGGTCTTTTCTCCGCAATTTCTTGAAAGTTGATTTTTCTGCACAAAAACGAGACACCAAGGTAATTCTGTTGAAAACAACTCTATTCCGTGTTAGTTGCATTCAAAACACACAAGTTTAGAGGAAAACAATAAGAAAAATGTTCGGAAAAGGAGATACGTTTTCGATGTATCAGCATCCAGGAAGAAATACAAAGCAAAGGTAAAGGGAGTGAAGAACAGAACGAGATAATTGTGGAAGAAGATGTCTCGGCCAACGATGCAACGCCGGACATGCGTACAACGTCAGGTTACAATCATATCGTTTCCTTGAATTTAACTAAATTTTTTGTTTTATATAATTGTTAGTTTCCATAAGAATTTTACGTAAAATAAATGTTACTATAAAATAGGAGTGCAGAATAACAAGGGACAAGATGATTCAAGAAAGGATCTTTGCTGTGAAACAGTCGATAGAAGCGTTAAAGCAATAACTGATTTGCGCAATACTAGACCGACAACGGCTTAAGCAGCAACAACAACATGTAATGGAAAATATGTGATTTAGGTCTGTTTTTTTAAAACCTGTAACATCGACAACAACATGCAACAGAATACACAGACAAGGTTTTGCCACCGGTCGTAGAGGAGAGAATTGTGGAAACGGCAAATGATTCAGCCCATGTTCCAGCACATACATGGAAAGGGACTGGTGACTACAAATGCCTTTTGGTTAAAACTGTTTGTAATTATTGTGCAGTTAAAAAAACTTACTAACATTTAAACTATTAACAAATACAACCAAACCGACTGATGACTCGAGAGAGGTTGAAGAATCTGGAACAACACATATCATCGAGGAAGCAGGAAAAGATGTTCTGCCATCTTCTGCAACAACAGTTGTGACCAAGGCAAAATGTTCAAACAAACGGATCAAACAGATATGATTTTTAAAAGCGTATAAATAATTAGATTATGATTATATATTTTCTTACAAACAATTACATGATACTCTAACACAGGCCAAGAAAAGGAATATACTACAAATGTCTCAAGTGAGGTTGCAGCAACCAACGAAGAAGGAAACACTGAAGAAGGAAAATAAGGTTTCACAAAAGTTACATCACCAGGTGAGCCCAATGAAACATGTTAGACAAAAGATTTCTGATGATTCAATTAATATACATAAATTACATAGAAAAATAGTTTTAACCTATTTTTAAAAAAATAAGGCTTACTATTTTACATATGGTTCTTTCAGAATTTGAAAAAATTCAGCACAAAGAAGGGGATGACAAAACAAAGACTAAACGAAAGGGAAAAAAATGCGAGGAGAAGAAATTACCAGAAATAACATTTCCGACCACTGACGGGGAATTTCAATACTGGCAAAAGTATGTGATCCATGGGCGCAAATTGAAAAGGTTGAGTAAGAAAGAACAAAAATAACTACAGTAAGTACTATCTCAAAGAGTTTGCGATAACATGATCATCGTTTCTGAGCTATATAACGTAAGCTTTACTATTTTTTTAATCATATTGCAGGCCCATATTCATCCAGATTGGTCGTACATATTGCGCGTACAAACCTTTCTTAGAATCTCTGAGACCACGACAATTCTTAAACACTGAAGTGATGTATATGTGGTTGGAGGACTTCAATAAAATCTCAAAAGAATTGGACGAGAAGAAATATGCTTTCCCTTGCTCCATGACTGTAAGTATAAACACCATCTGTTGACACATTCAAATCAGGAAGAATAAAACGTTATAAAATTCCCATACTACAGGAAAAACTTATTGCTGATCCTTCAAGTTTCAAAACAAAAGATCACATCAAAAAGCTGAAGGCCCTAAACAAAGAATACAAACTTGCAAATGATGATCTTGTAAGTTTTAAATTTAACAAAACTTGTTGTGCCGATGCTTTTACTGACATGTTACGTTTTTTTCATGCATAACTTGACAGTTATTTGTTTGTACAATGTAGCTATACTTTCCAATTGTTCGAAAGGAACACTAGATCGTATGTTGCTTGAACTTGCCTCTCAACCAGTTCCATGTTTTTGACTCGATGATGAAAGATGACAACACTAGCGTGTTGAAAGATTAAGCAAATAATCTGGTTAGTTGCTAAACAAAACTTATTATAATTTTTTCTGGCAAGTGGACTAGTTGATTGTACTTATAGAACACAATTAATTTTTAATCAGCTGAAAAACTTCATCACACTAGTAAATGAGTCAAAAATATCAAACATGAACTATGAAAAGTTCACGCATTACACTCCGGAGCATCCAAGCCAGAAAACAAAGTAAGTTTCTTTTTCACTATAAATTTAATATAACAGTTTGCACGTAATAATATTACTGAACTATCTTTGATGATTTTACAGCCAAGAGTGCGGATACTTCTGCATGTTATTTATGGACAATTTCAATGGCAAGAAGATGAACAAGTTCAATATAGATATGTATACTTTCCGTATTAAAATAACTGCAAGGCTGGTAAAGAATAGAGAAAACAAAACAACCCATCTTGAGAAAATACTGGACAACTATCTAAGGTTCACCCGAGAAGTGATTTTAAGCAAGAGAAGCAAAAAATGCTTTTCTAAACTTATGTTTGTATATTTGTTGTCGTATGTTGAACTTCCTGTCGTATGTTGCGAAGCGATATGTTGAACTTCCTGTCGTATGGCAAATGAATTCCAGAACTACTCTATGCACCATAGTATGTACTTTTAATGCTACTTTGTTTGAAAACTTATGCTGCTACTTTCTTTGAAATTCCTGTTGTTTGTTAAATCAACTCCAGTATTACTCAATCAATCATTAAAATGCTTGCATGATATAAATTCTAATTCGTTTGGTTTGTACTTCAAATAGATCATCTTATGTACTTCTAATGTTAACAGTGCGTAATTCTATATATTCTCATAAACTGTACTTCTCATGTTAATAGTTTGTACTCC